>JAAAKM020000498.1:10960951-11028553 GCA_010016025.2 Alatinidae sp. Z8VKAUB7J3
AGTACCCGTACCTATGAACTGAACAATAAACTTGCGATGTTCAAATTTGCTAGAGGCATTAGTGAGTTGGAATGTCTTCAGCTATTGTTTAGATGACTTTGCATATTTGCAATGGCCGGCTTTTATTATTTTATACATATTCTATAGATACTTCTTCATTATAATTGCAGGTGAAGCAGGATCCCGAGAGGTGTTTGTTGTTTGCGGGTTGACATGTTCAGTACTTACAATTATATCTGAAATGTAGATATTATTTAACAGCTGTTCCGTATCTAGGAGAAGACCTCCTGCTTTTATGTGATTACTCTTTAGTCGTTACTCCATTAGCAAATATTTAGTTGACCAATGAAGAAAACATTTGTTTCATTACTTATTTTGACGGAAGATGGATACAACTGTAGAACTGGCGTCTGTTTTGATGCACTTCATGAATGGATCACGTGACGATGCATTAGTCCATGGAATATAAAAAGTAATGCCCAACTGCTTTTTCATTGTTGTCTTAAAATTCACCTTAAACAGTTAAATAGCCCTCATGCTAAAGTATGCAGCAGAGGTTCGAATGATGAACATACGATATTTTGTTATTGTGGAGAGATTAGACGTACAAGAATGCCGGCATTTTGTAAGATATTCTTGCCTTTTTATATTGTAGCTGCGAGCCATACTGCAAACAAATTACCTGCTCGCATTGTTACCTCGCAGTCAGCTGTACGACACATAATTGTCTCGAATTCCCTTCTGGAAGGTAACAAAAGTGGTATCTTAACAGAGTTAGAATCAAAATGCAACATTGTAATGGTAGAACGAAATTATGAGGATCTATATAGATGCTTACTTGGACTCACTGATTGTTGGCAGCCGGATATAATTATTGATGAGAACACAGGTCTGATCCTGCATGATGTCACACATCAGGAAAAGCATCTTCCTATCATCGAAGATAGTCTCAATGACAAAGTCAAGATCACAGCAATGAAATGTTCTAGGTGCTACGTTGTTATTCATAACAATGGGGAAAACAGGTAAATATTTCAAATATCTTGTGTAGTGCATTATTGTAAGTTTTTGCTCGAGAAAATATAAACAATTTAGCGCATACCAATTTTACAACCTCAGTATTACGAAAGTGTACATAATTTTTAATGTAAAAAGTTCACTACTTGCAATGTGCTTGTCAAAGATGGCGGCCACTCAAACCTAAGGAATTAGCTCGAAATTTTACGTAATTAAGTTCTTGTCGAATTTGTCTCCAATCTTCAATCTAGGACTAAAAATCGAAGCGACTACGAACTATTTAAAGACAAAAAAATCATCAGCAGTGTCACGAAAATACAGATTAGCATTTGATATACTGTCAAAATTGATAAAAGGATCGGTTGCGTTACCTCTAGGTTATTTGAAAACCTTTGCTAAATTCTACTGTACTCGTCATGGGAATCTTTTCTTTTCTCGAATGTATCAATAGATTATTACTCTAGTAGGCTTAGGTAACGAAAGAGGGTTACAATGCCATTCAGCATTAATAATGTTAAATTGTCCTTTTTCGAAACGTAATGTTGATATAATTAGCCGTTCACGATCCACATTATATTGAAAGTGGTTAAGAAGGTCAAAAACACTAGTATAATCCATAACTTAACCAGGTATTCTCCATATGTTAGGCGATGTCGTGATTTTGATGACAATTCAGAATACGAACGGACACATCGCAACGACATTTTTTGTTAATCAAAGTTTTTCGGTCGGCTCTTATCAAGATTCTAACGCCAACATACTCACAGTAGAAACTCAATTCTTAAATACTAAATCAAGGTATGAACAATGTGCATGCGTATTCGCGGTGAAAGAAAAGAAATGTCATGATGCGATTCGGAAATTATTAGAAAGAATGTGAAGTAAGAAATCTAGTAGCTATTACAATAAAATACAATCTTGATGACAGTCAATAAAAACCTTTCATTTTTATCTTAAATCTTAAGCATCGAGAATTCGACTGAGTATTGCTATTTTTTTACTAGCTCTGATGGTTTAAAGAAGACATGGAGCCATGGAACCACATTACTTACACTGAATGGAGAATTGAAAATCTCTAACCCGGATTTCAAGATGATTCTCTTGTACTCCTACTCCATGAAAAGCCTGGCAAAAGTATTAGATATGGCTATTAATTATGACCGGAAGGAAGCAGAGACATCAGAGGGGAACACATTGTTGCGAACAACCTTAATGGAAGAAACTTGGACTAAAGTAATTAATATTCATTTATATTTCCCAACCTACAAGATCTTTCCTCCTAATCATCTTCTGTTAAGTCGGCAACAGAAATGCAATTCCCATAAATCTGTCTCTGTCTCAAGTCTTTACTTATATATGCTAAATTAAATTGTGGTCCTACATTAAATTGTGCATCGTAATCTTCTGTGATGCTCTACCATTGTTTAATAGCAGAGAAAGGCTCTCGATTCTCTCTTATGGTAAAGGTTCTGTCAATCTGTCTTTTACTGCCGTCTCACCTCCCTTGTCAGAAATATACAACGATCAGTCTTAAGGTTTTTATGCACCAGTGTACCTTTCGATGTTACGGGTTATAAGGGTGTATTTTTCGATTCATAATGAGTCCTTGATGGAACGAAATTGTATGAAATAGAAACGTTTACATTCATGTCCTGATAATGTAACTTCATATGGAGGCGACTAGTCTAAATCCACTAGATAACAGAAAGAATTCCAATTTCCAATAATTATCTGCGGTTTGCATAAAAGAAATAAAATGATGTGTACAGATGCTTTATACAGCAGTTCTTACTTTCTTTCATATGAGAAAGCTACAGCTTATCAGTGGCCATATCTTGTCTCCCAAGGAATCATTTTACATTTTCTATCTCCCCTAAGGTAGATTCGAGTATCCTTTTTAAATGTAAACTGAAAAGTTAAGAGACTGATAACATAGGGAGTACTCCGTTTCCTCTTTGTACTACTGTAATTACTTTCAGTTTCACAACTGTCTTCGATATCCTGTTTAAGTTGAACTTTCCAGTCATTTGGATTTAGAAGATTAAGTTAGTAGCTTTCGTTATCGGATATACTGTAATTGACGGACATTTCCCCCTTTATTTCCTTTTCTTGTAGCACGAAAAGCTCCTGCTATCGTTTCCATTTATAAATGCTTTTAGGTAAGAGGTTATTCTTCGTAGATATTTAGTTGACTATATTGACTTACTGTGTCTTAATACAGAATTCTACTAATGCAACAATTTTTCCAATCATGATATAGTTCAGCTTAATTAGAGTATTTTTACATTGTGGAACTAAATACTTTATCTATCTTTTCCTCCCAAGGATACACAGGAATTATCTACATTGAGAATGTTTTGCTTTTTCTTCTGGAATGCAAAAGGCTGAAGTAAAAATCAAGACATATATTGTTTATTTCTTACAATCTGACATCCCTGTGCCGTAGCCATCAAACACGATTACTCTAGAAATTGTGCACACTTCTTTCCTAGTTACATATTACCAGAAATTTGTGAAAGTTTCTTTCTGTTGATCTCTCCTTCAATGCAGTGCACAATGGATTCTCACTGTGGCGTCTCTAAAAGATATTGCACTCTGGAGCAAAGAAACGATGGAAGTAAAGCTCCAGAGATTGCCCAAGCGCATCAGTCAGGTTAGTGAAAGCCATCTCTATCACGAAACCGTTTCCCCCGCTAATTCCCCTCTTCTAGTCTTTATTTTGTATAGCAATAGATCTATACTTATGCTTTCTTTTTGTTTATTAGCTTTTGTGGACAGCCTTTCATCGACCACCGAAAGTAGTGATGTTTACAAAGAAGGCATCGCATATCATAGATATGAATAATGTACTATATTTAAACGACAAAGATGCCACTCATGGCACTCAAGTATCAGAGACGTTTCCCATATTTCCAGAACATTATGTACACAATGTGGATGCGAAATCTGGGGGTCATTTAAAATATGTGGATAATTCGATTCCTTATGTCAGCGAACAAGTTCCTTCATACCTTAATTTTGTGGAGCAAGGACATTGCCAGGATAACATTACTATAAGGCAAGAAGGGTTCAATCATAGAAGTGAGGCCAGCTCTTTAACTGCACGTGATGCAAGAATATTAAAACCCAACCTACAGGCTCTACAGGAATACAAAGTGGGCACATTTAGTAATGAATACGAGGAAGTCAATAGCCGTAGAAGGCTAGACATTAACTGCAGTGGCCCACTTGATACAGTCCCAGCCTCATATACAAGACAATGTCAGAACTACTTAAATGGTTCAGGTTATGCGATCCGGCCTTTATCAGGAGACATGAATTACGCTGATGAAGAAATCACACGAGAAGGCACCCGAAGTTACCGACATGCACACTCAAATGAGACTGACTCTATTTATTTCATGTCGAAAGCTTTTCAGGAAAACTCTTGTGATCTTTCTTTCGATAAAGTTAGCCGATCTAGATGCAGAGAGCAAAGAGATTATAAAAAGCAAAGCCTGCTTGAAAATATTCCTCAAGTTAGGAGGGATTCTAGCTGCATTCTTCGAGAGAAATGTCCCGTACCTCCCATGGCAAAAGGAACATCTAACGACCTAGGATACGAATGTTATTACACTACTGCTCCCGAAGTTTACCGTGAACGATTTATGCAAGACAGACCATATGAAGTCTTAAACGATCAGACGTCAAAATGGACGCATGATACATACGAGCCCTCTTTGTATAGGGATGGGAATGTACCTCTGACTTTTGATGACACTCGATCTAGCCATAGGGTAAAAGAGAAGTACTTCTTGCAATGTCACAAACAATCCATTACACACGAAACTAACTGCACAGGCGGAGACTTTTCATCATGTTGCTCAGCAAGGTCAAGAGAAACGAGGATGGAAAAGTGGTAAGTACTGTTAAATAATTTAGCCACAACCTTAATTTCCTAAGGCATTATAACCTTATAGTATTGTTGTACCAACTAATACATGGTATATAGTAATGCTGACTGTGGTTTGACCTACTAGTTGCCTACTAAGTTGATTGTACATCAACTACCAATTATTTGGATTCGTTGTTATTAACCAGGGTACGTGTACCCCCTACTGTTAGGGGCCATCAAAGCAAGGGATACAAGATGTGGTGTCAACTGCAATGCTGCATAGATGTTGTACTTAAATTGAGCGAAAGAGTCTCAATGATAAATGCCAAAGAAAAGAACTATATCGACCGTAGATGTACGGGAACCATTATTGACCACTAGTCTTTAAATCTTTTAAATTTGCAAGATTATGCATTTAAATTCGGGGAAAGATTATGTCAACACTGAAGAAGTTTGTATGTGTAAGTATATTTTTGTGAGGTAAGGTAAGGGACCTTTAATCTCTCGCCATGTCTACTCATTAGTACCGCTTCTAAGTCTTGATTCGGCGCGTTCCGAGAGACAGCTTAAATTGCGACAAATGTGTCACTAAAAAAATATTTTATTTTTGAACGCAATTGGTGTCAAGCGTAATTTTGTTGCAGTTGGTCGGTTATAGATCTAAATCATTTCATAAGTCTGAAATGTTGTTGGATCCTTCCTTCAACCCTGTTTCATTTTCTCTTGATTTCGCTTTTTGTTCATTAGGCCAGGCAAGACGATGTCAGAAGAGCATCAAATTTATAGGATGCCTAAGAGACATCGCCCTTCTTCAAGTTTAGACCATGCGGCAGAAGATATGTTTTACTCTGGCTGCCGAAACAGCACAAATGTTGGAGACCCTCGCAAGGTAGAGCCTACTTTCTTGTCGTTTTTTATTTTTGTGACAACACGCGTTCCCGTAGGCCTTTCCATGTAACGTTTGAAATATTACTTGTCCAAGGGGGGAGTGAGAGAGGTTTGAGTAAGCAAGAATTTCAAGGTTTTCCTTAAAGAATCTAGGTGTTCTTGTGTCTATGATTTCGATACTTCCTAAAAATGCAGCTAAGCTGTTGTAATGGGTTAACCGTATTTACAATCCCCCCTCTTAGTGTCCTTCTTAGACCAAGAGCCTTTAATATCAACTATATAGTTATGTTATTTAATTTATATTTTGCATTTTTCTTGCCGTTTAAATATTACCAGTTGTGTGAGGCACTGAAGCTACAAATTGCGTAACGTCTTCACTGTTTTCACTACCGACATACTATTGTCACGTACAATTTATTGGAAATCAGGGGGTACGGCTTAGAGGAAGTTGTCTCTTTATTCCCTGTTACTAAAACATTTCTATCGCTATTGCAACAAGGGACTGAAATTAAGATGGAATTCAATAGATTAGAAAATGCGTTCTTGCCATAAAAGATTAGTATGGTAGTAAGTGCCAATATAACAACTGTACCAATGTTTTATCTTGTACGTAAACTTTACAAGACCTTTCCATAAATTAATAATTTGTGCAGCTAAGATTAATGCGGTAGTTCTGACTTAACGTATTTATTTTGTAGAAACTAAACACCATGTTCCATAATGCATACAGCTACAGTACTTGAAGATTTGATATTGAAAGAAACCGCTGCTACTTCTTTTCCAGTTAAGTATTGCCAAGGATAGAAACCACTTTAAACATCAGATGTTTCCAGGCTGCCTTTGTGCTAAGTCACAGCTGTTAAGAGGACGCCTAGCTTTCAATATTATTAGGAAGCCTACACAAGTGCTGCATTGTTATTTTGACATCCAAAGGGCCTTGGAGATACATTATGAAAGGGGATACTATATTTTTATAGGGGGTTAGCTGGTTCATATACTCAGTTAAAAAATCGAAGTCGATAGCATTGCATTATCGTAATTTGAATTTGGAGTTTTAGCAAAGGGCGTTGCTAAGTACGTATCTTAATTCTGGACCAAATAATAGCCGAGTCGCTCTTTTTAGTGACAAGCAATTGCCTTTTAAAACAAAAGATATCATTAGTTTTCTAGTTAACAATCAGCTGCATTTGATATTTCTTGCGGTTGTAACAACAGACGTCAAAAAGGGGTTGAAAAGGAGATACTTCGGCAAACAATGCTACTTATAGAAATTCACTCAATCCTAAGTCACTTTTAACACTCATATTTCTTTACTTTTGTAGATCCTAAAGGATATCTACGAACAAACGTGGGATTTGTCACATCAGCATGCGGAGGCACAGGGACATTGGCACGAAGGTATTTATGTACTCTAACTGGAGTTGTTATGTTATATTGATTGAATGTGATAAATGTATCACATTATTACTTTCAATGACGTACCTGCAACTTATTTGCCTGTGACGAGGAGCCTCACAATCCAGGCATTAGCCGCAAGATTAGCATTAGTTCATTGATTTAAAATGTGTCTTAATAGTATAAAATTTAAAGTAAGTTAGTTTACGTTTGTACTAAAGAAATATTTTAGTTATTGTCCGTGCCAGCGAAGTGAGTAGCAACACTGTTTTTCAAATCTTTATGTCGCATCGTAGTAAATGGAATATCTTCACTACGGTTGGATACAGTAAAAGCGGGCGGATAGTAAAATTTCACTACCAGCACTTCTTTGGGCATAACTTGTTCTCATAGTTAACGAGGTAGAATAAACAGTCATAATAACAACGGAGCGATATTTTTAAGTTGCAAAAAAGATTAATTTGGTAATATATTTTTTAGTCGTGACCGCGGTCACGCCCCACATTTTTAGCGTGAACTTTTATTTCCCAGTAATTATATCTACCTCTGTCTATATCTCTACTGCTATACCCGTATGCTCGGAGGCTGTTGATCCAGGCGATGCTAAGTACACACATGTCGGCATTTAACATCGGACCATAGCCCGATAACCGATTTCCTCGAACGCGTATTAAATTTGGTCAGCACATGCTAAGCTGCCTTTCTATCACTGTGAACTTTAAAACTCACATATCGAAAAACGAGCTGCGTGTGTTAACAATGCCGGCATCATAATTCCAATCCATCAATCCATAAAAATATCTATTTTCACAGTTTCCTTCTATTCATCAGGAATGGATGACAACTGCAGACCGCACCCCGCTCTAGTTCCCTATAAAAAGAGAAAGCTGACATACAGGAAGGATCCAGCAGCCAACGACGGCCAAACCAAACTGTCATTTTCCTAATGTAAACCACGATGTTACAGTTACACATGTATGTTACGGCCCATTTTAATACTTCTTCTTTCCTTACTTTATTGTATCTATTTTATGTTTTAAAAATGTTTACTTTTTCAAAATCCTGGTACTATTTTGTTACCAAATTATAAGAAAATTATCTACTACTTCTTTGTAAATTGCAAATGACTACAGTGCCTGAATGGTCTACGCACAACTCAATCAGTTGGAAACTGGAAACTGTGGTCTACTTTCCATCCTATTTGAGATCAAGAAGTATAGATGGTCTAGTGTTATAGATTAATAAGGTCTATTATTATTTCGACGACAATAAAGGGTCTACAAATTAGATATTTTTGACGACTTTACAAAAAGGTACCTATAGCACGTCGCACCCTAAGCATCAAAATCATATAACAAATTTTTCACTAAATTTCTCAACACTGGTCGACAGTGAAACAGGGCTTTTTTAAAGTTAGCATAACATATTCTTGGCAGACGTACCGAAGGCACTAGTTCATTCAAGTGATGGCTGAACTTTGAGTTAAATATACAAATGATGGATTCGGTAATATTCGGGTTTTATGCATATTAGGGCCTACCATACTATGTACGTCAAAGCTCTGACCACATTTTGTTTGCTACGATGGTTACTGAAAATCAGTGATAAATTATACTTGTTTACATGGTGTCAATCATCACATTTATTTTAATTTTTATTTTCCCTTATATTTCATATAAACGTACATTAACTCTATATCGTTAATATTAGATACGGCACTTAAGCAATATTTCCTAGTGATTAATCTCCAACTGATTTGCAAATCTTGTAAAATGCAAATTCCAGAACTCATGAGATAACTTAGAATGTACGTACTGCAAGTTAATTTAAACAAAATAGACAAACTTTACATACGAGAACGTTCTGCACTGAAGTTATACGGAATACCGAACGTCGTATCAGAATTTGTTTACGAAATTCAGTACATTCTTTTGTTGCCCATTTGTCCCACTGTTGGGGGGGGGGGGAACTTTGCACAACAGCGGGGTGTGTAGTTCCTTGTATTGGGGGAAAATCTATTCAAGCAGAAAGTTTCACAATTTCAACATATCTTCCGATACTTTTACCATTTGTTTTAAAAGTTCGATAGTTTTTAATGTCTTACATCTACAGAACCGGAGCTATTTTGGGATCTGGAGAACAATAGGTAAAACGGTTAAGTTGTTTGCTGCTAAGAAAGCCCTCACTATTTCTATATCACGAGTTCCCTTGTCGTAGCAATAGCAAGAAACATTACGAAATTTTTATATAAACCAAAGCATCCTAGTCAAAAGAAACCCACTTTTCCTAAACGTACTCCCATGTACTCCCAACATATAGTGTATCGGTATAACCGTGCCGAAAACTACGCCTTTATTTCTATAGCATGATACGTAAAGTTCGCGTCAGCTTTTCTGTTACAGCCTATCACATTGAACTGGTGAACCTACCTTTTGGTCTCAAGTGGTTGAAAACGTTAGCGATATTGATACAGTTGGTCAGTCATGTATTATTTTAGGTTATGAAAAATGAAGCAATCTTTACTATAAGGCTTTTTACATAAAGTCTCGTTTTATTATAGATTTTTATTTAGGCTAACAGTAACAGGAAATACTGTTAAAAGTTAAGCAAACCAAAGAAGGCAATGGTGCTACGACACAGACAAATAACGCACAGCTCAAGCACTTATATATTGGCAAATTGACATTCCACTTGACGACGAAATCTAATGTAGATATTAATATAATTTGAGCAAAGTGATCTATACAGGTTTAATACCGCTGTCTTGACTAACAAAGAAATAAGGGTGTTCGGACAAGCTGTCTGTTGCGAATGCTGTTTCTACCTCATTCAACATACCACAACGGTAACTGTACAATATATTGTACGTTAAGTAAGAATGACGAAACGTAAGCCTCATAATTAAGCAATAACAGGTTTTAAATGGTACGTAAATGGCCAAATTAATAGCAGTGAGAAAGGTTGGGAACTCTGTACATGTATACATCCTATTCTGTTAAAACTGAAACGCACTTCCTCCTTCCTTAAGTGACGCAAACTAAAACAACAATAGGAGATACACAAACTGACTCTGCAATGTTTAAGCGATGTTTTTACTGAGGGAGTTCTGTTTCAAATAGGAAGTTGTTTAGAATATGCTCTTTAAACCTTGATCAATTGAGGGGGCAACCAGTTTCAATACGTGAGCTGTGTTACGGGAAATACACAATCTTTTGTATGAAAAGTCTGGTGTTTCTTTACACTTCACACGCTTTTTTGCTACAATCAATTATTTTTAGGGCCTACTGTTCCTACGGGACATTTTTAGTGAGAAGTTATGAGACCAGTCCACAGATTATTAGAAGAACAAAGATTCACAACTAACGCAGTTAACTGTGTATGTTGGCCCCAATATAGATGTTATGCTTGAACGAGAATGACGTCTACAACACTGTTTGGGTTTCCTAAATTACTACCACCATTATTGTTGGGGTTGGTGCCACTCCCATCCTACATAAAAATTATCCACTTCTCTAAGCTTTTATGTTCACGATGCCAAAAATTTACCATACCAAGCTAAAAGATCTTTACGTCTCCGTGCCTATAACGAGTCTTACAACCTTACCCTCGCCACACAATCACTCGACCAAAAAGCAATACCCCCAAAATGGAAGCACTATACATTTATCAAAGTACGTTTGTACAAGTTAAATAACAAAAGTAGACTATATGCACGTATGGAAAAATTGTTTGCATTCTAGTTTGCGTCTATTTCTTTGAAGTCTATAGATTTAAGAAACTCTGGTGCAGGCTTGGACTTAAGTTAGAACACTTTGTATGCCAACCCATTTAGAAAGAAAGGGTTCGATTTCGAACGGTTTATATTATTAGGCGAGACATAATATGGATGGCATCCACATGTTTCCTAAAAAACAAATTTTCTTATCACAAACGACCAGACCTCTTGCGTTCTTGTTCAACAAGTTGCAAATCTCTTTTTCTTTAACTTAAAGCTATGTACCATATTGTACATCAGACATGTCTTTGATTGCCCAGTTAACGGTTTCAAATATCTAATAAAATCTATTCGATTTCCATAGGCCCGTATCTCCCACATGGATTTATAATGTATGAATTCGAGGCACCTTTGTTCAAATGCAGTGGCGACATTTCTATTTCTCTAGCTTCGTGCCTTTTCAAAACTAAATATTAAGAGTACTTAAACTGTGGATAGTTAAGGAATGTTTAGAATTGGGGCATGTCCAACTAATCCTAAGCAACACATAAAGAATAGTATAACAAAAATCTAATGGTCAGTATTCTCGTGTTCCCGTAAATAGCAAAGTACAAATAACACAAGTGGTTTAATGTTTCTATTGAATGTTCGCCCTATTGTACAAAGTGGCCTCTATCCGTATATTGTACAAAAAAACCTCTCGTAGAGAGAATACACGTTCTGTCAAGGATTTCCCTACCCTATCCCTCAACAGGCAGCGCAGCGTTTCTTGTGGTCATATATAACATGCTAGCAACGTGCACCAGCACTTTACTGCGGCGACTCCTGAGTATCAGGGGTTGGGCAGGGGTGTTAGACAAACACCGCGGTAGGCTTGTTGTGTACGATGAATACTGTACAGACTGAGAAGAGAGAGTCGTTTTGAAAACTTATTGTTACAAAATTATCAGCATCGGGATCCCACAAACACTGACAACTGACATCCACTTTCTGTCCTTTCTGTTCCCCAATATATATATTGACTACCAATTTGGCACTACTTTCGATTACGTCACGAACTCGTGCCTGAATGCACTCAGCAATAAAGGAACCTTGTGGTTGCGACCGTTCGTTACTATACCTGGTATTGAGAAGTTCTGTGACAAGCACATCCGATATAATATCCTTTATCAACGCATTTTCTTCGTGCTTTGAAACTTGGTCAATGTCGTTTTCTGCGCTTGCGTAGCTGTGTATGGACGTTTTCCTGCTTTCACTGTTACTATCACTGTTTTTGGATAAAAAGTCTGCACCTGCGATACCGTTCTTGCCAACACTTCGTACGCTGCCATGCCACGTCGATGAACGTTCCCTGTATCCTGTAAATTCCTCTCTTTCAATGCCATCGTCGCTGTATAGGAGACTTACTTCACTGGCTGTTAAAGCCGGTGCTGAGGTACTCTGGTAACAATGTGCACCATCCTCATTCCATGTCGAAGCCCGTTCTCGGTTACTGTTGTCCTCAGTCCGAGGCGGATTTAATGTCATTGCCATGGCAAACACAAACAGCTTCAGGTTACCACGAAAAAAAAATGTAAACACGAATTCTCGGACACACTGACTATCATTAAATGTAGAAGGCCAACTAATCGATGAAAATGAAGATACAACTACTCCACTGCTACAATCAATGAATCGAGTAGGAGTCGCTGTTAGATATCCTTATCCAAATCAAACGCGAAAGGGATCACGCGTAATTTGTGCCCAGAAATTAAAGAATCCTGTTTTCGTTTCCAGTAATAGTTCGAATATGGATATGTGTAGCACTTTATCTTGGTTAAGCACAAGTAATGAAACGTAACCTGATTCAATCCATGAGTTGAAAAATTGCTTCGCCTAACAGTATCGTGGCCAAGCCGAAGTTTCCTTCTTTGCTTAGAAATGTTAAGCTTCAGCAGACTTGCGCTTGGCAGTTTGTCGTCGTCAATTACTACGTGATTATTCCTTTGTTTTCTTTAATCGATGACAGACTCACAGAAAACAGGGACTTCCTTTCACCCAGTTGCTCATTTGTCAAGAAATCTTGCCACTTTGCAGTTATTTGTAATATGCTAACTGTGTCTTGACAAGCAAGAATGACCCCTCGCCGTGCAAATGCAACCATCATAATTGTTTAGGTTCATGACGTGTTGCTTATCCCTTTATGTTCTCTTTGAGCACAGCAGGTGTACAGCTTTCAGAGAACAGTGAATTGGCAACCATCAAAGGTTTCCGTGGAGTTCATCTGATTCGTGTTTCTGACGAGTTTTGTCTTGAAGTTGTATCCTGATTTAACCACACAAACGGCTGCTAATTCAAGATTAGAATAAATGAAATATATCCGGTGTCAAATACTTTTCTCCTATTTCTATCATCCGAATATCGTACGAAATGTCCAAAATCCAGTAAACCGCAAACAGTTTAAATTTTACCTGCAAACTCTGTCAGGTTGGGGGAGGCGGTAGGGACATCTCTCCCTGGCGTTACCAGATAATGAAAAGTGGATAAATGCATACAAGAGTTACAGATTGCAAACGATCCCTTTTGAAGTAGTTGCGACGACTTCAGGTTCCACCGCTATTAAGTGCGCAATTACAGTGTAGGGAGTCGGGCTGGAAAATCAAAAAAGGCCATAGGTGTGCCGATAGAGATCGAAAAAGAACATTACAGTAAAAGACATATCAATGGCCTGGCATCACATAGTGCTAAAAATTGATCTGAAAGGGAAAACAGGAGCAGGGCACACACTCGTAGCGTCCACGAGTTAAAATCAATTTTAAAACCTATTCCCCCAGACATCGTTCAAGGAAATAGGGCCACTCCTCCCTCTCTCCTCACTCCTGTACACTTGATAAATTAATTTCACCGTACATAAAATACTGAATACCAACATCAATGTTTCACAGTTGGGACCGTATATTTGGGCATGGAGGCAAGTAGTTTTAAACACTACTTAGCTGAAGCAGTGGGGGCTTGAAGGGAAAGATTGCATCAAATTAACCCAATAAAAGAAGATCAATGGGTAATGAAGTAAATGTCCATCTACAAGTATGACAGAAAATTAAGTTGGTCTGTGGATAATATACATTGTACATAAAATGGTTGTCATTTGTTGATACCTTAGGAGTCGAGACTGCTACACTGATATCAACGTAATCACGATAAACAGTGTATCCTTCTTCAATGACTGAAAAAAATGTAAAGGTGAAAGTAAGACGAACGTTCAAACTAGAAAAGCTTAAGCTCCTCTAACATTAAGGGTGTGTTACCAGTTACACATGGTAACTACCTCTTTCAATAGGCCTTCCTAATAGAGGTATACTGTGCAACAAAGTCTTAGCTACTGTTCATACAACGGCCTCTGATCCAAACGGTGCCCTTAGTTGCACCAAAAGGTGATTTTACAATACAAGGGTCTCGATATTTTTCTTTTGAAATCCAGCACCCCATAAGCTACTAAATATTGGTACCAGACAAACCATTAACGCGATCCTCTGGTATTATCTTCCTTTCCTTTCTCAATCAAGTACTATCTTTAACATGAAAACAAAAAAATCCTTAGCGTTTATCGTTCTACAGTATTTTCAATCTTCAGCACTTAGTTCCTTTAACTTATTTCTCGTTACAGATGGTGTTGCTTTAACGTATATGCACTTAAGGCGTGTCAGCAAAAGATCTTCAACTTTAGCCTTCATCATTACAAATTAGGTGGCCACCCTTGACTTTAATGTTTGATCCATCGAAATAGGTGTCAAATCAAGTGTCAGAGCACCGCGCATTCCGGACTCACGGCTAATATTTCACGAGATGAAATTGAAAGCACTTTATTAATCACACCAATCAAGAAAGTAAGTATGACAACTTTCAACAAGCACCTACAGAAAGCCAGTTACTAACAGTATCAAAAGCATTACCAGAAAATAAATTGTATACAAAATAAACAAGAAAATCAATTATATACAAAATAAACAAATCTATTACCTGCGTTTACGGTAGGCATAGTCTGGAGTGCATAGGATGAAGCCTTGACAAAAGCCGACATGAAACCAAGTTTGAAGTTATGTTTCTTAAAGAATGCATCCTTGTGGACTTTTCGCATTTCCATGATGTTGCTGATGGAAAACGGATTCAAAATAGCCGATATCAGAATTAAATACGTGTTCTGATCTTGGAAATGACATTGGCACTTAATACATCTACTGCGTGCAAAATAATATCTATGCGCTCTGGAAAAAGTTACTGTCCCTGACTGTCTAAACATGCTTGGTGGGTGTAAATCACCATGGGAGTGCGCTCCGTTGGGCCCTCAAAAATTTATGGCAATTTATAACACTCAGTAGAAGTTCTAGTAAAAGCATACTAGTCTCCAAGAAATGAGCATTGATGTACAGCTTGACCGTTTTGTTGACACAAAAATACCAAAAGAGACTACATTGTGTTTGATACTGAGTGGACGTAGATGCAGTGAGCCTTCAGGGGTTGACATGCAATGGTTTACATGGTGACCTTCAGTAAGAAAAGCCCGATAAAGAGTGGTCGTTACAATCAAACTCAATATTTGGTTCACTATAGCGTAACGTGGGTCATTCCTATATGCCTTTAAACTTTAATTACATACGCATAGTTCAATCGATTAAAAGCCCAGTGTAAATTCTCCAAAACCAAGTCATATTACAGTTGTTTTTCGATTACTCGGCTTTTCGGGTACCTACGGCAACTATTTGTCATTTTCTTGTTGCATGGTAATAAAATTGCCAACGCTTTACAGCGAAATATTCAAGAAACAAAACATCCTGGCAGAAAACCCTACGGTAATTAATCGATTTTCTCTTCGGGTTCTACCAATTTAGATTTATTTTGAGTAGAACATTATGTCGCTTTGGTCATACGGGATAGAAGCATCAAAGTACAAATCAGAAATTGGGTAATTACAAAAATAGGAAGGTCATTCCTTACTTACCTCATATCAATTTCATTAAATGTTGTTAGCATTGCATTTATATTTTGTGCATCTTTTAATCTCTGTGCAATTCTTAATCGCATGCGGGACATTTTGACCTACACAATGAAACACAAAAACACTTAAAAAAACTAAGTACAAACAACCAAAATGAAATTCTTCATCAACCATATTACATCTTCATGTCAGTAATACACCAAGCGGTCACATATTGAAAACCGCCGATAACAAAAGTGAGGTGTAATATGGATCACTAAAAATACAAATTTTCATGCCCTTCCTGTAAACGTTGGTTGAACACC
Organism: Alatinidae sp. Z8VKAUB7J3; assembly: GCA_010016025.2. Taxonomy (NCBI): domain Eukaryota; kingdom Metazoa; phylum Cnidaria; class Cubozoa; order Carybdeida; family Alatinidae; species Alatinidae sp. Z8VKAUB7J3. The sequence goes on from JAAAKM020000498.1 coordinate 10,977,121, forward strand.
TGTTCTTGTGTAAGTTTGGTGCCCTGAATCACTTCAGTTTTTGACATACACGTCTAGTTTACCTGAAAAGATCCCCCCCCCCCAAAAAAAAAACACAACAACAAACAAAAACAAACAACAACAAACCGGCCTCTACTATCAGTTTAAATCATGGTGTAGTTGCGTTATGAGCCCTATTTTCAGTTAAAATAATTTCGGATGCTGATAAGAAATAAGTCTAACCTTTTACAGTAAACGAGGATACTTCATTTTCTATACCTGGAAGGGGGTGATTAGTATTACTTTGGGGTAATAAACGGTATTAATGAAATGACGTTGACATTTCTAAACATTTTAAGAGTTTTATCTGAAAATGAAACACAACCATTTCAAAAAAAGGCTCGCAAATACAGAAAAGGATAATCATTATTCTAAACAGGAAGTACCATATGCGGCTGGTAGAAAATTCATATCTCCTTAGAACAGCCCTTGCATACAGACTCCACCCTAGTAATAATTAAGTGACATTTGGGGGCAATGGCACCGAAAAGTTCAATAAGTTGGACACCAGTATAAAATACCCTCACTAAGACGAGCGATTTTAAAAGTAAAATTACTTCACATCAGATTCTAAAAATAGGATTATGATCACTTAGGATTAGTCACTCCATAGACCAGTAGTCCGTAACCTTTTGCCTCCGCGGACCATGCTTGTTATAAGATAATAATTGTGAACCCATTTGCTCATGATTTTATAAGGTGTTTTTTTTATAACGTCAGGAATGTAAATGACGCCTTTACCGATCCTTTTTGTAACATGGTCTAGCAGACAATTCCCATTTAACTAACTCCAATCCTTAAGAGGTTGCAGACCCCTTGATATCCTTTGCTGACTCAAGATTGCGGGTCACTCCCATAGAGAAACTACTTGTTTGTATATTTATAATTTGGTGGCGTTGGTTCGTTGCTGTTGTTTTGTTGTTTAATATCTAATTACATGCATTACAACAGATGAAGAGTCATTTGGAAAGCTCCTGTATATCGTTATTATTATCATCATTACAATATGTACACATCATCTTTTAAATTGTTGTACTGATGGTGTAATATTCAACATTTGTACACCATTTGCCGCGAATATTTCTAGGTCTCAAGTTATTGGGAAAAGTGTATCATTCTAAAGCCTCCAAACAGGTTTTAGGTAACCCTTGTTGTATCCCACCTATTAATCAAAACCAGAAAACACGTAGCACCATTCCGATTAGACTTACACACGAGGAACCTTTTCCATTAAACTGCGTTACTTTATCATATGAACAAAAACACCTTTTTGGCCAAAAACTGTATTATAAAAATCTATAAACCAACTTGAAGGCCTTGGGTTATTTAACATAGTAATATCATGGTAAGCGTGACCACTAGTCCACCCCCTTCTCAGTACCTCAGCTAATTGAATAAGCACAAATGGCTGACTTGCCTTGGTCTCAAATTGTTTAACTCCCCCCTTAGTCTATAAGCTGGCTACAGAATACTTTTGTTGTCTATATCTATTTGCAGTCGTGCAAGCGATAAACAATGGAACCAGAAAGAATGACCGGTGACGGAGAACGTAGAAATTGGAATCAACAACGTTTTCATGAGTCGTTGGTACCACGTGAAAATAAAATATTTTCACCATTTCGTATAAAGCTTGGACTATTGAAGCGGTTCCTTACGGCATCGGATAAACTGGGTGACTGATTGATACATTTGTTCCTCGTTCCACATTCTTACTGATTAGAAATTGTAGAACGTTATTTTGATGGCCCTCAAATTCGAAACTTTTGAATGATCTTCACTTCCCAAATCAAATCAATGGTGTGGAGAAGAGTGGCTAATGTTGTAAAGAACTTTCTTGGGAACTACAATAAGAGCCTTTCAAGCTTTTTAGTGTAACCACCGTGATAGGTTCAAAGAAAACATAGATAATGTTAGTGATAAAGTCGGTAAGCGTTTTCATCAAGATATTAAGACTATAAATATAAGATATTAAGGCCGATGGAATGTCAACACGATGGCTGGCTATCGCTGGACTCTGATCAGAGACTCTCTTCAGGCAGCTCATGCACGAATATTCAACAATGGAGATTTTTCCGTCACAGTCGGTGTGGCGGTTACTGAGTACGTCTCCTTTCACCATATACAGGTGACCGTGTTATGGAAAGTGGTAAAGACTCTGTAATTTTGAATGTAAAGTCAGTCCTTATACCAAAGTCATCTTCCTCATCTTTGAGAATATGTCATATAGTGTGAAATTTTAGGGAGTTGCTTATTCAAAATGTGGTATTAACTCGGATAATTCATGCTCATGATGCATATTTTATCTGTTATGCATAACAATTCTAGTAATAATATGCGTGGCCGTAGATTTGATATAAAGTCCTTAAGTGTGACCTCACAATAAAATGAATATCGGAAGCTTGATATTATTCTGCACTGGCTGCAATTGTCGTGTTCATAAGATAACCTGTCAATATTGAGAAAGATATCTTGAGCAATTCTTTAGATACGCCCTTTCAAATGTTGAACAGTTCCTATCAAAACCTTGTTATGTGAACCAAGTACATAATTTTATAAACTGAGAAAAATTAATACTGTTTCCTTAACGCCAATTGAAAATTCAAACAGCCGTTTCTTGTAGTTAATATGAGATTTAAATACGAGCTTTTGACACTGACATAATGCAACAAAATAACAACATATTTGCTACAATACCTACCCGCGTCTCTGATCGTGTGCCAGTAACTTTCGTGGGAGCTTCTTTCGATTCTTTTGGTCCTCCAACTGTCATTTGGCTAGCAGGAGGCGGCGGTGCGGGCGTTGGAGTTATTACTCGTATTGGTCCACTAGGTTGAGCCATCGCTGTCAGCAGGAAGAAAATTGAAAACTCGCGATAAGTTAGTTATGCCAGCTGTGACATATTTCGCACATGTATTCGACTTAATGTTCTAATTTTTCACAAGAACGAAGTAACACTCAATGCCATCCTCAAAGCTCACGATTATGACACGACGCCAATTCGTTGCAGTTAGTATTGTAATTGGTAACCTCAAGGACGTTGTCATTGTTACTGCAACTGTTCACAGATTCCTTACATACGTGGTATGGGCATTACCCGAAGCTTGCGAGACAAAGAAACATGGCAAATGGGAGGGATACGAAAGACGGCAAATGGGAGGTGTGTCCAATGGAATGATAAAGAGGCATGTTACATGGAATACTAACAGCTTGGGCTATACTCCGTGGCAATTGAAAGGTGCGGTGCCAACGAACCATCTTTTAGCAACTCTGACTTGTGTAAAAAACGTCTCTGATATACAAGACAAAAATTCAAGCAAGCATTTTCCTAAAACCTTTGCAGATATACTCGTTCTAAAACAAAACTTCCCTGAGGAAGTGCGCATTATCGTACTCATCACGGATCTAAACCTTCCTTACAACAAACTTCATTGTATCATACCAGGAGGTGCCTCCTTCGGTATTTCAACCGGAGCTGCTTCCACTTTCGGTGGTGGCGGTGGTGGTGGTGGTGGCGGCGGTGGCGCAGCGGCTGCAGCTGGTGCTTCTTCAACCTTTGCCTCTGATTTCGGAGCTGGAGCACCTCCTGCGACTTAAAAAGAGTGGAATGTTCAAATAAAAGAATGCCAGTTTGGGGCAAGCTGTTCGATTAATGATAACAAAATTAAATGTGGTATATGTTTATACTATTGGTGGTTAAAGAATACATCATTCTTTGGAAGTGCTTTCCCTACGACTAAAAAATTTCCCTCTACCTTCAAATATGTAAAGCGTAAAGGAAGGAAAATGCAATACTACTCAAATTGAACCTACTCGTACATTTCCCTATACAAAAGCATTCCCTCCCTTATGGTAACTTCCAGCTACCATGAAGCTCCGGTCTACATAGTATTTCTCTTATTCTCACTCCTATTTTAAAACACGGCATTTTCGAAAAGAATCTACTGACAATCTGCCCAGCTCTGCACTCCATAAGGACCCACAATCCCATACTTATGAAACCACGTTCCTGTGGCGAAACAAATGGCCTCAATAACTGTGGGTTCACACATTTATAAAATCCATTGGAGGGGTGAGCATTCTGACATCTCACACCGAACCCCCCAAAACTCAAGTCACTAGCAGAATATTTTTGTATTTTAGCGTAGACATTCGAGTTTGTCCCAGACTCCTGACTTTCAAGGGCGCATATATGTACCTTACAGGCATACACGAACATTTCGCGAAGTCTATCGAGAAACTCTGAATACGCCAAATTAGCGTAAAAACCTGGGCTAAACTATTATTTTTAAACTAGATAACAACATTTCTTGACCTGTTTTAATTAGCATACAGGTCACATTTTCGATTACCACTGTCGGTATAGAACAAAATCGAACGTCCGTTATCATACCGTGAAGAAATGGCGTTTCCAACACAGTTCAAAAGACATAGCGTATGTACGTCTCACGAAGTCTAGAAAATGGGTTGAAAGGTATTAGCAATAGCGTCTTATTTGATTACTGCATAATTATTACAAACATTGCTGCACAACGGAGCAATATGCTCCTGAAAACCGACTTTCCCATTTTCGTGTCAGACAATGCTTAAGTTCTTAGTAAGAGGAATATGTCCAACTTCAAGGGGAGGGGAAAATAACTCACTACAATGTTTTTTCCATGGTATATAGATACCAAAAATGTATATCTATTTGAATGTTCTTTACCTACTCACCTATCCTTAGTTTAAACAATTTATCGCCTTTTTCAACACGTCCACCATCTTCGACGTACAATTCTTCGATTACCCCAGCCACTGGTGTTGTTACTGGAATGGCAGTCTACGACATAACGAGAACGTTAAAAGACACTGTTGTCAGAACATTTCTTGTTCTGTTACCAGTTGAAACTGTCAAGAACTAGTAGTGTATTCGCCTTGACTTAACAGATATCTCAAATTCGGCGTCGCTTCCACTAAGCGTTCCCTCCTCCGCATCTTTAAGCCCCTTGGAATGTTATGCACGACGTAGTCAGCCCATGATGTTTACAAGTACAGTATGATAATTATTGCGTGTGTTTCTCTCTATGTTTCCACAGAACACATCCATTGACAAGATTTCATATTTACCTTGATCTCTAGCCCTCACTGCCCGCAATTTTACTTAATAATGATTTGTCGCGGTGTATCTAAGGAAGTACGATCTCTGTACGTAATGGCTATCCCAAATTTAACATTTTAAGTTGCCCCGTCAAAACACCGTCTGCTTCACTACAATTTTCCACGCAAATTTGAAGCTTTATTCTCAAGCTTAAAAATTCTGGGCATAAAATTGCTTAATCAGAGTAACAGTTGCATCAAACCACTGCCATGAATACGCAATGTTTTACAGCGTCATCTTGTATGTAGTATATTTCTCGTCGCCTTTTTGCAGTGGGCATACTGACAACTTACTTACATCTTAAAACTCTCAAGATTCCATCATTCCAAGATGTTGCAATAAACTTAGCGAAAGAATAAAGAAGCGCTTTAGCAATGTTTACTTGTAGACCACCACCAAACGTGATACATATTCACTAAATTAATAATTACTGGTAGTTGGAATTTAGACCATTCATGAAAGTATATCGTCAAAAGACTATCTTTGTTGCCCATCATAATCTAGAAGACTTGGCAGTTGCACAAATGTGAGCCGCATGAAGGCTGAGTCAAAACCTAGTTCAAGTTAGGAAGGTCAAGTAAAGAAACGCTGGAGGAAGAAAATGAAGACAAAACTTTGTAAACTGACTTTTGGTTGTTTCTTCACGACAACTACAAGGTGTCAAAAATCAGTTAAAATATCAGGGATTGAAAACTTGCTGGAATAACCATATCTGGCACACAAAATAGCTGACAAATTAAACAGTTTTGGAATCTACTTTCATTTATTGTGGCTTTTCTGCCAAATTTGTAAGGAATTATTAAAATTTGAGTTTTCATCTGAGGGAAAGTCAACGCTTTATCAGACTATGCAATAGTATGCATGTAACAAGTCCCTGCTAAATAATGTATCAATCGCGCATTAAACAGATTGTTCATTTCCAAAGTAATCTAGAAGATCATACTGAAGCTGAATATTGATATCAATTCTGATTCGGTAAGTGCCATCAAACTTACCTTGTCAGTCTCAATTTCACCAACAACTTCATCCTCAGCTACTGTATCTCCAACTTCTGCAAAATTAAGTGGGATGGGACAAACTGAAAGTATCTAACTTAACTAGTACAACCTGAAAAATACAAGGAAAGTAGTTCACGGGGTGATGTTACCTAGAACATGAATGCGTAATAATATTTGATCTGCACGTGTATTTTATTCGATTTTAAATGGTAATACTGACGTCAGACATCCGTTTTCTTCAAGTTCTTTCCAGTCATGGTAACTGATCAGTCACAAAAAATAATCGAAAGTAGAATCTTATACCATTTGCTACACTATTTCTACCTTACTTTTCACAGACTTAGTAAGTAAACCTGTTATTCACACATCCACTCACAGTGGACACACACCCTTGTTCCTCCAAATACTTTCAAAATACAAGAGTTCCTATTCTGTTACTCTATAATCGTCATCAAATCAGTATAAATACACGAGGTTCCTCGAATCACTAGAAGTCCTTAAAATATAGCAGCAATACCAGTATCGTCTACATCTATAAAAAATACATGAATTGGTAAACACAAACGCCGTGGAGCTTGTCGTAGTAAGCTTTGACAATGAGAAAACTTGTAACCAAATACACGGTAACGTGAAAGGAGACCTCTAAGATATAGAACGGCGTACGTTAAAACTAGCAATGAAACATATTGAAAGATACACCTCTTAGGGTTCAAGATACTGTGAATGTGGTCAGCCAATACTGAATATAGCTGACACAAGAAGAATCGTTTACGCTGAATTACGAAGAAAGGTTGGACAAAAGCTTGTCAGTAATCTGACTAAAGAAGCGACAATTCTTTCCAAAATCTCTATTACAAATATAAGCAGGCACTCTCTCCGCGTCCCATTTCCTTTGAAAAACTTATGACTTGGCTCCTTCAGTACTTGGTGTATCAATCAAGAAACATAAATAAACCTATAGCTCACATAAACAGCATGTCTAAAGGAAAATAATTATTAACCAATATTACAAATAGATCAAAACTCCCTCCCTTACCTTTATCCCACCTAACATCTCCTTCCGTTACAGACTCGGCAAAGGGTGGCGTGTGAATTATCTTAAAATCCTCAACTAAAACAAGGAAGGAGAAGAGTGACTGAAGATGAGCACAAAAGAACATTTAATACGTAAATAAATACTGTTTAACAATGGCTACCAGAAGCAACTGATGCAAATATGGTTGATGCGCCCAAGATATATGGATTCGAACTGGATGCAGGACGCGAAATTTTACCCTGATAACGAGTTTCTAAGTTTTGATTTTTGAGCACAGCCACCGAAAGTACCATAATCTCTGGTCTCCACGGACGCAGTTTGTGTTCCTGATATTGTTCAGACAACGTCAAATTTAAAGATAAAGACATCACATGAAAATTTTCATTTGCTGAACTTACTGATGCATGTTTGACATTCTGATTGTACTTTATATCTAGTCTTATAGATATAGGAATTGAAAGACCTTCCCTCTCTGTTTTGGCTTTTTTCTGCTTATTGCCTTTTACAGGTAATACATGTTCAAGATACGTAATTTAAAGACAATTGCCCTTTGGGGTTTACTTTTTCTTACTGTACAACTTATGTAGCTATGAAACAAGAATGCTTCAAAACTGAGAAAAATTATGAGTTAGCATAATTAAATTTTTGTATTATAGGGTACCCAAGTTCTATCGGGGTGCTTTGGTATTCTCCTGTATGTAGTACAAATCGTAATTGTGTTACACACTGCAAATGTGTAGTACAATTGGATCCTTTTCCAAATCAATTTTAATGATAAACTAGTAACTGATGTAAGCCATAACCTTCCGGGTTAACTACCCGCGAGTTTTTACAACTAGGAGTTAGAATACCCTTTGTTACAGACAAAAACAGCTAACCATTTAATAAACTTATGCTCGCCTGGACTATGATTTAAAAATTTACACAAGGCTTTCGAAAATCGTGTGCAGCTATTTGGCGCCAAAGGATACTTCGTTCCTGTCAGCAATTTTCTCATGAGCACACTGCAAATAATTTGTTCTTACCAAGGTAAGAATTCATTGGAAATTTTGGTTGAGATGAAGGCGTGGATTTTAATATTCGGTTCGCTAACGAATCCCTATGCACTTTTTTTAAATACGAAACTACCTCAGCGTCCAGCCCTCGACGTTTATTAAAATTATGACCTTTTGAGCCCTCAAAGTTTCTTAGCAGTTCCTATTCTCTAGTACCAAATAGGGTACCCTCTGTTCCAGGTTAGCTTATTCATGAAATAACCCGTTATGAAACTGCCTAAACCGCTTTGAGAGATTTTTTGGGTTTCTTGGAGCAGCTCCATCCCTCGAGTTTCTTTAATTTTGGGGAGATTGAGCCCTGGTTTCTTATAAACTGGTTTCTTATAAAAAAAATATATAAGTGTATTTTTTATAAAGTGTTAGTGAGCTGACAATGATAAAAATTAAATAATTGTTGTTTTAGAATTGCAGGGAAGCCAATTCATTTTTTATCAAAAAAATAGTTCATCTCAGTATCTTAGCCATTTCCTCTTTCATCCAATTATCTTTATAATGCTCAAAATGCATGACCTAAAATTCAAAGAACAATATTCGCGAGACACTCGCGAGAAGCAGAATTTAAATTCGTTTTGGGCTACTCAAAATTTCCGGAAATACAGTATCAGGTAATACATCAAAAATCGGTAACTTGTCAAAAATGTGCATTTCAATTTGCTCATGCCATCAATAGGTTAATATAATGGGCATTCAAAACTACACTTTCCCTCAAAGAAATTACTTTTAATTGTATAAAGGAAAACTCCCTTTATCTTACTTTCAAAAAGTTGAACTTTTGGATTCCGCAAGATTTCGTAGAAGTGCCCGACTTAAAACAGGCACCGAAGTGACCAAATCACCGGTCATCACAGCACTGTCATCGCTGTGCTTCTGAGCTTGTGACGCCACCTTTTGGGTGTGACAGCCAGGACTTGCGAGTCTTGGTCGGATAAACTGGGGACATGGGAAAGTCTAGTGGATAAAGCAACGCACCCCGTAAGATGACAAAAGTTGACTTAAAAACTAAAAAATATGAGAACTGGAGCAGAAAAACCCAACATTCAAAAACTTTCCGAGGGGTCAGGGTATTCAGAGGTATCACCTGGATGAAATCAGGTCAGTTGAGTACACATGATGTGCAAACTATATAACTCACCAAATTCGATCAATAGTTTATAATATGACCATACAATAACAATTCTGAAAAGACACGATGATGTTTCAACAACAATTCTCTTTCTCTACTGTCACATGATTAATAGTAACAAATAGAAACTTACACCTCTGAGTGGAAGTTGTTATACTGCGGCTGGTCTGAATTGCAGCTCTGTGCCTGCACTGACTGGACCTTTAATAAGAAGAAAATTAGTTATTTACTCAAAACTATGACACTCCAAATAGATGTGGTGCACCGTCTGATTTCACATCTTTCTCCTTGAAAACATGCATGCTACACTCTTAGGCCTTGTACCCCCTCCTTTGACAAAAATCAAGGTAGTGCCTGAATACATGGAGCGTAGGCAGATTTCCCCTCCCCGATGTCAATTATAGCCTTTTAGGTAACAGGCTAATGCTTGAAAAGAATTTAAGTTAACTACCCGCCTGGCTCTAAAAATCTACATACAACTCGAGCAATAAATATAAATCACAGATAGTGAACTGAAAAACGGCTTGCAAGATACATGTAATGCTAATCCTCTTACTCAGTAACAGAAATCTTCTTAAGATTGAAATTACTCTACAAACACCTGCTCTGTACCCAAGATATAAATGTCATGTCAATATCATACACAAATTATTCTGAATTGAGTTTTTGGTTGAATTTTCTTTGTTCTCTGTCCTAAGTATTGGCCAACCACTTAACATTACACGAAACGGAAAAGGCCCATTTATGGTATTCTATTGGGCTCTCACATCTACCAACCAACACACCACCCATTACTTTATGTAACTAAACTTCAAAATGGACAAATCAGCAAACAAAAGAAGATAGCAAGTATCATTAATTGAGCTGCCCAATCTAACAAAAAGCCCCCAAAACTCTGAAAAAAGATGTTGTTGGATGTCTAGAAGTTGTTGGATTTATTCATTTACAAAAATACAATACACTTAACACACTCACTAAGCATGGCTACCACCTGTTGCAAGTTAAGCACATCTATGGTTAATTCAGCGATTCATATTATTTTTTTAAATTTAACAAAGAACCTACCATCCTTTTGATTCTCCTCCTTGTGAAATTGCTGTAAAGCAAACAAGTATTGAGAAATGCAAATGACAATAATATGATCAGTCAGTGTGGGGTACAATGCAGCATGTTCACAGTATGAACCCTGTATCATTATGGGGGGATTGAGACTTTTTACAAACCACCACCATGGGTGAGGGCTGGGAAAATGTCAGAATTCTTATGGTTGTTGCCAATATAGGCTGGGGAGGGGGTAATTTTTCTGATGTGGAGGTTGGTTACGTTGTGAAGCACCCTTTGTGGGAGTGTTCAGGGAGCATTTTCTTCTCACTTCCATTTTTCCTTTTCAGAAATAAATGGTTGGAAAGGAAATATTGAGCAGACTTTTTAAATTAGGTACTGTCCCACGCATGACATGTATATATTCCAAAAACCGACCCTAACCAAATTGATGGCAAGTAATTCAGTAGGTCATGTGATATTTAGGTGAGAAGCATGGTGGAATTAAGATGCAGGGATTGGTACCTAATTGTTCCTCCTGATGTTCTTTATCAAGCGCGGAAAGCAAAGTTGGTAGCACACTGTAGGCAAGAGGAAAACTTTGGGAATACCTTGCATATACATTCTTCATTTCTGCTTTTAAAGGTGAGAATTACCTACTGTTCTACAAATCAAATCAATTAGTAATTTCAACATCATGTACATTTGAAGATTATCAAGTGATCATAAAATACAAAACAAAGAATGTGATGCACTTTAAAGCATCTTCTCAATAGTTGTAACATAAAAAAGCTTTCAATCAGATTTTTTTATTTTGTAATTACATATAATGAAGGAGTTGATGTGGGGGGTTGGGATCAGCCATCATTTTTCTATGGGGATTAGGGCAAAAGGTGCAGGTGTTTTAATCAAATTATGATGTGGGAGCTGGAATGGTAGGTGATGGTTGAATTTTTGGTGTGGGGGTTCATACCCTTCCGCACACTATGATGTGAACATCCCAACACATGGCTATTCAAGATGTGCCCAAGGCCACTCAGTATATACACTATCAGTCAAGCATATTTCCTAGTCAACATCATAATCAAATGCATTTCTTTTGGTTGGAAGCAATGTGTTGCAGCACTGGGGTTTTTTCAGTCTTCATGATCATTATGTCACAGTAAATAAAAACCATACCACAGCTTCTTCCTTCAAGCCGAAACACAAGTCTGATGTTCTAAATCACAAAACCTTTAAGTGTACCCAAACCTTGTGTGTCACACTATTTTATGTGATCCTTCTGTTATTACATAGTTCTGCTTTATCTACAAAATTTACAAGAATAATTTTGAATCACTGGGCTGCAAAGAATTTTATGACTACCATTAATATTAGTCAATAAACAAGGATTCAATAGATATGGTTTTAAAGCTCTGCAAACCTCAATCAACACAGGGTGGGTAAATAAAAACATAGGAAGCACCCCTGGTCTACTGAAACACAGATGTAAAACTGATAGCATTTTGGGGCACTCAGCAACTAATACAAACAAATTGAACAAGTAAGTGTCTATATATAATAAATAAGTAAATGCTTATAGTGGATATGCTTGTAATAACTTTGGTTGTGTCCATGTGCATATAACTGCTAAAATTGTCAGACTTGATTATGCTGGTTTAGATGTTGTATCTCACTCCAAATTGTGAAACTTAAATTATAACTGCCAGTCTAACTGGGATCTCCTGAGAATTGCTACCCAATACAAAAAGTGTATTCTGGCAGATATACAAAAATGAGAAATTTGCCAGGCTAAAAATATTGAGCTATGTAAAAGTGACAGACTGTCAACCCAAATATACCTGTACAAATGATGAAAAAATTAAAAGAATAGTATGCTATGTTACAGTAATAAATGGAGGTGCTTGAGGGAATTCTCACTGACATGTAAATTCATTTCATATACCTGTTTTATATGTAGCAACATTGTTTGGTGCAATAGTTGTATCTTCTCTTCTGGTTAGGAGATCCCAGATTTTATATCAATCAACACCACAGATAAACTTTCTCTTGACCATTCACTTGTCCTGTGATTCTATAGTATCTGACTGAATGCTGGCACATATATTTTTTTATATACTTAAAATGACAAAAAACCCAATTCATTATCATTGCAAGTTATAACTTGCGTGCTTCCATATTGAGACTACTTCCTTCACAATTTATAATGAACATTACGTTTTTGAACTTAATACATTGCATGGGAATGGTGGGTGTAAACTTACCATTGCCTAATGTGCTGTTGCAGCACTGTAAACTTCTAGTATATACATTCTGAAAACAATAGATAAGAAGCAAAAGCTAAAGCATCAATGTATTTAATGTAGGCCTACATATGAGTATATATATGATGTGCATCTACATATAGCTTTTGGTACATGAAAAGAAGCACCCTCAAACAAATTGACAGAGTGATGTATGCTCTTATCACTAAGCATCATCTTAGGATCCTGTAACGGTATCCAGAATACTTTTATTTCTAATTAAAAGAATACTTAAATGCTACAATGTACTTATTTATGAACAAATTTGATTACCAGTACATACATACCTACTCCATCTATCTAAGTTCTTCTACTAGATTTAGCTCTTAGCTATACCTCTAGCCAAACAATATTTACTGGTAGTTGCTAATATTTATTATTCATTTCGTTTACCCATGAAAACAGTCTGAAGACAGAGGTACTGAATTTTCAATTTCAATGAGAGAATTATCTCAAAATTGTTTGTTGTTGTAAAAATTAAATTATAGCACTTCAATAGAAAATAGAAGGGCACAACTCTCTACATATTTTCCAAGAAGAAACTATGGTACAAGTTATCTCTTTTAACACTCCTTTCACTACCTAAAATACCGTCCAAAAAAACAGAAGTTCTCAACTATCTCTGATGACTTATGCTATGCATCGCTGTTGCTGAAAACACCGTGTTCTCTAACATTTCTCCTTTCCAATGGTTACATATAAACTAATTGTCCACTCTTCACCTTCCTGCAAGCGATATCATAGCATGTTTTCTGTACTCAATGATTACAAGTTTTGCAAACAAATAAGTTACTGCCAACTCCCTTGAACTTAAACACTCCAAAGTGCCATTTTTCAGCTGTGAAGCCATTCTTGGCTTCAAGTTGCTAAGTATGAATTTAGTTTTTGTTGCATTGACTCTCAACTCTTCTTTTTCTTCTTTCTTCTAGTCCTTTCTTCCATAGCTAACTAAATTGTCCATAACCTCTGCTATGAGAATTAAATCATTAAGGCACATACTCCCATAGACACCCTGTTCTGAAGTCCATTGCCAATGCTTCTTAAGCTAAAATAAACAATATAGGGCTAAGCACTGGAATCTGGTGAACCTCAAAATTCACAATACATTCCTCACTGAGTGATTCATCTTGACATGACTTCTAACATAGCTGTACATTGGCTGCACCATCAAAAGTATCCACTCATTTACAGCTAAATTACCTCTAAAAGTATGAATGTCAAAGAGAATCTTCCTTTACTCCTAAAAATGTTGCCTAAAGCTGTCTGAGTAAAATATATATAAGTTATAGCATACCACAACCTGGAAGGAAACAAACTGTCTTATCTACACCAATTCATTTTCTAAGTAACTTACTGATCACCCTATTAATAACTTACAGTACTTGATAAATAATCTTCAATCTTCAGTAGTTGTATCTTTAATACCATGATATCATCTTTCCTCTGCTCATCCAAGTCAAATTCATTTTTACATGTATACAATTCTCACCACCAAGGTCTTGATTGGGCTTCTTATATTTGTGTTGCAATCTTGAACATTTTGTAGCCCTCATCTTCCTTCTCGGCACATTCAAAACCTGTTTCTTTTTACTTTTAGTCTTTTAGCTACATACACTACTGTACAAGCACACTGCTAAGCTTTTTAAAATATATTTTCTTTCTACCACCTGACTTCTATTCTTTCCAAAGTCTCCTCTTGTTGCTTATGTATTGGTTAACCTCATAAGTCCACTATCAGGTCTACCTATGATTACCTAGCCTTTCATCCGTCTACATGTACCATCAGTGGCCACTGTGAGACTATTCCTCAAGGTATTTTCAGCATTATCATCATCATTAGTCACTAGACTGTCATTAGCCAGCTGCTCAACTTTTGCACTGCATTGTCTTACTACATGCTCTGCTTAAAACTTACAGATCTTCCAACAGGACCTGTACTTTAGTTTTACTACTTTCCTTTAGAGCAATATCACACACCAAAAACCTATGATGGGAAGCTCACTCTTACCAAATTGTCACATCATTTTTAGTATCAATATCCTCCTCAACCAAAAGGTAGCTCTTTCCATTGGGGATTTTTTCATACAGATTCTCAATTCATTCATATGCCTGCATTTGCAAATACCCTTGGCATTATTAATGGTACATTTTTACACTGAATAAAAAACACCTGTCACCTGATTTTCAAAGTTTTGAAGATAATATTGAAGGCAATACACCAAGCCTTAAGTTTGGCCATGAATGATCGTAATCTTTTCACACTTTGTAGAAGAACCAGAAACTTCAACAATATTCAACATCATCAACAGATTATGAAGTATCAAAATCCTTTAATTGAATACAGTTTCGTTAGTATAGCATGAACAAGAGGCATACAGGAGCAAACTCAGGAATCAGCAATCTCTGTTTATATCCTGCAAACCTTCTCAAATTGCAAAGAACATATTAAACCTGGGCATTCTTAAATGAGAACTCAAAACCTTGCTACCTTTGCACAGTGTATAACTAACTTAACCAGTCACAAAGAATTTTGTAGCAATTTCTGTAGAAAAATCGAATTAGGTTAATTATCAAACACTCTATAGTCTTGTACAGTAATATAACATAGTATGATGACAAAATAGTCTCGGTATTTTGGTAGTTGCGCTATTTATCATCGATATCCGTCTATATATGTTCAGCAGTTACTTTGCTAATATTGAAGTGTAACCCAGCTAAACACACTACACCGAGTTTTAACAGCTTCTAGGGGAGTGGTTTGGATAGCATGGACAGGAATTTAGGTTACCACATTTTTGATAATATGCCATTTAAACAAAGAGAATTCAAAATATCAAGCAAACTCCCATTACAGCCTGGCCTTGCCGAAACTTGAAAAGCAATCACGCAGTATTAACTTCACGCCTAAGCGAAACATCAGGTCGTCTTCTCCAAAATTGTAGATAGGTTGCGCCTACTCAACCTATTTAACCGGTCGCTTGGTTGTCGTTGTTATTCGGGTAGTGAGATAAAACCCACTGGCTAAGAGTTAAAAAGGCTAATGGTTTGGATAATATGATACTCAGCAGTGTAGTCTAGTATAGGTCTAACGTAGTTCTCCCATGACATTTGCCTTGCCAGTCCTAACGACTTTAAATTTAATCGCTCATAGTCTTTCCGCGACAGGGGAATAGTAAGAGTACGCATACATTTTGTTACATAAAGAAAACAATATGTGCAAGTTTTGCTATGGAGAAACTCAAACGGGGAAGTGGCAAGCAATGACCACCTATCATCTGTTTATTGACCGTGAAGGTAAGCCTGCAAGAACAAATTCGAGAGTTCACTGACGATAAACACAAATCTGTTCATCTAAGTGATGGTATAACTTACCAAAGTGCCCTGAAAAGATCTTCTAGCAACTAGCCGTATATTCTGGCTAGTTGCATATCGTCTTATGCACCGCCCAGCCAACATATTATAAATAAAAACCGGCCACCACTACGTCCTCATCCTGTGTCCCTTCTATGGTTTACCACTCTTTGACGGACAGTGCTGAAGATTTGACAACGATGGAGAGTTGGGTTCTACAGACTTAGCAGAGAGGGAAATGTGAAGTGGCGGCATCATCTTCCAGGCTGCCATCGATAGGGGACATATCCTCTCCAGTAAGTCGTCCCAAAGAAAAAAAGGAGTCTGGCTTCCACCTTTCAATTACTGCTACACGCTCTCTGTCTCCAATTTTCTCATCCACAAAACAGACAGTTCCAAATTTTTTATTGTGTAGCGTAATAGACGCTAAGGCCAGATGAAGCGTAGTAGACGCTAAGGCCATATGAAGCCTTATAAAGCAGGGATTTCATCTTAGAATTTCCAAGCAGCCCGGTTTATTCTGTCGGGAAAAACTGTATCTTACTGAGGGTGTATTTGGGGTGTACTTTCTAAGAAATGTACTACCCTACCTTATCTCAAGATTGAATACAATTGGAGTAAAGACAACCGAGATACTTGCCTCCAGTATCACTATACTTGTGATTTTATTAACATAATCGCTGTTATAATTTTGAGAAGATAAAATTGCATCTTTGTAAGTTAACTTATTCAAATCGATTAATTTGGTCACAATAAATCGATGGGGTCTTATAGTTATAGAATTCCCCGTGCAGTTTGAGCTGAACCTCGCAAATCTTATGTAACCAATGCAGCTGACTCAAGGACATAACACCCAATTGCTTCAACATGATGATAGAAAAAGCAATGTCCAAATACTGCGAGGATTTCGAAAACTGCTCGAATACCCCTTTATCGCAGCTAGCTGGTTATCACAGCAGTTATAGTGTCCGTTGGGTTTGGACGGGTATCTCAAATTTTGAATAATAATACAATCATATTTTTCCGACGTTTCGGTGTCATCTTGACGCCATTCTCAAGGTGAATAATGAATCACCATATAACAATAATTTATCATCATTATTATTCACTTATCTTTCCGTTAGCAAATCTTTATTAATAAAGTATCTCAAATTTTGTCCAGGCTTTTAAATAGGTAACTGGAATCAAACTTAATCTGCTAAATCTTCAAGATTTCCATCCCTCATAATTCTTTCCTTGTTGCTTTACCATTCAAATATTAAGAGTTAAAGAACAATCAATAGATAAAAGGGTTTCCCGTCAGAAAGGCAATCTTTGTCTTAGCATGTGTGCGGCGCTGCTTAAGACAATCTTCTCACGTTTCTTAAGAAATGGTTATTCAAGTATTTTTGGGAAGTGCTTATTGGTTCCTTTCGTAAGGAACTCTTAGGTACGTGCGATAATGTGTACCATTGTTGTTTTAAATTGGAAGATTCTGCGAATTTCTGATTTGGTGGCTCTATATTTTGCAAGTTTCTCAATACAATTAAGAGACAATTTAGTGTCTTTCACAATGATATCCAGGTGATCAGCTTTACGGTTCTGACAATCTAAATCTCGTAAAATGGTAACAGGGTCCATTTCTGCAACTAATTTGATATTTTTACTCATGCCGGTGTTTAAAATTTATTTTCCGAAATGGCAACACATTTTCCAAAGAAGGTATTGTTCCACACTGTCATACCTGTTCTTCTTACTATCATCAGTCAGCCAGTTTTATCCTCCGATATACTTAAAAGCCCGACAGATTAAAATATCAGAGTCAAATTTTAAAGATGACTTATGGCAATCCTGGATTGAGGGCCAAAACAAGGTAAAATCCCGAAAATGATAACGGATTTGCTTTTTTCTTATCTCTTACGTGATACTCTGTAATACACAATGGGCCATACAATCAAAAGCCGCAGTTTCGAGATGATCGATGACGATAATTTTCCATAATCTATGTTGTGAGGTGGTGACTTTATTCCTGTAAAACATTTGATGAGAGTTGGTTTTTTTTTTTGGGGGGGGGGCTATTTTTATTTTGTTGTAGTTTTGTCTTGTTTTTCTTGTTGCTGGTAGACTTGACTGACCTAAAGTTTCAGGTTTATTGAGTTTTGTTTTTTAATTGTTTTTCTTTTATTTTAACTGTTTGTTGTTCGTTTCTTAGGAAGTCTAGTTGTTAGTTAGTTAGTTAGTTAGTTAGTTAGTTAGTTAGTTAGTTAGTTAGTTAGTTAGTTAGTTAGTTAGTTAGTTAGCTAGGTAGCTAGATAGGTAGATACGTGGGTAGTTAGCTATTTAGTTTTGAAGTTAGTAAGGAGGCCTTTGTTGGTTATTTGGATGATAGGTAGGTAGTTAGGTAGGATTGTAGATAAGAAATTGCTTACGTACGTCGTACCTAGTTACTTTAGTTCAGACTCATCTAGTTCGTTGGTTAGTTCCTTACGTCTATACTTAAATACCTACCAACTCACCTCTGTACCTATCTCCATCAACCCACCGACCGACCCACTAACCCACCCACCCACTTCCTTACCAAGCTAGTCGTTACTAAGATAGAAAATAATGGCTCCTCTCTCTTTTAAATATATGTATTTCTGTCATTACCCATATCCCTGTACAATATACAATCCAGAATAAGATACCCGCAGTTGTAGAAGTCAACAGTATTTAAAATCGGAATGCTTTTCTACACCTTTATACAATTTAGTATTGTCATCAGTTATTAAGTTTATTCTCACAGACGTTCCTACCTCTGTCTTCCCGCGTTCACTAGTTATTAGCGGTCTATTATGATATTACTACACGATATATATAGTTTAATGTAATAATACTATTCAGTATGTTGTATTCGTCCACAGCACTGTATGGTTTCTTTATGTAAAACCGGTTATAGACAAAGCTTCTGCCGATCAGTCTGTAGTTGTTTCATATTGTTAGTGATGGGTGGACACCGTGTCTTAACATTTAGTTCCCCAAACTCATACTTCACCAGATTTGCAACTCAACCTAAACACGAAGGAAATGTTTTTAAAAGTCAGTCTTCGTGTACCTGTACAGGTGTTTTCCCATGCTTTTACGAACTCTCATCAATATTTTATCGGCAAAAGTGTTTTATTATTCAGATACGAGAGTAAAAGCACTTAAGGGTACTTGCCAAATGCCAATCCTAGCTGGATTCGTGTTTTGGTTAACATTCTCAGAACCGCCTGAGTCATCATCTACGCCCCTATAACACTTAGTAAGGAAGGGAACATCACAGAACAAGTGTAGTGTGGTAAAAAGGGAGTGAATTTTAACTGCTTCTTAGCCCAAACCTTTGTTACAGCTAATACGTGATAAGACATGATCACCAAGGGTGTTATTTTTGAGTTTGACTAACTGTAGACCGCAGTCAGCGAATCTAACTCAGTAGCAACTCTTGCATAAGCGATTGGAAATAGCAGCATATCATAAATTCGTTGTTTTTCTGCTTCATAATATGCTATACCGACCTTACCTTATCTTCGTTCTCGTCTAGGAGATTGAACGGTCCTACCAAGTTTAACTAAAACAAAGATAAGATGTTGACCCCTATATTTGTAAGCAACAACTTAATTTGGAATTTAACACATGTAAAGCTTGCAATCGCTCGTTGGATTTGCAACATTTTCTCAGCAGACCTACTCTAGAAATGTAGATATTTTCAGCAGTCCTAGTAGAATTTAGTAAACATGTATAGAGGAGAGGACTAATTCGGCCAATGTTTGTTGACAGACACATATCATAAGACGAAAGAGTAAATCCGTATACTTGGATTAGTTTAGACGATTTGGTATGACAAGTGTCTACCTAAAAGCTTCAGCAATATAAAACCAGAACTTCATACAACTTACTCATCCATTCCTAATTTGGAGATATGGGGGCATGAATCTCATGAATATCAATCAATTCCTAGTCCCTTCCCAAACAATGATTTTGATCGTAAAATGCCTATTCCTTCTAACAAATGACACCCCAAAATAGGCACTTATGTGGAGAGATTAAGAGGGAAACTTGATAAATTTGCACAAGAATATTTTAACTGCTGTTTGTCAAGAGGCAATTAAAGTAAAATGGCACAGGCCATAGATGTGCCATGGCCATCGTGAGCTTCCTCCTGTATTTCTTCCTTGACTTCTCGGCTTTGTCTATAGCACTTTCTCGCCTTTTACTCCCACCCTTAAATCTACGGTAATATAAAGATATCTCAACCCATGCAAGCTATTGTGCCCCCATTCTATAAAATGTCCCCGATACACCTAATACCTCCAACTAATCGACCGCTTCCTACAGTTAAGTAGGGTTGAGTAACGTTTTAATAAGCCATAAGAAGAGAGGTTCAATATAGTGGAGACAATATAAGTGGTGCGGAGCTTCGCACCAGTGTCAGAAGGTCGTAAATCCCTCAATGGACGTTTAGTACAATGTCATATATACAAGAGTAAGTTACATGAACTAGGTTAGTAACTATCGAGAAAACTGAATCTGACGTCGAAAATAAAGCATCTTCTCTGGCTTCGTGAAGTTGCATGACGTGTTACCATGACGCAGCTAATATGTTCGCGTCATCGAGGTATCAGCTTCGTTTGATGTATTGTAGGAGCTTATCACTGCTTAAAATTCAATGATGTCACTGTCTTAGGCTCACGTACATTTATAGCATCGTCTCAGTATAGTTTCTTAAATACATATTAAGGTTTTAAGAGAAGCAGCTACTTGCACTTTGAAGAAGAAGCTACATTATAGGAAAACGGTTGCCCAGATTGTGTACTATTGTTATGTTCCTTCCTGTAGTTCCCGGGCTTCTTTCCCTCATCAGCGTTTTGTGTGGACTGCTGCCCCTTTTATTAATCACACCATCTCATAAACCCCGTTAAGTGACTCTGACGTGGTAAGTTTTCCTTTGATGCAATGCTAATTTTGGTTGTGTTTGAGTATTTACAGCTTCGTATCTGTTCAACCGGTCATGAAAAACGTCTTCTCTGTTTACAAACGACACAATCAATTGCAAAGAGAAGCAAAAAGGTTTATGGTGTTTACAGCGGGAAAGCAAAGGAATAGAAGAGACCCCTTGCAATAGCAATCTTCGTTGTTTACCACCTGGAAAAATAGGAGACAGGTAGCAACTGAACGCAAATTGAAGTGAACATTAGTATCAACATAGCCATTCAAACGTGATCATATCAGTCGAAAGACTTCGTCACAGAGAGGACTTAATTTTTTGAAGGACAACTTTTGAGATAAACACAGAACTTGCCAGAATTATTAGAGCTGAATTTCCAAACAATTGACGTGTATTCTTAGGTGATGCATCCATAATTCTGACCCACTAAACAGGGAACGCGGAGCTGGAGGGCCGGGGGTTAAGAGCCCGCCACTTTTTCGCGGGACAAAATGTAGAAAGTAATTTGTAGGAAATTTTTAGCTGTGACCGAAGTATTCCACGTCTGTAATTCTTGATTTACATTAATAAAATTAAGCGTTTATCAAATCTCAGATTGAAGAAAATTCAAAATTTTCGGGGCTTCGTCACCGACTCTATGAGAACGCCCCCGCAACCCCAGTTCTTTTGCCCCCTCTTTTAAACACTCTCCGCATTCCTTGGTGAAGTGCAGTGTGGTCCGAACAAGCCAGATAACAAACGTTAGTTATACTAGACATGTCTCCACTTTCCTTTTGTTTATAATTTCTGATTCGTGATTGCTGTTTTTGGCTTTCGCAAGTTGTACATTCTTTGAGATTAGGAGTGTTCTACATCATTGAATTTAGAGGCTGCCTCGATCGTATGCATTATTGGAAGCCAAGATTTATGGAAGATAGAATGGAAGGCATAATTATTTAAATGTGTTTCCATACTTAGAACTTGGTTCAACTCTTCGCTTGTGTTTAGCGCAAGACGTAATGTATACTTACCCAGAGTTAATAAATAGGCAGCGGGGCTCAAAATCATTTCTGCAGGCTCCGTATGGTTCCGTATGCTACCGAAGCGATAAGGCGTCCGGTTCAGAAGTTTTTACTACAAAAATCAGCATTTTCCATTTTTAAAGTTAGTTTTGACTCAGCCGTACGGATTCATACTGCAGCTTTGGCTTTTAGTATAGGACAGTTCTGTTCATCCGCAAAATCACACACCGGTATCCTTACGTTTTAACCGCGGGTACATATTTGTGCCAACCTGCGACAGAAAATAGACGCTTGAAGTACTTTCGACCAGTTGGACACACGTGCATTCTACGTGGTCTGCGTAACATACGTAGGGCACTCGTGACGTCCAGAGTTGCCTTAAACTCTTTGCTATCACGAAGTAAATAACAATACGGGCAGGTTCTTTTCATTTACCAAGACAGTGGAAAAGTATGCTATTACGATGACCCGCCTTTAAACTAATGATATCTTCGGCTGTTTATGAAAATTCATTTTGAGATAGTAGGTAGCACATAGTGATACACAAATATTTGCAAATATTGAGTGTTGCTACGACACAACCGATTACAGAAAAGGTAAAATCCGATAAATTACTAATAAGATAAGTCAAAGAAACAAATGGGATTCATCCCAAACATGATGCCGATGATGGCTTATGAAGATTATATTTAAACCAGATGAAATTAGATGGCATATACGCTCTTTTAAGAAACTAATGAGAACAGAAGAACAGCGTAATGGTCTTTGGTGTCGGCAATATTAATGGAGATAGCACGTTGGTTCAAAGTGGTGGAAGAATGGGCCCCAAATTCTATGGAATTTCATCTGTATTTAAGCGTCATAATGAAGTCTAGTGAAGCGCTCTAAACTTCTCGTAACCATTTCCCAAGTCCTCTGCCTCTACTAAATCAGGCTGACGTATAACAGGTAGTGCTCAGAACTATCATGAAGGAGTTTATACGTGCAAGGTTCACTTTCTTTTACACATTCAACACATAAGCCTGAGTAATTTATGTCTTTAGGGGGGCGAATTCACAAGACCTAGTAACAATGACTGATTTTGATACAGTATTCTGGAGTACCGAATAAATGGGGGGTCCTCATTACGGTCTAAAGTTAATAAACGGGGGGTCCAAATAAACGTGGGGTCTGAACTGCAGTCTCAATTTCGTGAAAGGTTTAAATAAGGATGACACACGAGGACAAAAATCGTACTAATTGACTAATTAGCAATTTTTTCAGGGTCAAATGATGCACGGGAACTTTTTCAAGTGTTTTCAGACATCATTTACATTGGAGTACTGGGAAAATTCCTTGAAATTTATAAACGAGGGGGTCCTAATAAGGAGCGGGGAGGTTTATAACTTTCAATAAATTAATTAGCGAGGGGGTACGATTATTTGGCACTCGAGAGTAGGCATAGGGGCGATCCATTGACTTAGGGGTCCTAGGTTTCTTAGGATGCAAAGGAAATGTGGACAAAAATATTTAAAAGTATGAATGAGCCAAGAAATTGCAAAATTAAAAAGAGATTCCATAGTTTCATAGTTTCCATGGCGTAAAAACGAGAAAAACTTGGCACAAGCAGTAAGAGGGCTGCGCCGTTTTGTTACACAAAAACAAGACAATAAACGACACGAAGATATTAAGTAGAGCAGCTATGACCCGAGAACGAGACAGTGATTAAAAAGCTGTTCTTTAGATGACAATTAAAGAATGGGGCTGGCATAAATGCGGAAATACCGGAGTTGGTTTATATCTTTTTATTATCATATGGTATTATTATAGTACTGATACCAATTATATTCTTATTTAGTCTTGACGTCAAATTTGTGAAGTGATATTCAACCCGCACTGAATTGATCTTTGGCATAGTCAAAGTTCTAAGCAGTTCATACTTGGGACTAAATGCCCCAAATACTGCTGATAACTAGGATTTCGTACCTTTCTTGTTTAAAGACAGAATACCTAATAACATTTAGAAAGTGTTAAACGTGAGCACTACGATGTAAGTTATAAGACACGGACGAGTTTTCATTGAATATGAAACTGTTGGTGTAGTTAAACGTTATGTAGTAGTAACACCAGGGCCGTAATTTGTTGCCCATATTACTAACTATGAGAGCGGATGAATTTATGGCGCATGGCTTAGGTTGGGCATGTATTGATTTTGAGACCACGTTATGGGATTTTGAGATCTTAATTCGTAACGTCTTCAACGTGCCAGACAGTGTTTTCGGTAGCTGAAACTTTCCCTTACAATAGTGCCAAAGACTTTGAGATATTTGAGTAAGTGCCAATATATAAAAACCCTTGGTAATAAGGCTGCAGGTGGGCCTTAGTAGCGGGCTTAAAGTAGCTTTAAGCTCTGAGGGATATCGCAGACAGTTGTAGAAATGTTATAAAGAACATGTCACAACATATGACAATTTGTTTATCAGGAATGAAGCTATGGTTAATGTAGGTCTGTGCAACGTTCATACTTTTGAAAGATTAGTTGATTGATTTACTGTTCAGTAGCATTGGACTAAAATACGTCACGAGAAAATGAAACTTGGCTTCACGAAAAGGTATGCACTGCAAGGTCATTGTCGTTGGCCGCCAAAGTTTATTAGTTACAGGCTACAACATCTGTGCATAATATCGATTCAAGTAGACATATTAACCCTCCGAAACGCAAAAGCCATGCCGAAACCAAGTATAGAGGAGAGTCGACTCCAATTCTGAAGCTAACGAGAATGATACTGACTGAATTACATTTTCATAAATGCTTTTAGCACTTGTAAAAGTGATACAAAATTTTGTGCCATTTCGAGTTGATGTGAATCTGAGAAGAAGGCGTAAAGATCTAGAGCAGGTGTTTTCAAATTATCCCGTTTGTAGACTGATCACTTTGCCTCGTTTTCGCAGTTGTCAACGCACAAGAAAGTTGAGTAAATTGTTTGACTAGCACTTAAATGTAAAGGGGATCGTGACCAGGTATTTAGGTATTTGCTGTACGCAGTTCGTGTTTTGTTTACCCTGAGAAAATGTTTCCCTGTTAAGCTTACATGCTTAACTGTTCACAAGTATTGCATAATTAATATGGACCAGTAGTGTTACTTAACTCATTGATAAGTACTCGAAATTAGGGCCTATAGTGGCAGACAATTAGGCGTCCTGAATGAGTCACATTTACCATTAGCACCAAATTCTTATCTTCAGAACGAGATATTTATCACGCGAAAGAAGTCTATTTGAGCACCATATAAGTAGCCCAGTTGTATAAATTAATTGGACGCTAATTAATTAGAAGAATTTTATGCGGATTGTTGGCAGTGAAACCTCTAGACATTCTAATCTTTCACACAGTTTTAACGCTCAGAAAATCAGTAGAATGACTTTACTTTATGGTAGGACGTGCACGGCTACTGTGCTAAATGGGACATTCTCGGCTACTATTCTCAGTGGGACATGCACGACAACCATACCAAGTGAGGCAACACGGCTACTCTGCTAAGTTAGACGTGCACGGCTACTGTGATAAGTGGGACATTCATGGTTACTGTGCTAAGTGGGGCATGTATGGCTGTTATGGTACTTGGGGTGTGCACGGCTACGGTGCTAAGTAGGGCATACTCTTCTACTGTGCTAAGTGGGGCTTCCAAGACTACTATGGTAAGTAGAACGTCCTCGGCTATTGTCCTAGGTGGGGCATACACGGCTACTGTGCTAAATGGAACATACACGGCTACTAAGCTAAATTGGACGTACACGGCTACTTTCCTGAGTGGGACATGCACGACTACTATGGTAATGGGGGAGACGTCTATGGTAAGTGGGGCCTGTTTTACAGGGGTTGATCAGTGTGTTTAAACCAGTTGTCAAAGCCTGTTTCTGTGTTCAAGAAGACCTCATTACGTCCTCAACATTCTGGTCGTTCTTGTAGAGGTACATAGGTAGTTGTTAGATAGGTACTTTTTGGCATTATATAGGTATTATAATGAAAACGCAACATGTGCTGACAACTGCCAAGATGATTTGTTTAGGGCATTAGCCAAAGCCCGATCTTCGGTTCTTCCTGCCGCTTTAGAAGCCGCATTTTTCAAGGCAAAGAAGCCGATACGCTTTGCACAAAAAGAATTTGTCTGCAACTTTTGCAGTAACACGAGTAAGAAAAAATCTGTTGCTAGGTAGGTAGGTAGGTAGTGTAGGTAGGTAGGTAGGTAGGTAGGTAGGTAGGTAGGTAGGTAGGTAGGTAGGTAGGTAGGTAGGTAGGTAGAGGCAAGAAGTCGAGAATGCAGTCAGGTAGGTAGGGAAGTAGGGAAGTAGGAAAGAAATTGAGAAAAGAATTTGGTAGTAATATCAGTAGATGGGCACCTGCCTTATGCATTTAGAGTCTTTGGCAGGGAGGGAAGGAGGAGCGAGCCAGTAGGCAGGTATACCGTGTAGTCGTTAATGAAATAGGCTTTCATGCAGGCGAGAAAGCACTGGACTTAGTTACTATAGATTCCTGATTATTGTAAAGTGGATCAATTCCTTGTTTTCATCAAAGCGATTCTTGAAAGCCGGAAATATTCTGCTGATATTGATTTAAGGATCATAACAAGAGTTCATATTTCATAATATCAATAATGCACAACAGCCAAGTACACTTAAGTATTCCAATATTACTCAAAAGAGTGCTTGCGCTGCAGTGATTTGCCTCCTTTGTTCGGTCATGTATATCTTTATTGCTTGAGTGATTGAAGTCTTTCAAAATATTTATGTTAGAGTACTTTTCCACTTCTCACGAAAAGTTCTTTTCGTCAAAACAGGAAATTCGACGGCCCATGAAATATCACTTATAGTCATAAAGCGTTGATAAAGAGTTCATTTATCTTCCATCTACAATATGATGTAGTGCACTTTTAGAGCAGTCATTGTGTCTGTGTCATAAATAGTGTGAGTCGCCATAGTTAAACTGTATCGAATAGGAACACAAGTAGGCATAGCATGGTATTTTGTTCTCAGCGGATAGCGGTTTTATACGATCAGATATTGTAACTGATTGGTAAATTGAAATGGTCAACGCCACAACAAGATGACTATCATGGTATTGATAGCACAAGATTTCGTGATATCATTTGTAATAAGTTTAGAGCGCTGACCGACTATCGTAGATAGGATTCATCCTATCACCTTAGAAGTCCCTTGAAGTGAAGGGTTGATTTTCTGCCACAAGACGTAGCATTTTGAAGATGTTAAGAATGCTGACGACGTAGGCGACGTTCCTTAGCAACGTGTTGGTTGCATGTAGGAAGTCTGCAACGAAAGGGAAATCTGGGACTTGGTCTCACCTATTTTGAAAAACATTAACTGTATATATTTTTTAATTCAATGCGAGTATCAAGTGGCGAAAGGAAGATATACTCTCCACATCAGTCCGTTGTACTGCAGCAGCGAGGAATGTTTTCAGCAGTCATTTACCCGGGTAACCATGACCGGGAAGATTTTCAGTCATCCATTTTGTGGACCGTGGGTTGTATTACGTTTTCACCACACTGTTCAAAGATACCAATGTCTTTCTCGCCACATTTCATTCAAGGGCAAAGCCTGTATTTTCGAGCCAAGTACCGTTATCTTTGTATCGATAGTGTCCAGTGTAAGTTGAAAATGAAACTGACGTGGGAAGCTACCATTTACGCCTTCCTTTTACCATTTGTAACCCATCTGGCACATTTTTACCGTCTTTGTTCATTTTAATGGATGGTTTGCTCTTATCGTTTATCAGCAGGGCAACAGACCATTCACAAAGCTTTCCGCACGGCAACAAGAACATCTTGGTCAAGCACGGAGACGTCTGACTCATCAGGAATTGGGTCCTACTGCTCACTTAATTCCCAAGGACGCTTACAACAGCATAGGCATGACGAAGGTCCGTACAATGGAGACGTCAATGGTCCAGAACTGCAAGACCTCGAAGTAAATGAGGATCTATACACACAGATGAATGCCATGCAAGTAGGCATGCTGGGATCACCAAGACGCCTTCAACATCCTCCAGATCGCGGTAATTTTCAAAGAGGCACTCCGCGTACATCGAGTTTAAGAGGTACAAGCTGTACAAATGGCCCAGGGAACTATGGCCGCTCAAATAGCCTCACGTCAGCAGATATTACCAATAACCACGATTACCGGATGAACCTTCCGCGGAATCGCGGGAATACAATAAGTGGACGTACCCTTCCGACGGGTGCCAAACCCACCGTTTTCCAAGTGTACGGTACGCCCACGCCAAGCCAGCTGAGAGCAAAACTGAGTCCATCAAATTCCCCGGCAAAAAGAGTTGGTCCTCCGCCGCCTAGCCGCAAAGCTTCCTCGCCCGCTACATATGGCTTGGTTCCACACGCCAATGAGTACGCCGTCCCGCATGGCCACATGCGTACAAGAAGCGAAACAAACGAGTATGCAGTTCCTATTGTAACGCCTTATGTGGCGCCATCGAGAGTATTTGATGATGATGACGAGCCCCCGCCTGCGCGACCGGGCTCCTTCTTAGCTGAGTTGCAGCGAGGGCGGACAGTGATGAGACAGAGAAGCCTATCCAATGATCACTATAGCCGATGAGAGGAAGACATGTTCACCATTTCTTATTTCAAAAATGGAAACTTGAAAAGGCATTTAATAGTAAATTGATATTATTTAATCAGTTGATTCCAATTGAGGGCCCAAGTGATTTCACTTTTGCCCGTCAATCATGAAATTGAATTTTGAAAATTATACCGACTTTTGCCGATTTTGGTCGTTAGCAATACATGTAGAATAGTAGTTACGTAAGCAAGTGACCACGTCACAAACGTAAATGGGCAGATGCTATCATACGATGCAACGATCACTTTTTGCAGCCAGAATACGGCGAATTCTAAACACGAAAGCTACCAATTGAAATTAATTTCATTATTTAAGGACCGCGAGTTCATGGTAACCATCTGACCAAGTGTTTGTTATTTTGAGTTAATTTCCATGATTGTACATTTGAAGTTACAGAGTATTAGTTGTCAAAAAACTGTTGCGGGAAAGAATAAAACAGGAAATGTAAGTCGCAGGTTTTTGTCAGAGTTTACAACTTTAAATTCAATCGTCAGCTAGCACAGATTGTTCTTGTAATTTGTTTCACAAAATTTTTCGGGTCTAGCCTTTTCATTGTTGGGCCAGTTTCTGATAATGTTGTAAATATAGCCATTTTTGTTACTGCAATTTTTTGTAACAGGTTTGGAGTAAGAAAGATCACGTTTTGGTCATAAAAGAGACATAAAACGAAGAGGAACCCACTATAAAAGTCTTTGAGATTCAAACCGAGAGATGTAGACTTCCGACACTCGTATTTGCAACATATTTTTCGCTAATTTTGCTTACCTTATAATATTTCACTCTAGCGACTTCTAGGCTAATTCTCTCCGACTTGCATTAAACATGCTTTTGCCTCTTGCAACCATTTCCTATCAAGAGAGGCTTGGACACCAGTGGCACGTTGCGCGCAAAGCTTGCTGGATAGCCATATCTTGTGGATACCATGCAGTATTTTGGTATGACCCATCTGCCCATTTGTTATTTGGTGACAACTAGTTATTTGTCGTGTTAGTATTTACTCAAATGTATATCCTCTGTGAATGTCAAGATTTGGCAATAAACTGATCAGACATGGCGTTTGAAACCGCCTTACTCAGTAGATGTTGTATTCAGTATCATTTTAATATTTTTTTTGTTTTTGTATGCATATGTCACACGAGTAGTGTGAATTTATTGACTGGTAGTAATATAATGAACTCACGAAATATTGAGACGGAGGTAATTGATGCAATTTTCATTCCATTAGCATCGTACTTACTCACTAGATTAGAACAGGATTAAATATGAAAACATTCAGAAATAGGGAAAGTCGTTCAGCTGTTGTGGTATCATTGCTTTAACGACTGTGGGCATTTAGAATATTGTGGTATCTAGATTGAGGTTTCTTACTGGAAGGGTTGGACGACTTTTCATCACACGACGATTCCTCACGCGACAATTCATTGTGCGACAATTCATCACACAGACTATTCATTACAAAGACAATTCATTGTGCGATTATTCATCACCTGAAGATGACGCCAAGGTGTTTTCGCCAACTTTGGTGAAACTTACATTTTAACATATTTAAAAGCAGTACAGTATTGGGCCGGCAAGTAGATTTTGTTGTAATCTGATGGAATAACTAAATATATTCAGGTGATGAATAGTCGCATGATGGATTGCCTTTGTGATAAATTATCACATGATGGATTGACGAAGTGATGAATCATCACGTGATGAATTGTTGCGTGGTGAAAAGTTGTAGCACCACTGGAAGTACGTTGTAGTGTACGGTGGCATATAGTTTAGGGATAAGGGATAAGGTTACCAATTGTCTCCAAGACTTTTGAAAAATGCAGCTTCAAAATATTTACCATTTTCAGCCAGTTGATGTATCCACAAATAATGCCAATGTGCTTACCCCACCGTAACCACTGTTACCTGTCGTTCTTAAAATGGTCCTTCTGCTGCTATTACCACTCCAACTTCAAGACGTATATGCATACGGCATTTTTTGTAAGTGATTGGAGTAGGAGGTACTGTAGCCAGAACTGACAGGATTGATCTGCCTCTAAATAGAAATGTGTACATTTAATGACAAGATGTTAACTACTTAGTACAATGTGCTAACGATCGATGGGTTGCGGAGACGAAAGTACCGGGAAATGAATTGCGCTTTTCATTGAGGTATGCGCACGTGTCACAATCACTTGTAGCTACGTATTTGATGGATGACGCAATTTATCAGTTGCAGTAGTACAATTTTTTCACTCGGAAATTGAAGGCCAGTGATCTTCGGTGCTTTTGCTGTGGTTACTTGATAGTTTGAGCCATGCTTTCACAGGTCCACTTGTGGTACACACGTTCTTATCTCAGTAGTTGCAGGCAGCGAATAAGGGATCTGGCTAGTATTGTGTTACGTACCATGTAATGGATCTTAAGTCGTTGTTGTTGAGGCTGGTACTCGGCACCAAAAATATGAACATCTTTTGGCAGATAGAATGATCAAGTGTGACGTCACAATTTGAAGAGATCAGGAACTGTCCCTTTTAGCAGTGGCAGCATTTTGTTGTGGTAGTAGCTTGTTTGTCAAATTTTGAGTTAGTCACATTCTGACAAATATAATAAATGCACTTTTTAGATTCAAAAAACCTTAGTCAAAGCTTTGCTATTTGCATACAATGCATGTTGTGAATCAATCAGAAGTCACAATCTTACGCTGTGCGACCTCATGTTTAAAGCACTCAGATGTGGCATGTACATGCAAATGGATGTCATACCCTCTCAAGCTTGTCTGCCCATTGTTGACTGCTGCCAGATTAGGTCAATGTTTAACGAAGTATGGTTAGGTCTTCGAGACATTTAGCGCGAAATAGATTGTAGTAGTTGACTCGGCGTAGTATGGACTAGTACTTGAATTTCTCTATTGAAGTGTTGAAAAATTGAGTATCATGTAGAAGCGAGCACATGTGAAGTTAATCGCTTGCCTAGCTGGATTTTGTAGAAATTGTTAGGACTCTACAGGGATTGAAGTAAAGCTGAAGTGTAGGATTATAGGAAAGGATTTGGAATGTCGAGTTTTGTATTTTCACATAGCAGACTTTAGCCCCATCATTTTCTCATTGAACTTCAAATGTTGTCGTGTACAAAGTGTGTAGTATTATAATGGTATTGCCTCGTGTGGGACGTCCTTGGAGGACATCGTAGTTAAAAACTTGGCGCTACTAGGTCTCCTTTATACCCCCGTCTGGTTAACAAGTTTGTAACACTGAAAATTTCGTTATGTTTGATTCTGGCCTCATGTGTGATTTGATTTGCCTGGACGTAGATCTAATGCTTACAAATTGTCTCCCAAGTTGGTTGAAGTTATTCAAACGTTACTTGACCCCCAGAACTCTCTCTGTACCATACAAACCTTTTCCTCATTTGGAACCTCAAATTTGGCGCAATCTCTGATGATATATGTAACTAAATTGACTCAATAATAGTTGTATGTTGTATTCAAGAGAAACGTGATGCTGCTATGCACCGCACTAGCGAACATTATAATGAAAATGGAACTGTTTTTATCTGTCAAAGACATACTCGCCAAATTTTAGCTGCGTTTCTAAGGATTTGTTTAGTTTTGGATACTGAGTGTATGCTCTTGTGTCGGCATGTCAGCATTGTTCGCTATCCCGTTATTTAGAAGTTAATGGCTCTATGGCTACAAGGTCGGTTTGTGTAACTTAATATTGTCAGTGGTAGTGAAGTTTATTGTGGATATTTGAGGGAATGTCTGATCCGTAATGGACGAGAGAAAGAGAACCATGTCCGATGCGTGTTATTATGAAATAGTCAAGTCAGTCATGTTGAGGTAAAAAACACTAAGATCGCTTTTCAATGTCCGAAATCAGAATTGTGCAGTTGTTAGGTTGTATGTTTGGCAATTTTGTTACTGTTAGCAATACTGAAGTGTCCTGGTGTCAAAACCGACATAGTGAGTGAATAGCCAAAGGTAGTCAAGTGAAGCCCTGCCATAGTGATTGAGGCATTTGAACTCGTTTGAACTACATGAAATTGTAAGAACGCTAGACCTAACACCGTGATAGCCAATTTGTATACAGAAGTGCTGCTTCTTGTGATATTTAATTATTATAAAGGCAGATTTTAGTTACGAATCGTCTACAGAAGCTTCTTGGAACTGTAATGCAAGTGCAGTAGTGGTCGTTGCGTTTATGACAGTAGGATTCCTCGTATTCGACATCAAGCGGAGGCTTCGTCTCCGGTTTGTTATGCGAGAAGTTACTGAAGAATATTCCATCTGGGGCTTTGCACTGTGTATGTGTAAGCTAAGATAGACGCTATACTCAACACTTCCAGTTCCCTATGAGCAACTATAGAGATCTGAGGACAAGTGACGTAGGATGTTAGGTTTTACCATTAAGACTACGTTTCGGAAAGGCGTATTTGGTAACGATTTGGCAAAGGTTGCTAAATTTCCAGGATTGTGCATGGCTCATGGCGGCCTACCATTCGGTTAAATATGTTCGGCCCGGCTTACACTATAGTTTGCTTTTGGTATGAATTGGGACCTACGCGATGTTAAATGCGAGTACTTTAATACCACGCAGTTATAGATAGTACCCTTGGACGCCCCAGCTACCCTTTATTTATTTATTAGTTAGCCTGTTCGGTAGTTTTTCTGTTTATTTAGCGTAGTTTCAATGTCGGGTCCACTGCTCATCAGGGGTCTTTGATTCAGAGACTGCCCTCGACTACTCATTAGTTAGCTCCCTACTTTGTTTCATTTGATGAGTCTCTACTTGAAGATGAGGTTCGGTTAATTGCCCTTCGTTCCAATCAGGTCTGTATGTTCATTGCTTCTAGTAACTCACACTTTCTCACAGGTACTTTTTTGTTTCTTAAAGATGTAGAAGTTTCCTGTCTTAAACGGATAACTTTACTGTAGATATTTGTGCTTCTCTGTCAGATGTAGCGATGTATTGTGGTAAGCCATAGCAACAGTTTGGTAATGTATGACCCCCTATAGACAAGACTGCTCTTTAAGGGTCAATCGGAAGAGGTGTTTTGGTTCCCAAGATGCATTGTTTCTCGTCATATGGAACGAAAGCACAGATATGTAACGAAGGTCACAGAAACCGAGATGTATTTTCTTGTACAGTTTCCGTATATGAGAGTGGACTTGATGAGCATATAGCTTACTTTAACTGATTATACGTACGTATAGGCGAACCTCTGTTCTGGTGTGAGTTTCAGGCCATCTGATGTAAAGGCGACATGAACTTAGGTCTGTGCCATTATGTCTTTCTTTACTGTTCTTAACATAGACCGCAAACGTTGTAACTTGTCTGGTGGCCTTATGTGCTACATAATTATGCACTGCCCACGAGAAGTCCGATCTATGTGGAGATAGATCAACAGGGTGATAAATTGGGTATACAAAGGTGTTCTGTGTGGTGATATTTTCACAAGAAATGTTTATCTAATATGCATCCTTACTCTCGAGTTCCAAATAGACGAGTCTGCAAGTCCTTTTAATTTTGCTTTATGTTTGACGACGTGCAGTCTAGTACAGACACCTATTAAATACTCCTTGTGTTTCATGTTATCCTTGTTGGGGAAGGCTTTTCGTTTGTTTTAAAATAAAGGGTTTATTCGTGACGCGCTAATAATTGAATACCCATTGGTCAATTTTATTCATTCGCAAAGTATTCTCTAAAGAAATAATTAACAAATACGATGTCAGATAACTCGCTCCCATTGGCTTCAGTGATTTGTTTGACATCGCATATTCAGTAATAACATAGTGATTTACGTAACAGGGTGTGGCATCTCACTGGTGACGTTTCACTTGTTGAGCATCTCACTGGCACTTGGCACAAAATTGTAAAGCTTTGGAACTTGAGAGTAAGTTGTAACCAAGGCCGTCAAAGTAGCAAATACAAATTTTATTCTGTGTTAGGTCTTGTAACGTTATTATTCAGAACACTTGGGTCAACATGGGTTAGGGAATAGCGATGGGGCTCTTAATCAGTAGCATTACTTCACCCTTAGTAGGGGCAACACCACGTCTGTATAGAGGTAGTAGACCATGTGGGACGCAAACGAGACATGTTACCACACTAAGGGATGGGCAAATAGCAACAGTTTGGTCGTATTTCTGTTTATTTAGGGTAGTTGCAATATCGGGGCCCATGCATATCATTGAGAGATGACAGATGGCGACACCGTTTAGGTAGTATCGGTTGGCGTATGATTAAGGTTGTAGAATTCCGAGGTTTTGTCATCTCTGACAATTCAGAAACTTTAAATATTTGAAACAATTTTGTTACAATAGCACAAAGGACTTTCACGATGTGATACTTGGGCAGCCAAATGTGTGCTCATAAGTTAATGATGTGGAAACCGTCCTTGCTTGTTGTTGAACCAACTTCATGTTAGGTTTAATCCCAATGAAGAGATCGCACTGTTAGCACGCAGGGATTATCCTTACTGGGTCTCTTGCAATTCAGTGCTTCCCAAACTGTAGCCTATATTGCCAAAGAGGTTCGTTAGGTGAAGGATGTTAAACTTATAGTCAATTTTCATATTGATTGGCGTATTTCACATTAAATCTCTCATGTTTTCTGTAGCCAGTGTTTGGCGAAAAGTTTGGCGAAAAGTAGTTTGTTATTGCTTTGGCACGATCGAACGTTTATGGGTAAATTCCTTAGGATTGGTGACAAGTTTTCTTCCTTCGTCCGAGGCCATTGCTGGTAAACTTTTTAACCTAACATGAATCCGTAATTTGAGCTTCAAAGTTTTGGGAGAACTCCATATGGGCCTTTATAGGTTGTACTACTGGGAGTCGCTGTAATAGGTAACGACCTTAAGCAATAAGATGTGTAATTTTCAGGGTCTTTTACGAGTCTTTCTAGTTAAGATGCGTCAGTAGCTTAGCGCATAGCAAATGGCTGTAATTTGTTAGCTTATATCCAAGTCCTGATACGAGTTTCGGACACCAGTGTGAGATTCTTTGTCCAATCTAGTAAGTTAGGTTCGATCTGTTAGTGGCACGTTTTTTGTGTATTGAAAGTAGTTTTGTTTCTGTTTATGTAAATTCTGCTTATCATAATTCTTTCCTATAGTTGTTTTTGTCAATTTGGAAAGGATAGTCAACTTGTAGTTTAGTTCATTTTGTTACTAAGTAGCAAACTCTTACACACATATAACCTATTGTAGATGTTGCAGGCCATTTGGCATTCCAAGTCAAGACTTAAAAATTAATCTTGTAAAAATTTTGTTATTGTAAAGTGCTGTGTGTTTTACGATATTTATGATAGTGGTAATGTAACAAGTTCTTACTATTCGGTTTCACGTATTGTCTGTAGATAGTAGATAAAAATCATCCACAAAACGGTTGTTCTTTGATTGCCCTGCCTGTTGTATTGTCTCTGGATCAACATCGAAATGAGCTTAAAGAACAAGTGACTACCAAATGCATGGCTAGTAGGCAGCTACATATAGCCTGGCTGCAAGCTACCATAGCTTGGAGGTCTGGGCAGTTCGATTATTATTTATTGCAGCTTGTAAAATCGAATTGCAATGAAAATGCATGATCAGACAACATGGATCAAAACATCACGACCCAGGCATGTCGCGTCAGTTATTGCGGCCAGCATACCTTATTTTGTTTCAAAATGTAAATTAGTTATAAAAAGGTTTGATTGACTGGGTGGCGGAAAGGCGTTTTCATTGGTACAGAAGCGCGCCTTTCTGATCTTCACCCAAAGACGCTGGCCTATGGTTTATAGATGCATATATAGTACATATAGCCTGGCAGATTGCTTCTATGTGGCCTCGCATGCGATCAGCTTGGGAGTGACGTAGATTGCTCCCTTGGTTTAAAAGATTGAATTAAAAATGTTGACAGAAGACACCAAAAATCTTACGTATAAAAGAACTGTCCAAATTTTAATCAGACTCGGATGGAAGGAATAGCAATGCAGATAATAATTGGTTAGTGCCCACGGCTATAACAATGTCACGCTGCTACTTTGTATTTGGATTATTGCTGTTCAGAGCTCCCAAAATTCTTGTAACGATGACGAAAAAAGAAGGTACATAGTAAAGTAACATCCGAAAGGTGCGCCGAGAAACTAATTTGAACGCTGGCTGGATTGAGTGTAATGACTGCGGCCGAATTTTGTGAAGTGCGTTTCAAACAATTGAAACTATGGGAAATGTTAGAAGTTTAACTTCTGTTATTTGATGCGTTCGGCAATGCTACGTCCATTGAGAACGGGTGTTACCTGTATTCGGAATGGCGCAGAGAAGGAAGTAACAGGTTCTTACTGGAGATTGTATTTATCGTTTCCCTACCAATTTTCTTTGTTATGACGCACTATTTTCTCCTTGCACCAGCTGCCATCTATTTATTAGTTAGCCTGTTTGGTGACTAGAGCGTTTATTTAAGGTAGTTTCACAGTGGTGACGTATGAAAGGCTTCATCGTTTGATACGGCCCGGCATTCCTAAGAGGTCCGAGAAAAAGGCGATTCTACTGACCGGTTGAGCCGGCCTCATGGCTTATTTCTCTGCCTAGTAGCCTAAGTTGAGGGACGTTGCCCTTGGACGCCCCAGGTGCCCTTTATTTATTAGTAAGCCTGTTTGGTGGTTTTACTGGGTTTTTTAAAGTAGTTTCAAAATTGGGCCCACTGTTCATCAGTGGTCTTCGATTTAGAGATTGCTAAGTCTTTCATCCTTCGAGATGCACTTTATTTTTAATTTAACCTATAATGATGACCATGCATCTGACCCAGCGGGCTATTACATGTCTGCTGTTATTCACACAAAACCGCCAGTTGGTCTGTTTGGTGATAATAGCAACGTTGACTGAAAAGCAGAGACCCTGATAACTTACAAATTAAGTACAAACAAACTGCTTACGTCAGCAGTCCTTGAGTTAGCTTCTACGGAGTAAGTACTATATGGTGCTGAAGGGGAAAACAACTTTCGCACTTGCAATGCCATTGGCAATTAATGTGACGATGTGGTAATTAATGTGATGACGGCCTTTTGCCAAGTAATGTAGTATGCTCTCGTTAATGATAGATTCTTTCTGTGATCCACGAGACAGCGCAGTAGCCTAAATTAATGGGCGTTGCTCTTGGACGCCCTAGCTACCCTTTATTTATTAGTTATTCTCTTATCTAGTTTTTCTGTTTATTTATGGTAGTCTTAAGATCGGGTCCACTGCTCGTCAGGGGTCTTTGATTGAGAGGTTACATAATGGCAGCAGCTTCATCCACAGGTAAGGCGATTCAGAATTGTTTATACCAGTGACCAAGTACGAAATATTCTGAGCTTGGTCTCGGTGGTCCAGTAGCAGACAGCATAGCATCCTGTTTACCACTTACGGAATACCCAGGGGCGGTTTTAGGATATGGCGGACAGGGCGGTAGCCCATTGCCCCGCGCACAAAAGGGGCCCCGCGCTTTCACCTCAGAAAATGTTTTACCTCGATTTCTCCTTTTTCAAAAAGCTTTTCCAGCAATTTGAGAAAGGATGAGGAATCATAACTAACCACACAAATAAAATTTAAATTCAATTTACCAAGAAAGTCAAAACCCACAACAAAAAGAAACGGCTGTCTGTGTTTGACAAACTATTTTGGTCCAATCTTTCGTCACCCCTGCTTATTAGAACCCCGTCTATTCGGGACCTTTAAGTATGACAGCCAAAAACACCCATCGGCCATTCAGTCGGCGTCCCTTTACGTACTCTTCGATGTATACACACCCTGCACTGCATATAAGAATTATTACACACGATAGGCACTGTGAAAGCCCCATATTATGTGAGCTAATACATCTCCTTAACAGTGTCCCGCGTTGGAATAGTGTCCAGAGCCCCACGCGTCTGAAAACTCCCCCTGGGGATACCGTAATATATTTTATGACATTCTAACCAGTGTACGTGCTCAAATCTCCCAAAATGTGCACCTTTTATGCTCTTAGAGAAACCAGAAATAAACACAGCATAGAATAGTATTTCATAGCAATCTTGTTTATTTTCATTACCCTTTCCTTATTGTTTGTATAGCAATAGCCTATATGTGCAAACATTATGAATATTTCGTGATAGATAGCATATTCGGGTGTCGGGGTCAAATAGGCTATGACCGACCTTTAGATAATGACAACACAGGTTCTCCTAGTATTTAGTTATAGCAACCTTTACGAATGTTATTTTATAGTTTTTATAAATATCACGTTTGAATTGTAATTTTAAAATTTACAGACGTTATATCGAAACAAAATACTAAAGATTGATCCAGTGATATTTAAAGCAGTAAAGAACAAAGACTTGCCTTGGCCTTAAAGTATATTTTGATCGATGGCCTGAAAATACGTAATATCTATAGTCAGCCCGTTACAGAGGTCAGTGAGTA
Source organism: Alatinidae sp. Z8VKAUB7J3 (assembly GCA_010016025.2). NCBI lineage: Eukaryota > Metazoa > Cnidaria > Cubozoa > Carybdeida > Alatinidae > Alatinidae sp. Z8VKAUB7J3. Next base: position 11,016,175 of record JAAAKM020000498.1, read on the forward strand.
CGAAAAGTCTTCAAGGATAAACGAGTAGCTGAAAAAGGCTGCAAATTCTTTTGTCTTTTGGCAAGGATAGAGCGTAGTATCTGTTCCCATTGATAGCTGATTATTGCTAGGATCCATTCAAGAAGGTCTCACAGGGCGTTTGAGCCTGCCTCATGGTTTAAAAAGTGGCCAAAATTTAGGGTTTGCCCTTGGACACCACAGCTACCCATGATCTGACTTTCAGGTGCTACTTTGTCGGCCATCTTATTGATGTTTATAACAAGCATCGCTGTAACTTACTAGAGGTGAGCAAATACTTTTACTAAAATATTTTTATATTTTAATATTCTTAATGAGCTTTGTCAGTCTGGATACAAATTCCGTTACAATGCTTTGACTGCGCTTTCATACAACCAAGATTTTATTCCAATAATGCTTCTTAATTTGGAAAAATGTTAGAAAAATATGGTCTTAATAGTAAAAGAATCATAGATAAACTTGCAGAAGTAGCATTGCGCTCTTCTTATTACCTTTTTTTGAAGAAACAAAGATTGGACAAGCCCTGAAAATCTAAATTATCATTAAATTAGGACATTCTCTTTATTTTTTTAAAAAACTTGTATTGACTTTGGTTACCGCCACCATCGATCTTGTTGGTATTGTTATTATTGTTATTATTGTTATTATCGTTGTTATTGTTATTATCGTTGTTATTGTTATTATCATTGTTAATGTTATTATTCACTACTTTAAATTCACTGTCCTCATTATGCCGGGTGAAAACAGTGAGAATTTTATATCTTGTAAACGTTCTTACTGTAACTGTAAATTTACAGAAAGAATAAATGGCAATGAAGGTTAATCTTTATTTTCCTTTAAAGATATTATTACTATTATCATATTTATTTGCTTTTACAAATATGTGCAAGTTTCATCTTAAAATGTTCATGGCCGGGATTAGACCCTGATCCTAGGGCTTTTCTTCACAGTGATTAATTTTTTTTTACAATTCCCACGCTTCCAACAAAAAACAATTTTCGGTAACATTTCAGCAGATAGTCCTTTTGAGCTTAAGCTTTTATTGAGAAACTGCATTTCTCTCCTCATCATTCAGAGTGCGCCTTGTGCCACTGGAATAGTTGTTGTTCTTGTATTCCGCATTTTGCCAACTTCCATCACAAGGTCTTTAAAGGTGCTTGCTTTTTCAGTTTCTTTGCAAACCAAGTTTCTTTCCAATGGTAATGTCATCTGTATCAACAAAAAAATGTTTTCTTCTTGATCCTCTACTACGACATCAGGTCTGTCTGCTCTGTTTCCCTGTCTTTTTGTACTCGGATATCCTACAAGATTATAACTGTTCCGTTTTCTCTAACCACTTTGACTTACGTTCGTACCATTTACATGCTGTTTTTAGCTTGTACATCTTACACAAGAGCCAGTGCATACATCGCAGTGCATCGTTATGTCTATCTAAGTGTTCCTGTTTTGTTCACAACCTGAGACTACGTGATCAATTGTTTAATCGTATTTATGGCATAATCTTCATTTAGAATCAACATCAACTTCCATGATGTTACTTTGGTAATTCCTTGTTGGTAAGCTTTGATGTTAAGCTGCTATGACAAACCCTTCGGTGTCTACCTTCGGACCTGACCTTTGAAACCATGCATGGATTCTCAGTCGATCAACATCTATCTCATTGATTTATTTTGGGATATGCAGAAGTTTTTCCTGTCATCTTTCTCTCCTTTTGACTGTAATTTTCAATCTTACCTCTTTTGCTGCTGTAACTTGTTCATCTCTTTCTTTTAGTTTAATATTTAGTTATCATCAGTTTCTTTGTAAATGGAATACAACTTCTCATGTTTGTATACAGCTTCCAATAAACAAGTATTGCTTTCTCTGAATTTTATCATCTAACCCTTCTGTTGCAACTTTTAAGGAAGCTTCTTACTGAAGCAAACCACCTTTTTTTAATTTCTGTTTACATAAATTCTTTCTACGTCTGCTTTTGGGTGGTGCATTCTGTGGATGGTCAATAATTTTCTGATCTTTCGGTCTAGTTTTTTAAAATTTATACTACCTTCCAACTTATGATGTCAAAGCCACATGTGATCACTGGTACTGCTAACGCTTTGAAGGCTTGGATTCTGAAAGGTGAATTCAATTGACTTTTTAAGATTATTTTTACTCTTCTATATCACTCTTTTCTGATGGTTTCTTTTGTCTTAGAATGTTGTATTCCGTTATTTTATGGGCCCCTACGTACTTTTATGTATTATCATTGTCTACCTCTAGTACGTCTGTATTTGTGTGCAATCTGATTTGTGTTGTTTAACTCAATTATCGTTTCTTAAAGCATTATTATTATGATTATTATTTGTGCTTATCTCAAGATTGATACTGTATCTTGGTTAACAAACCACAGTAGCGGACGACAACCATTGTTCTTAGGTATTGTAGCTTCCGAATTTTTTTATTTTATTTTTTTTTCCTATTCTTTAAATTACTATATTTATAATTAAGTCAGTTTAATGTGACATTGCTGGTTTTCCCTCGCCTTCAATAATATCTGGAAGTATTTTTCGCCCAGACCTAAAAGGAATGACTTTCTCTACGTTGCGGAACTGACCGTTGGCTTCGAGACCAAAATGAGTTCAATCTTTGACCATGAAGCAGACAAATGCTAGCTTCTGTGCTTAGAAATAAATTAAAAATATATAATGTTCGATTTGTATATCTCAGTATGAATTCGATTGGTGGAATTTTCAAGGATATCAAATCCTATTTTAGGTATGATTGAACATTTAGAAATTGAAAATGGAGATTATCTGATCAGGAAAATTATTAGTTGTGCAATACGCACCAGTTATTACTATTTTTGTAGAAAGGATAAGGACTGGACTAATCCTGAGTTACTTATTTGGTAAATAGTATTTTTATAATTTTATTATTATCAATATTAGCTTTATTATTAGTGGTATTGTTTTTTTGTTTTTTTTGCTGTAGTTGTTTCTGATTTGTATTTTTTCTCTCTCGATGATTCAATGCTTTCTTATTGCTAGGGTTGTATATCGTGACAGTTTTGATATGCCTTTTCTAAGAGAGTGTCGAACGGTGCATTGGTATTATGGTGAAATAAAAATTGAGTTTTAAAAATTATTATTATTATTATTATAATGATTCCTGTACATCGAATACTGCTCTCTAATGTATTATGCCATGAAAGAACGGCGGAAAATGTCATTGTATTATGAAATTTTCAATAAAGGCATTGAGTTTTAAAACAGATGTGTAACCAAGATGTTGCTATCACTACCTTACTGTTCTTTTTGGAAAAAGATCAATAAATAGTAACGTTTCTCTTGTTTAAGCACATAAACCCAAACCACGCAGGTGGTCTTGGCTGCTCTACACATTAAAATGGGTGGTATAACTGGAGACATGTCATACAATCATATTCAATCACCTTTCACCTTAAATAGAAAGCTTACAAATCTACTGTAACTTCCATGATTTTCGTTCTCTTTCGAGAGTACCGTTCCGACTTGGGCGTAAAAGATGATATCGTTTTAAATATCGTAGAATTAACAGTTGTTTTTTGAAAAAATAGGGATTAATTACAAAAGAAAATTAGCAAAATACGAAAAACACAATTTTACATTGACTTCAAACTTCGCAGTAACTGTTATTGATATGTGTTTTAGTGCCATTGAATGCCTTTACAAAGAGAGTAAATTATTTTTGTAATGCTGAAAAATTTATGCCGCAAGCAAAGGAATTCCTGATTAAACAAGTTATATGTTGTTGTATTCGCACATCGTTTTTTATGTAAGCATAATTCTGAATGGTCATGCCCGGAACCTTAAGCTTGGTGAGCTGAACCAACGTCTTTGTTATCAATCGCGATTTAATATGTATATATGTTTATGGCTAATTTTTCGTCAGACTGTTTGTTGATTGTTGTAAGTCCTTTTTCAAATGTCATGTAGCTTTTACCATAAAAGTCAGATATACCTATACAGTGAGGGTCTTTTTATACAAGGCGAAATAAAGTAATAAATATAAACGTTCTTAGGAAATTATATTATAATTATTTCAATCACATGTACTTTTTTCCTAATTGTCTAGTTTATGGCCTTCGTGTTATTACAGGCAAAGGTATTTCGTTATCAAATCTTTCAACTAGGTCGTCTAGGATCGATCAGCAAATGTCTCGTTTTAAATCTCTAAAAAGTACTCTTCAGACTTACCTTATTCCTTTACTTTTCGTGCCTTTAATTTTCGCCCGCGATCCTTAGTATTGCCCCCTTTTAAGTTTTGCCCCCTCCCTCCTGGGCGAGAATTATGAGGCAGACAAAATTTCGTGGTGCATTGTATTCATATGCTTTTCCGTACGAGGCACTTTTTCACGGCAGAAAAAAAATTCTGGTTTTTATATGACCATGTGCACAATCGCGCCCCTTAAAATACTCACAGCCTCCTATGTTATTATCCTTGGTATTGAAGTAGACATGCCTACCTTCTTCACAATGCCAATTTATCTATGCCATTGCCTACTTGAATGCATTTAATATTGCCCCCCTTCTGAACTTTAAAAATTGACTTTTACTCCTTCTAATTTTCGTCCCCCCTGCCGACCCTACAATTCGCTCCCTTTAATTTTCGTCCCCTGGGGTGGCTGGAGAGGAGAGAAAATTAAGTGGGTGACTGGAGAGCGTTAGTGAGTACATAAGACAGAAGGGGGAAGGCTCGTTGGCATGTGTTAGAGCAGCCCATACCATTTCGTACTGACCTAAAAGAATTTCTGACTTAGAAATCGGATTTTTTAAAGCAATATGAAACTAAAAGTGACGTGAAGGCTTGGGAGATTAGAAGATATCAGTAGCAAACGCCTGTGCTAAATGTTGAAAAGCTGAGTAGAAACCATTTCCAAGTTTCAAAGCTGTGCGTTTGAGTCCAAAGACGATTCTCATGGTTCATCCACAGAGAGAATAAGAGCAAAGATAATATCTAGATGGATAAGTTTCTTTTGGAAATTGGAAGAAACCGAAAAATAACTTTGAGAAGCTTTAGCGAAAAGCTTTGCAACTTGCACAAGCTGAAAGCAGATTATTATTTAACAACGATTATTTTAAGACCAACATTTTCACGCCTTTGGAATATTCGAACCAAGAACGTCGAGTTAAAAACAACATCACAGGATGTCGAATAATGGCATTTGTACTGTCTGCTTAATGTGATATTTGCAAAACGGTAAATCAAATCTGCAAGTCGAAATTAATAATGTGTAGAAATGAAGTAAAGCAAGGTTAGTGGCAAAGTGCCTGTAAAACTACTTGCACTTGTAAAGTAAACTTTTACACAAAAGGCAGTAATAAGGCAAACATTAATACACAAATAGGAAGCTCTCTCGTTTACAGTTTTATACCAGGTAATGACGTAACTCTCAAATAATAGCTTTTATCATGTGCAAACCAAACAACATGTATTGTGTTAAGTAGCGGATTCATTTTCCTAAACGCCTTTGACAGACACTGGTCATAGAAATCGTCTGGCAAAATCTTTTGGCAATATGAATTCATTGCTAAACGCAAAATTAAAATTTTGTACCACTTAGCAACTTTTAAAAACTACAGTTATTGAAAGTAGAGTTTCAGAAAAAATTCCTGGTACTACAAAATTTGTAGATAATATTTAATGGCGGAATCATTATGGCATTTCACTAATGATTCCATTATCAAATATTATCTACAAAGTACGTAAGGTGTAGAATAGGTGAGAAGTCTCTTACCTTCGCTGTGTCTTACAACCCATAGTTAAAGTAATTGTTTTGCCAGTACTTAAATTGGTCACGTCTAGAGGTTCAAAATACAACACATCAGTTAAGGCCATTTTGGTCATTATAATTTCAGAAAGAGGCTCTTTGGGAAATAGGATGGCTCCAATATTTATATGTGAGTAATATTTACCTCTGAGGGGTCTTCTATGTTAACCACCGTGTTACAGGGGATCCAACTATAACTCTTATCTTATTAAAAATTTAAAGATTGAAGGATGAAAATGTTGAAAGTTTATAAATAGTCATAAGATTTTAGAAATTTGATAACCATGGTAATATACTTAACATAATAGTGTAGTCGTCAAATCCTATTAATCGTTTCCACTAAAGCAACGAAAATGTTGAATTACTCATTACTCATCACTCTCAAACGTAAACGAAGCCAATTTATAGGACTGTTTCTTATTAAATTCTGAACTGATAATTCAGTTAGAATTGATTGCACTGTTTATGCATAGTACAGTTTCAAAAAAGGGATTAAATCTTTTTCGTCACTTAGTAAATGTCTCCTGTATATTTGTTTCTTTATCTTAAACACTAATAATTGTAATTCCCTTGAAAAGATACCATCAGATACATCACTTTCCTATTGATTCTATACATTTGAATTATTATCTCAAGAAGCGGACGTGGTGATTATTCAAGGGGTGGACTAGATTATAACTCAAGGGCTTGGCTTATAGCCATCATTTCCCACCTGAATGACGTGCATCATAGTATGTGCATCTCAATTTTTTATTTTTAACTTCCCTTAGTTTTACAGCCGTTCCTATTCCAAAAAGGTTTTTTTAATGCATATTCCTATTAGATGTTGGCATCAGTAGGTTTTTTTTCTCTTGACAATTACACTTCGAACCGAACAAAAGATTGGAAGTCCAATTGTTCATTTTATAAAATAAAATTATGGTCATATAGTTATATAAAATATATTAATAACAATTACATTACTTTAGAATCCAGTCAATGGTTGTTTAAAGAAAGATTTGGCAAATCAAATGTCACCAGTAGGCCCAACCCTTTTTGAAAGGTTAGAATGACTCTAGAATCTTCTTATTCAAAAGTTATTAAAGATTTTGGGAAAATTTATAATGCAAGAATATTTTCTACAAGATCATCTACTGATTGATGCGTATATTTACTCTATGGTGGAGTTAATTTTGCGTTTGCTTGCTGTTTTCTAACCACTACAAGTAAACAAATTTTCACGGACAATTGCACAATTTGACTTGATAAAATTTAAAGGCCATTGTCACCGTCCAAAAGTCATGTCCGTGGATTAAAGTGCCGTTTATAAATAAATTAGAACTACTACTTTTATACACAACATTACTACTTTCAAAAAGCTGCAAAACGCAATAATCAGCTTAGTTGATTTTTAATGCTATAGATTGAAAAATTCGCGGATTATTACTGGATATGTATATTCTTCAAATGAAGACGGTAGTCTTTAAAGTACATATTGTAGGAAAGAAACAAAAGTCCTCGCTTTTTTTCTACTCATAAAATTTGACTACCCTAGAGTACACGGTGATATTATCAAATATGCAAATTCAATAAGGAGTTTTGCGACTTAAATTTAATGTTTCTTTGATTCTCACCAACTGATCACCTGCTTTTTATTACTTGAATCAGAGTGTTTAATATCTTTCCAGTGATATTCTTTTAGAGTTGAGAAGGTGTTTTGTAACCAGGTGCTAATAGAGTAGACAATGAGATGAAATTCACAAAATTGAATTTGCAGGTATAGCTACACTATAGACCTAAATATAAATACGTAATTTTCCACGGAAACTTGTGGATACAGTTACCGGCTGCTGGTTCTTTTTTGGTATTGTGTGTAGTCTCGACTTAATCTCCGTTGAGAACATTCTAAATACATAGCCTTTGGACCTAAGGTAATTCTATTTCCATCAATATTGCCTATTTACGAAAAGTCTACTACTAGGTATAACGATGCAGCACCTGACTTGTCCATGTTTCAAATCTTAAGATCTTCCTCAATTCTTCTTACGCTCCATTCCCAAAGTCACTAATTTGCAATTGTTTTTGTTTCTTCTTAAATGAGAAGCATGCGGTGAACTTAGATTTTCTCTCCGTATTTCTCCGTCTTGTAGCTGCTTGTAACTCAGTAATATTTCATAATTAATTTTTAAGAAAATACAATCCCAATGTTTTTAAAGTTCTCGCCTTACTTGGTTGCTTACTAATTTTATAGATGATGAATTCTGTTATTTCTTGTTCTAAATCATTTTACACAAAATGATTTTGTAAGACGATATGATAGAAGAGGAAAATGAAGATTGTCAAGCTGTATTCTGGTCTACCGCAGTACGAAATACTTCAAAGATTTCCTACAGCGAAAAACAGATCGAAGATCTGAAGTAAGTTATTAAGCCAGGAGGTTAGGCGAGAACTTTAAATTTTCTCTTTCATTTTACAATCATTGTTTTTATTAAGCCCCAAACTGCGAAGCCCCTATTGCTGATCAGAGAAGAAGAGGGGGTAAATGCAGTAGATCCCTGATAGTTAAATTTTTTTGAATACACTGTCCTTATCTGATTTGCTTTAAGTTGTGTTCAGGATTCCAACATGTCCTTGATGATTGAGTCTTCACATACCAATGAAATGCGAAATTTTATAGGATGATGCTTAATTTGTTTTTGCCCTGAATATTTCAGCAAATGAATATTTTACCTTAGCAATCCTCTTGGTCGCATAATTTTTACCTCGTATAAATATGAATCCATTCGCACAACAAATCAGAATCTATTATCATGTTTTAAAATTGTTGTTTATATAAATTTGCCATATCTTCAAGTTGACAGGTCTTCTTGCATTATTCTCCACTCATACTTTAGCACAAAACCTTTTTTGAGAAACTGTTTCATTGTCTCTGCTCCTTTTTCACTTTAATCATATTGCTACAAAGAAACAAGTTATGCAAGGGTGCATAAGAAATAAAAGTCATCAGTCAGAGTTTCCTTTGCTGTTTGTTTTGATAGACTTAACCTGTCCAGCGTTAGGCACCTACGAAACTTGCATTGCTTGTTGATTGATAGGGGTCCCATACGCGGTAGAGGTGCTACGTTTTACTCTACCGCTCATCTTTAAAAGGCTGATAAGATAAGATGCGACGAGTTTACAATAAAGGTCAATGTTTAACATGAGATAGCATTTACTCCAGCCTCTAGCATAATAGGGGTGAAGTAATAGAAAGAGGGACGCTTATGTTCCTTGTAACTGGGATTAACCAGCACCTTTCTCTTTCCTTTTATCACCAACAGAGTTTTGTGGCAAAACAGTTAAGTACATACACAACATAGACACGATTTGAGTTTAGTGCATAGCAGTATATGCCTTAGCACCTATGCATGTGCACCTCCTTTGTTACTTCTTATGCACGGCTTCTACAGGGTGCACGTGCGCCCTTGTAGCTCAAGATATATCCCCGAGTACGTATAGAAGGCTATGGGTAAGTTATACATTTTTCCAGAAGACAAATGTTAGGTCTCTATAAAACATGCCCATGTGCTACGAAACACATTCTGAGTTGCATATTTTCGTATTTTCTACGTATCTCAGTAATATCCCTTGATCTAGTTTGTTTACTTTTCATGCATTATCTGAGATAATAAAGGTGTCTATAACATGAGAGGATTAATTAGGAAAAATTGTAAGTCCCACGGATTCTCTTATTGCTAAACCGTTTGAAATTTAGAGCATTCAATTAATGATTACAGAGGTAATTGTCGATGCTATTTCCCTTTGTAAAGCAGTCAGACATGTTGCTAACTCAATTATATGAATACACATTTCGATTGCGTACTAGAATAGTAAAAGTGTTCAGCGTAATTTTATTTTTGACAAACAATTTGAAAATGCTGCTTGGCAAGGCTTACTAATTAAACTTGCTAGTCGATTTATGTATTTATAGATTTGAAAATAGTCCAGTCAAGTATTCGGAACACTGGCACAATTTAGGCTGATTAAATTTCCGAAAAAAAGTTTCGAATTTTTCTCCTCTTGTAATTTACTTGACTCCGTTTTACCATGTTCTTGGGTTCCTAATAGCCGGGGTGTGTGAAATAATAGGGGGTATGGAGCAGTTTACAAATTGTCAAACGCAGAGGATGGAATAGGTAAACAAGGGTGGAATAAGTAACAAATTATTATTATTGTAAGTCATTGAGTAAGCACTGGGCTGAACACAAGTTTGGCCATCTACTAGGCTATCATAAAGAGCTCAAAGTATCAGTTCAGCCTTGCTAAATTAAGTTAGAGCTGCGTACATATGTAAACATACATATCTAAATTTACCTTGCCACTAAAATGGGGAGTAACCACACCTTTCAAAAATGGGAATAACGGTAGACTAGGGCTATACGTTAATGTCTTTTGTAAAGCACTTTTGGATATCCCCAGCACAGTAAGAGTCATATATAATACAGTAAACGTAACGCTCTTCCCTTTACTATTTGTTTGCAGGGCGTTCAAAAGTAACCGTGGAATCAATTCACATGTAGCATAAATAATTATAAATCAATTTTTTGTAAGAAGAATCCACCATCTTGATGATAGAACATCATTCAACTGGTATTGAGAAATAGATGTGTCGTCTCTCATTGAAATACATTTTTCTCCTTTTCTTTGATGTTCCAAATACAAGTAACATTGACAAGCATATAAAGTACTTCTTCCAACCATGTCTGAGCTGAGAAGAATACGCGTAACCAATATCTATTCATAACTTCATAACCACAACTCTTGAACAGTTTGTTCACACCATGTTTAAAGCAGTTTAAACGTTTAGTATTAAAATACTTTGTGCAGAGGCAAAGGACCACTGGGTAAGTCTTGATAACTAAAAACAGCTCTATGATTTGAAAATATTGGTATTCCATTTAAACTTTGGATTGTATTTTCCTACAAGGATGTCTTAGCTGAGAGCAAGAAACATATTTCGCAGACTTGTTGTAAATCACAAACAATGGCAGCAGCTCTTTACAAGTATCTACTGCATTTAGACCAATAATGATAAACACTTTATGTTTATGCCTAGATACTGAATTATCCACCACCTTAGTAGATGCCATTTTATAAAACTAACAATAATTGATAGATCGAGAACTATAATATAAGTTCAATTAAATTTGTATCAATATGTAGGTCACTCTGAGGATTCAACAGGAGCAAAAGCCTATTAATTATGCCTAGAAATATTACTATTGTAACACCAGAGAGGACGAAAAGGCCCCAGATCCGACTGTCGTACATGGATGAAAGCTGCACAGTCTACGAAATGATGATGATGAAGATGATGATGATAATAATGATGATGAGAATGATGATAATGACTTGGGTGACACAATCAACGTATGTTTAATAATCCATGTTTCTCCCTGCTACTACGGCAGTTATGGTTGGACCTAAAAACATGTACTTGAGAAGGATCAAAGTTTCTTGACAAGTAAGTCGTGCAAACACTTCCTCATTGTATTTTCTGGGCAGCCTAGAATATATTCTATGAATATAATTTCCTTTATGTTCTCTATCTGATCATAGGGGAATGTTTACTTAGATGCACAAAATTTGCATTTGCACTGTCTGTTTATTTTTTAGACCGTCATGAAATTAGCAAATTGCTCTGGTAATTTCTCGTAACGCAATAAATTCATTCACTCTACACCGTTCTTCGCAGGGTTGCTGGCAATAAGCAGAACTCATCTGGCTTTCTGACACTTTTCGGGACCCGTATTTATTTAATTATTACACTGAAGCAATACGTTTATCACGTGTTTGTTACTTTTTAAGCAATTATTACATTTAACTGCCAGTTGTTATTGTGTTTTATTTTAATATTTAATAGCGTGCAAAGGCTTTTTAACCAATTATTCATGTATTCCGAGTTGAGTCCTAGATAAGATGAAAAGGCCTTTTTTCAAAGTCAATGATGCCCATGTATCCTTCCATAATATCCTTCTAATTTCTCTTCCCTGTCGTATTATTAATCTGTTACCATTACCTTAGAATCTGAAGTTAAGATTTCCTCCATCGGTTGGTTTATGTGATGATTAGTTTTCAAAAGTTCCTTTCACTGTCACAGTCCAAATTAATGCAATTAAATCTTTATTTGTACAATAAAGTTCTTAATTTTCTTTCCTCGATGGTTTTTTGATTCATGTGACACCCCTACAACTTCAGTAAATCTATTACTCGTCTTCAGCAAAGCATAACAAATTTGAACTGTTCCATTCACAATGAACTTCTACGTACGTAACATAAATATAAAAGAGAGAACAAAACCGAGCTGCACATGAATCTTTGATGAACTCTTCTTTCACAACACTTGAACAAGATTTGAAGTCAAACCCAAGCACAAGTCCAGCTCAAATAAACAGAATGTATCGCAGTCCCAGTTTTCAGAATGGGCGTCTTTGCAACGCAAACCAAAGCTGTATGCAAGGGTACAGAACATTTCCACAGCAAAGAATGCCAATGCTAAGAGTTGATGAGAGGCAGCGTCAGTTCAATTATCAAATGATGAGGTATTTTTACAAA
>JAAAKM020000498.1:11028653-11077200 GCA_010016025.2 Alatinidae sp. Z8VKAUB7J3
AGCAAAGAATGCCAATGCTAAGAGTTGATGAGAGGCAGCGTCAGTTCAATTATCAAATGATGAGGTATTTTTACAAATTGTAATAACATTACATGGTTAAGTTTAGTTTCTTTTGCAGATACAACATCAGTAACTCTTTTTTCCCTAGAGAGCATCACAAATCAGATCAGTTATCTTTTTTTCCCTAGGGAATAATTTAGAAGGTTATAATGCAGCTACCTTCATTTGCTCGATGCGAGTTTTCTTACCTATCACCAGGCTTTCTTTGTATTTCACTGCATTGTGTACGATCTGTACCTACATATCCAATATTCTTATATCTTTTCCTTTCTCGCTTACGCCCTTGTAACTTAGCATCTTCTCACCGATTTCTTATACTTCCAATGTCTGATTTCCTCGAGTGCCTTAGTCAAATCTCAAAAGGTTCTAAAGCAGTACAGGTTCCATTCAAATGTCTTGTTGAATAAGAATAAAAGTCTCCAGTAAAGGCTTTTGTCACTTCAGTCGTTTGGATTGCATGCGTTTGTAACGCAATCTAAAGTATAAATGTTTAAGGCATCAAGACTTTTTGTATCAACTTTTGCCTTCGAGGACACTTCTCTGAGGTATGAAAGTGCATCCTACAAAATCCTTGTATAACCTTTTATGGTACTCAATTGCAAAAAAGTTACAATTGTAAATACTTCCTTCCTACTTGGTTACTGTTAATGTAAAATTTTTCTGTTCTCTCCTATTCCGTAACAAGTAGCATAGCAAAATACATGTCATTGTTTAAGATGCCATTTTCTTCTCTTGTACCATTATTTATAGGGAAATATTTTTGCAAGCCCATATTATTTCTAATTTATATGTCAAAGTTTGGTGCTGTCAAAATGTATATTTTACAAATATTGATCATTCTGGAAAGTACAGTTTGGTTTTTGTAATTATGTAGTGACCACTTTTCATGCCCTTTTTATCTTGATAACTGTTTGCTTTTGGTCAACGTTTTTAGATTGCAGGAGATAGGGTGAAGTTTAAGAGACACAGGACGAGACAAACGTGGCCTCCTTGTGGAACTCCTATCTTGTTTCCGAATGTTATTTAATAGCATTTGTTTTGCAACTTTGATAACCATGGTTATCACTAGGAGATAATATGGTTTTAAAATCATTTCAATTTGATTTTGACTAATTTTTTTTAAAATGAGCCTTTCCCTTACAAAAATTTTTAGTCCGTAAGACTTTTTTTTCAAGGAGAAGGCAGGCAGCGCATGGATGAGAAGAGCACAGGATCGAAGGGCGTGGAGCAAGTTATGGAGGCCATCCGCCAACAGTGGCGTGAACGGCTAAGAAGAAGAAGAAGAAGAAGAAGACTTTTTTTTATGCTGTGCCACCCCGTAATATTTTTATAATTTCTATGCTTAACACCCCCCCTCCCCTTATTTTTCCGTGCAGTTAAAATTTTCTGAGGGTTAACAGCAGTGAAATTGGCCTCAAACGTACCTTGTAAATGAATTTATTTAATTGTATTTGCTGTTTAGAGTTGTTCTCATATATCTGAATTGTTTTTTTTGAAGACAGTTTTTTGATTTTCACCTATCTCTACTCTATTGCTCTTACATATTTCCCTGGGTTTATGCATAAAGACTTTACATTACAGGTTCTTGAATATCGTGATTTGAATTTCAAATAGAATTTGAAATAAAAGGTGTGTCACGTGTTTATAAAACTTAACTGGTGCGTTTGTCATGAACTTAAATGTTTCCGCGACCTGACAAATTTAATTTTTTCTTGTTAGACATTTAACATGATAAACATTTATCGGTTAAAGATAAACTCATTTTATATGGTTGTGTATATAAAATCGATCTGCAATAAAGTTCTATTTAAACCAAAACCAATTTTTTTCTATTTTCCTCAGTATGATGAATAATGTTGCTCCCTTAATTTTTTCGGTTGCTTCTCAGCATAAAATGTATCAGTATTTAGTAGCAATTACTATTTTTATAATATATATATTTCGCGTGTTGATCGTTTATGGGTTGATACTTTCTAATCAATAAGGACAATTTCAACCATTTATTAAACATTCTCAAATTAATTTGACAATTTATGTCTTCTGCAAAGGATGATTGGGCGCAAGTTTTTTTGTTTTGAACTTTATAAGCGTGTCTGCTCAAACAGCACAAAACTTGCTCATCCCTTTTCTCACCAGGACGACGTCTTTGTCCAGGTTGTTCAAGAGCACAATAGTGTAATTTAAATTTTTGAATACAGAGGGATTACGGACAGTTTAAACAGCTATCTGCAATGAATTAGTTTCTTAGGATTCTACCAGGCTTATAACAAGGTGGACTGCATACCATATAAGGAAGCATCCCATTTGTGCTCCACTATTATTGCCTTCTGGTTGTTTGCTACAACTTTTTAAGTCATTGAGAAATTCTTTCGCCTTCCATTTGCTACATTGCCATCTGCTGTCCATGTCTTCTTATTTATATGGCCTATTTTTACGATGCGTCTAACAGTGAAATGATACTGCTTGGAGGGCTAAATGTTCATTTGAACTGATCTTCTACGTATTAAGGCGAAGTCAACTCTAAAGCATTATAGATATTGATCTTCTACAGCTAAAATTTTTACATTCTGTTTAAACATCAGTAAGGTTTCTGTAGCATACCACAAATGTATAATATATCTTTTTTAAGAGAATTAGATGTTTTCTGATTCTCTTTAAGATTTTTTCATTTACTTCCTAACAATAAACATACCAACAGTACCAATTACAATTGCTTTTACATCTCATCATAATAAACCATCGGAAGAAGATTTTACAATCAATACCAGTCCTATTTAGAAGTATAGGCTTTTGGAAATAAGCTTTAGGAAAAGCACTGAATTCACTTATAGTCATGAGATCTGAGTTCAGCGAAGCACAAAGAAATATAATTATGACTACCCAAACTATCTTCCCACTTGTCTTGACAAGCTGGCTAACAGTCTGACTACCATAATAACAGATTCCGTCCGACATGTTCATTCCATGCTAATTTTGCTTTCTTTCTTCCATTCCTTTGCTTCTCACTTCGAGAAATCTTTATAAGCTGTTCGTAAGGGGCTCAAATGTTTCTTACTTGTAATATAGAGAGAAAAAAAGGCAATTTGATAGCAGGTTCTTTTGTATTTGTTTCACAACATTTCACTGCATTGATTCCTTTAGCTTAATTTAAAATACTGACCACGTGGAAAGCTTGATTGTACTATTTTTACTGAACTGGCTGTGGCATTTATACTAATTACTACTACTAATATTTACTAATATATTACTAACAATAGACATTATAAAATAACGGAGATTTGAAACTGGAAGCACAAGAGTCATGTAAAATTTTATGTCAAACTTTCAAATTAATCGTTTCAACTTCATATTGTAAAGTATGCAGACCATACTTGGCCATTTCTATTCTGTAGGTCACAACCATATTTCAAGATGATAATAGAGTATACTTATTTGACTCTACCATAGAAAAAGCACTTAACTTTTCATGAACTGGCTGACTTGAAGGTAACTCCCTGGGGTGGCTCGATACCTTTTAACAGTGTGAAAACTTTTTGCGACGTTTAATAACAGCACAAAGAAAAAATGTTGGCCTACAGGTAGCACAAAACATATGGTAAGTATATTATCACTGCCTTCTCTGTAGTTGTATTACGCGAGGTAGGCGAGCCACTTTTTCAAACTGAAATCTATGTAGCTAGACTTCCAAGACATATATTCTCTTCTGTTGATTTCGGAGTGGTTAAAATATAGACTTTTGTCAAATATTATATCTGAAATACAAACTATTTAGTTTCGACAATTCTCTGATAAAGTATTACGTAATCAGGGTTCTCATCCGGGACATAAGCTGTGTTGCTCTATCAAAAGAGTGAAGTCTGCTATCACCAATGTCGTCATCGGGCAAGTCGCAGAGCAACACGCCGCGGTAGGAAGTTTCAGATACTAGTCCAGGCCAAAAAAAAAAAAAAAATTCACTTGAAACTTTTCCTCTTGCAATAGATTAGGGATAATTTATAAATGTAACAAAACAAATTGTCGAAAGGGTAGCTTAATGTTGGTTTTATATGCTTAACTTTCTTAACATTTTCTACATTGTAGTACACCAATTTCCCGCCCAGATGACACAAAGGGACCTCAAGCGGGCGTTGTACCCCCAACCATGGAACCACGTGGTAACAATTCCGGTTGTGTACCAAGATGCAACGGAGAGGAGTGCATTTATAATAATGCTTCCTATTCAAGACCAAATGGTACGTTGACTAAAATGGCGAGTTTAGTTTGTTCTTTTCCAAGACCTGAAGGTGTAATGGTCAGTTACGAATTACTTTTATTTCTTAACTAACGATTTTGGCAAATTTAGACTTAAATCCAGTTACTCCCGTCTACTGTGCGTCATCGGTCGGTGTGCTTCCTCCATGCCGCATGGTATGCTATCTTTATTATATGTAAATTTTCAAAAGTTTCAAAACTACATGGAATAAAGTGAATTGTCGTTTCCCTTTTTACTCTATCTAATTTCTTTGTCTATTTATGTATCTCATGCAACTAACCAATTCCAAACTGTCATTGATTCCACATAAGTTTAAAATTAGGGGTAATAGCTATTTAGAGTTAATGGTTGTAAAGTTTCAACAGTTGTGAGCCTCTGTAAGACCAACCTATAGAATGTGAAAAAGATCAGTATTAGTAGTAAGTTGACAGTAAAGAATAAACTTACATGCTCTATAAAGATTAATGCACAGTCAAGGCTTTAGAATTATGAGCACAAAAATAGAGCTCACAACAAACCGATCTTCCTTTAATGTTTGATAAATGTCTTTAATCAAGATCGAGCCTACAGAGCAAGTAATGACATCCTATTTAAATGGTGAAATTTGACTACCAACATAATGCGAAGATACATTTGGGACAGCCTATTATCTTGCAATGCACTTTTCACTCCTGTACCGAATTAGAATATCCTTTAATTTTTCAAAGTCGATTGAAATGTCTGAACATATAAAAGAAGCTTTAAATTTGGAAATCAACCTGGGGAGACTGTAAAATTTAAATCTGGTATCTTAAGGCTTTTTTACTCCTTTTCTCAATTCTACAAATTAGTTTTTAAATGTCAAAAATATGACTATTTTCATAGAAAAAATGTAAAATTCCTTCACTTAATAGCATATTTGTTAAGTGGAGGGTGGAGCACGTTCAATGTTTATAGGATAAACGTATTTTGCTATTTTAGAGGATTCTGTTTTGTTTGTAAATACGGAAATTAATTTCCTTATAACTAGGTGACACAACGTATTGTATCTAACTTGCATGTAACGGAGATTTGTATACTTCTCGGACTGCAGAAAAATAATCGAATTATCTTCATCTACGAAGGTGAAAGGCAACAAGATAAATTGGGTATGTACAGAACAACAGTACCCACCACCCTAGCCTATTCCCAGCAACCGCCATAAAAATGCATTTTCAAAGAAATGTGTAGAAATTCAAATATTACGTCATCATACAAGCAAATTCACGACCCTGTCCTTCCCCTGACGCTCTCTACTCCCTCTCTCTCTCTCGCTCCTACACAAAGGGTACTTGTGGAGATTTTGATCAGAATAGAAAACTTTAATGGTGATGGTTGTGAGGGGTTTTTACTTTCTAAACTAAAGAAATTTAGAATCTTTATTTATTTAAGTGATATTTCATGAGTATTTATGTATTCCTTATTATTTGTAGAGTTCATCGAATTAGGATGTCCCTCTGTCGTGCAACAAAGGCCTTGTGCAAGTATAGCCCCTACAGACCACGATCACTTGGTTGCAGTTTGCGATATTTGTTTAAGCACCGTTGTCATTCCTATTCAGCGAAAGAGACTTAGGCAAACATGCACGGAGATGCAACCTTGCATGTGGTATCAACCTCCAGCGAAGAGGCGAAATTTCTATCATCATTACATTAACAATAATAACAGAGGGTGCAATGCTCAACAAAATGTTTTTCCCTGTGCAAGACGTGTCCCGGACCAGCCATTTGACGTTGATGACTGGGTAACAGCCACAGAAGCTAGGTATGCAGTTTGCTTTTGCCATTATTTTAAGTTTTATGATGGCTCCCTTATTGAAAAAGTTTTTCGTACATAAAAGGCATTTAGAATTAAGTGTAACTCTAAACTTTAAAAAGTTTACCACGAAAAGGTGATAAAAAGACGTGTTGTTGGTCTGCCATTGTCGCATGGCAAGCACTTTAAGTAGTATTACAGACACACTCTTTAAAGCTGGTAGGGAAAGCAAAATATCTAAATAAAAACTATTGGCCTTGAAAGCCTGACCGTAATTAAATTGAATCTTTTAAAAGAATCCCAGACAGTTTGGGGGGTCGGGGTGGACTGCTCGCTAGTCTTGTAATTTATTGACACAGCTCATTGTTTTGCCATCAGACGTAGTACTTGTATTGCAGTAAATACGATGTTCTTGTTCTGTAACATGGAATATGATATTATAGCGGCCATTATGAAATTAGGCGCCACCGTTAGGGCGCCATAATCGTGGTTTTCTTTGAATTTTTGACTGGAATTTGTTGCTTTGATCGGCAGAGGAAAAAAAGAGAAATATAACTTAAAATACAACAAATACAGGTCAAAAGCTTGTGTTTCTTATTTCAAATAGGAATGAGTGATTCTTACTATCAAATGCAACGCTTAATTGTACAGACGTATATTTTGTAGCCTACGAACTCACATGATAAAAAAGGGGTTTAAGTAAACTGTAGAGAAAAAATCATAAACTAAAATGGGTTTCATACAGGAAATATTGTGACGGCGCAGGATCTGTTATACATCTAAGTTATTCTATCTGTGTTTCTATAGAAAAGCTTTATCTACCTTTTTAGATATGGACGGTAATAAACAGTTACCCGTACATATGAAGGATATTTGATGCATATCTGACAGGTTTAAGGACCATGTTATAAGAGGGAGCAAATACAAAATCATTTATTAACTCTAAATATTTTCATGGTACCTAAGCTTTAAACAGCTTTGCATGAAGCTAGTCAAAGGTTTACTGAACAAAAGGTGCGATTTCTAATATATTGTAAGAACCTTACGTTTTATCATTATATACTGAAAAACATGTTTTTTTTACACAAATTTCTTTGGAATTGTGTTTAGATTCCTTTGGTCTTTCTATTTAAATTGAGAGGCAGGTTTTGTGACAGACTTTTGCGGGGCTTCCAAACCACTCCGTACGTACTCCAGCTTGCCGATATTTGTGGCTCGAGCTTTTTTGTACGCTTTTAAATAACATTCGAAAAATCGATTACTGACATTTGTCCCTGCAATTGTATTTTTTACAAACGATAACCCGTCACAAAATTTTCCTAATCTGTATTATACGTTCTCTCGTATGCTCCTGGTATAAGTGACCTATGTTTTCTACTTTTCAGTGAATTTGATGATGATGACTTTTCAGAAGAATCTTTTAGCTCTGATGAATTGTAAGTAATGTTGCAGAGTTCGTGACCGCCTAAAAATATTTATTAATTTTTGCGCATTACCAACTTCAATGCATAGCCATACGTTTGGTGAAGATGGACCATGAGATAGACTAAGGTTTTGGCAGAATTGAGATTACCGTAAATGACCGATTAAGCGCCCTGGGCGCTTAGTTGAAAATAAAATTTTGGGGTGGGCGCTTATTCGGACTGGGCGTTTATTCAAACCCTGGGGGCTTATTAAGGAAATGAAAAACAGATAACTAAATATACATGATCTTTCTATAAAATAGATAGAAACATAGCGTTCAATCAATCAATCAATCAATCAATCAATCAATACATCTTCATCGTCCTCCGTATCATCATCTAAGAACATAAACTTTGGAGCTGCTGCATCCACGTCTTCTCTGTCTAGACCTGGGCGCTTATTCGGACCTGGGCGCTTGTGAGAAATATTTATATAATATAATAGTTTTTTTCTGTCTTGTAAATCTTGTGACACTTCCATGAAAACTATCCAAAATTACATTCCATTGTTAGAAATGGATTTTCCGAAATATAACTATATAGCTTTGCTAAAAGTTACCCCGATGACGTCTTTGGATACGTTTCACGTCTTCGGTGCAACTATCCATTTCCTGGTTTATCTAATTTTTGTTTTGAAAAACCATCAACTAAACATTTAAAGACGCAATAATTCTAGAAATGTGATAACGTTTTGAAATCATTATTATTTCAAATATAAAATGAGCTTTCAAAAATAACTTTTTAATCAGCATGTATTTACATCAATTTCTTGTTAAAATGGAAATCAAAATTTCTTTAAAGTTTACTCTTACTTATTACCGTAAATTACCGATTAAGCGCCCAGGACTCAAATAAGTGCCCAGTTTGGGAAAAATATTTCTCACAAGCTCCCAGGTCCGAATAAGGGCCAAGGTCCAAATAAACCCAGGTCTGGACAGCGAAGACGTGGATGCAGCAGCTCTAATGATTACGCTCTTAGATGATGATATGGAGGACGATGAAGATGTATTAATTGATTGATTGATTGATTGAACGTTATGTTTCAATCTATTCTATAGAAAGATCATGTATATTTAGCTACCTGTTTTTCCTTCCCTTAATAAGCGTCCAGGTCCGAATAAGCGCCCGCCCAAAAACTTTTTTTTTAAATAAGCTATTTTGGTAACGGAATTACGATGGGGGTTCAGTGAAAATGGTCCCCGTAATAATCACTTAGGAAATATTTTTACAGCTAATTCTTTTAACATACTACTCTTGGTAAAACAAGGAACAGATTAAAATAGGTAATATATACATGTATGAGATTTCATCTGTTTATTGGCTCTACTAAAAAGTATCTTTTTGTCACTTTTTTCAACTTAAAATATTTGTTTCATAGCGGCATGGTGTAATATGTCAAATAATGTTTTCATGAATGAAGTGAAGGCTGAAATAGATGCTTCAATCCTACCACTTTCATAAGAACATTGTTCACTACGCAGATTTGAAGTTTGAAAAATGAGGTATTTCCCATGTCTCGCATGGAATTATCAATTTCAAACAGAATGGGAAATGCCAGTCGCAGCTTTGCAAAACTCCAAGAAACACTGTGGAAAAACAGACACATCACCTTTTCCATCAAATGCAAAGTCTACTGTGCAGTAGTACTGTCTTCTAAGCTCTATGGGGCAGAAACATGGACAATATAACACTATCAAGTCAAAGAACTGCCTGTCTGCATGATGAGTCATTTGAGACAAATCATAGGCATCACACGGAGGGGCAATATCACAAACATTGAAATTCTTACCAGAGTTGGACTACTTTCAATGTCAGACATCTAGATCGAAAAAGGGCTTGGACGGCTAGGGCATGTCCACAGAATGGAACCAGATAGACTTCCAGGACAGCTAATTTGTTCGCAACTCAAAAGTGGCACTAGAAAATGGGGTTGACTGAAATTAAGATTTAAAGATGTCATGAAGTGAAACATGAAGCATTGAAGCAGCCACAGCAGCACTGGGCAGCTAGTGGCAACCAACAGAAATTCATTGAAAGAAATGAGTAAAACCTCATAAATAGCCATTGTTGTTACAACGACTGCAGAATAGATCATCAAGTCCTAAAGCTGCTCTTGACATAATTTAAGCACCCCAGATTGCTAGCCTTGGAAGTTAAAAATGCTCAATACCTTCATATTTCCTCCATAAACTTTGATGTAGGCCATTTCACCATGCCTACTCATAAAGTAAGAATAAATTCCTATGTAACTTGTATGATTTATAATTAATTACTAATTAATTAGTGCTTTGAAAAGTATCCAAGCCAAGTATTCAGCTTATTTTATCATAATTAAATTGGCCACCAGTTTACAAAGGTGTGACAAGTTTACTATTTGCTATGAAGTATAAATTGCAACCATCAAGAAGGTGCCCCATTATAGTTTAGAACTTCCCAGTTTGAAGTATAACTTCTAACTCTTCATCCATATCAGTTCTTTTGCAAGGCTTCCATTTAAGCCTGTACAAGTCCAGGTTTATGCTAATAAGTTTGCATCAATTAAACATGGTACAAATACCGCAGGGCAGATTTCTTTTAAATTTACAATCACCTCCAGTTTTTGTCTGCAGCTTCATGTTGGCTAGGCCTGATATTTAGATTTCAGATAACAGATATACGAAGACTTCAATTGCAATTATCCACAATGGTGGGATCCCCTTACATATAATTACCATATCATGTTTTGAGTACTTGATGGAGAGAGCATTAATTTTATAGTCAATCAAGTTAACAAAAAGTTAAAATATGTATGAACTTACAGCTGACAAATGGGAAGCTAATCTACCTTATGACATTATCATGACACTTGACCTACTATTGGTATTTTAGAACTGGAAAATGCAATTCAGCAGGCAACACATTTTGATCAAAAAGCTTTCCATCAATTCTCTACATAATTTGTAGTGAAATATTTTCTATTTCTCTAGTGTTCTTTTCAAAATTTTCTACATACATAAGGGTCTATTTATATATATCTAACAAATACAAAATAATAAAAGTAACACTAAAATGTGGGCATGTACAAAATGACATAACCTAAATTAATGGTGTGCAAAAATGTTGATAATTTAAAACCAATTTCTTTTTGTCTACACAAACTAGGCTTAAGACGTGAAATCAAGGAAGCACTGACCACACATAATCTCACTAACAAACATTTTTCAGTTTTAAGTAGGGGACAATCTAAGTTTTACTTAATGGTTTAGGAATCTGTTTTCTGCAATTTAAATAGAGGGAGTCACAGTCAGCCTGGAATTAATTTGTTGGATAGATCACTCAGAATGCTCAAGCTGATTGTTAGGTGACTGGCAAGGAGTAATATCATTGGCATAGCATAGCATAACACAAGCAAAGAAAAGCAGCAAAATATACAAAATGAAGGTAGAGGAACAAAATTAAGAAAACAATAAAAGCAAAACAGTCTTTCTCTATATATACATAAAATATCCACAAAAAAATAATTTTTCTTGTTTCATTGTTACTTTCGTTAAAAGTCTACCTACTGTGGTACTGAACAATTTTCCAACTATTAACTAGGATAGTCTTGGATTTTCTGAATGGTCCTCTCATCAATTTTAAAGCATATAGGCTGCCCAGATCACGTAACTGCATAACTTTGGTCAGTAGTGAAATGCAGATGAATAAACACAACATCTTCAAATCAAAGTTTACCGAATACTATCATCACAATGCAACACCATTTTGACTTCCTTGTAAAGCCAAACTTATCAACATAGTTTTCAATTGCTCGGCATAGCACAATACTGCATAATAACACAATGCATTCATATCCAGCATGCTCATTGATGTGAAATAGCATAACACTTCATGGCTGTGGTTAACCACAACAGCCAGTTATCTAGAGTGAGCCAGTGAAATCATATTAAATCCTAGCTTTATAAATACGGTGTAAACACATGAAAAAATACTTATTGTTTGTCATAAAAATATCACGAGCTCATCTTTCAGGAATTATAGAGCTAAAATGGTATCAAATGACCTATATGCAAGTAGAAAACCAAACATTTATCTAGTAGGCCATATACATGACTCATAAATAATAGAAGCATGTCAACAAAATGTGATTACTCTCAGGCCTCCAAAAACTACGAACTATTAGAGGACTGGATAAAACATTCACCAGATCCATTGAGGTTCTCTTCATGAGTACCTTGTACTGCACCTAACTACATATTATTTCCTTTAAATAAAATATTTCACATAAATAACACAGGCACAAAGTCATATTTTGTGGTAGAGAGGAGCAGTGTTTATTTAATATCTCCCATGATGTACCAGAAGGCTCACAATAGCCAAGTACTGATTCCATTTAAAAAAACTATTCGTTCCATCATGAATATTGCTGCAATGTTCAGTTGGACTCAGGAAAAATAAAAATGCAGAACTCCTCTCAAAAATAATGAATTTCTGAAGCACATGAACACTAATATAAAAGAAATTGCAAAATCCCCTTTTCTCTTAGGTATGGTATTATTGGGCAATGAATTAGTTTCACAATCATAATAAAAGTACATTCCAAAGCTCAAGAAGTAACAAGTACGGTGGAAGTTACATCAGTGAATCCTAGTAATTGTAATCTGAAAGTTATATAAAGGTTTCCTTCATTTCCAATTTTCTGTAGACACGTGTAGTTGGAAGTAGATCAATGACTAGGCCTGAAATACTTACATGTCCAGCAAAGAACATCTTTCTATCATCTATTTTTTAATGCTATTGGATTCCTATAATCTCAATTTTTCAGCTAAGTTAGAAACTTGACCTTTAGCAACTTGACATGTAATACTTAATTATGGTTCACTCATGATTTCAATGGCAAGAAATTAAATCTTTACATAACTGTCATTAATTGATGTCTGTCATTACAGAATAATTTCAATGTATGCTTGCATAAATTAATAAAGGACTATGAAATTGATTATGATTATGACGACTTAAAACATATAGTAACTTGCCACAATTACAGAACCTTGGTCTCCAAGACCTGGCAGTCTCTCAATCTAAGATGCTTGATGAACAGTGGATCAGATATTGAACTACCCAAAAGAAAGAGTTGAATACCAATACAGCTGACTAATAAATTAAAGGGTAAGTGGACCATCCAATCTTGTTAGCACCTCTGTTGCAAGTGCTGTAACGCAAGCATTACATAAAATTGCTAAGGACTGTTAGTGAGAAGCTTCATCTGACCATAATTAATGTTATGCCATGTATATACCAGTATGGGCAATGATGGTACAGTAGTCTAGGAACAGTGATGTGGATTTTCATGGTTCAGGTTCCCAGTAACGTTTGCCATAAAAAAGGGTTTGTATTCTTGGATCTTATTTAGGCTTGAGTAGTATACAGAGAATCCTTAGTACAAAGAATAATGGAGCAATGGTCCTAGCAAACTCCGTCCTTGTGCACAATATCCAATTACCCTAGTATCATGTCTTGAACATTAATATTCAAATTTTCCAATGGATTTCCACATCTTCTCTCTGTTGCATGGAACACCAAATCACGTAAATGTGCCTCTATTGTATGTGAAGAGTGCTGGATAGAATATTTGATGAAAGAGATTGGGTAACAAGTTCTTGATTGAAAATGTTCAACTGCCATCACCTCTAGTTTTCATAGACTGATGTAACATTTAGACTACACATATCCAAACTTTTCTAGTAAGACCAATGTCAATTTTAATCCTCTTGTTACGTCTGCAATTCCATAGTATTGTAACTATGTTATAGGTATTACAAATCATACTTTCAGAATAACTGCAGTCACCAGAATATTCAATTATCTTTCAACAGATATGAGCGATATTAGGTTGTGGTTCTACATGGAAAGATTAGGCCTACAATTTAAACCATCAAATAAATATGTTGCAAGTGACCCTAGCTGTTGATTTATTATCCAAATACAATGTATATACTTACTGAAAATTTTAGTTCTGTTCTTGAGTCAATGCATATATGCTAAACTCTTGAATTAATAATGGTACCCTGCACCTACCAATATCAATTCATGCTGAAGGGGGGGGGGGTTCACTTTGCGGTTAATGTATAAAAAAACCCTCTAGCATCCCAAATTAGAGGGCGTGAAGGAGATCCCCAGCTTAACCTGGGCCAGCCTCAGCTGCCTCAGGGGCTTCAGAGTTCATTCAAACACA
Organism: Alatinidae sp. Z8VKAUB7J3; assembly: GCA_010016025.2. Classification (NCBI taxonomy): domain Eukaryota; kingdom Metazoa; phylum Cnidaria; class Cubozoa; order Carybdeida; family Alatinidae; species Alatinidae sp. Z8VKAUB7J3. Next base: position 11,042,413 of record JAAAKM020000498.1, read on the forward strand.
TTTTCCATTTGACTTCAAATGAACTCAGTTTTCAGTAAAATTAAGCTCCAGCTTGATCATCAACAAGGCAATGTAAAGTTTGTGTTCCTTACTCAACCAGTACCTGGGTAAGTCCAGGTATTCCTGCTAGAGTCTGTATAGATGTGACTGCTAGAAATAATTCGAAGTTTAAACCTCAAAAAGATTTAGACAAAGTGTTCTACTCAATCAATATTGTTATATCAACATTGAAAGAGTTATTAAAACAATCTCATAATATGTTATAAATACTGAAGAGACTTCCTTTTATTCATTTTGAGAAAATATAACAATTTTCCTAACAAAGTTCCCTGAATATAATATTTCTTACTTTTTCCATTAAAAATTTACGCAAAAGAAATAAGGCATTCAAACTTGTTTATCCACACTATTCACAGTTTATAAATGTAGCACAGCTGTTGAAGCTGTGACATTATCTTTAACAAACTACCTGTATGAATGAGTCCATAGATTATGCACAATGAAATCTGTCACTACAGTATGGAAGTTTTAATATTCTACCACCAACATATAATCTTACAAATTATTAAAATAATTATAATATTATTGTGATGTATATCAGGATAATAATTGAAAAGTGTATCTTCCTTTCAATACAGATGACAGATACATTATATTTCTGCACTGATTCATCCTCTTTCCTTAACATAAATAAATGCATTGAAAACTTTGGTTCAAAACAAATAACTTTTGCTTTAAGATTAAGTAACCGTTTGATAGCAAATTATCACCAATACCAAGTAGGCAAAATGCAAGGTAGTTTGGTAATACATCCTTTTTATGGACAGCCTCACTACACAGCTAACTGAATATATCAGGGTTTGCCACAACACTGCAGTATTGAACTACCTGGAACAAGACAATAAACCCACACAAGTCACCAAAAAAATATCAGGGCTGCCAATTCGAACAAGACAATAACTACAAGCTGATCTTTCTATTGCACGGTTTTAAGGGTTATTTCAGCCTATATGGTAAATGCTATATCGCAATGTGTAATCCACGTCTACGTTGCCCATTCCAAAAATATAGTATTAGGCCTACTATGCTCAAACTCTACACCAGCAAGTGAGATTTACTTTGCACGGGCATAGTAGCAGGGTGTATATTTGCTTGCAAGTAAACAAAACATCAGACGTGACTACATGTTTACAGTTGATGCAGGTACAATTCTGAAACAAAAGGTCATAATCTAAGTACGGGCTATCTATTCGCTGGGAAGAAAAAAGGCGGGCAACTTGACTTTTGCACGATCGCTTTCTAAAGACGCAGTTCTGAATGCAACGATAGGAATCTTAGATATTTAAGTAAACGCTGCTCATCGTTCATATTTCGATCGTCTAAAAGTTGAGCAGCACAGAAGTTGACAGTTGTTAGGAATATGAAACAGCATATATGTAACTGTCTGTGTGGTATCTCGTGAAAAGATGGGCAGATGGTGCACGTGAAATCAGGCGGCATTGAAATTTATAAAATAAAAACGACATGGAAGTTTGACAATCAGACCAAGGTAATTTGTTTATAAATAAAATATTCAGCAGCTACAGCAATCTGCATTAAAATATCACGCTACATAAGCATGGAGTCATATAATCAGGTCTCACAAGTAGGCCCTACCTCTTATCAGGAGGCTTAACCCAATGAATGGTATAAACGCTGACATGAAACATGTTGCTTCGTTAGAATTTTCATGAAATTAACGTATCAAACTCACACCAACATTTATTTTGAATCTTTAGAGTGATATCGCACCAGACTAATCTTTGACCGTGATTTAGGGGAACGGCGGATCTCCAGTGCTTACACGTTAACTTCAAGATCGTGGTTCTATATTCACATGCCCTATGAACTTCATTCTCGGTGAATGATCTCGTACTCCTTTCAAAGCTATCTTAGGCAGTAAAGTCTACGGAACAAAGACAAATTGAAGCGTGAACTTTACTTGTGAACAGTGCAAAGAGCCAGCTGCCGGATTAAAATTGAGATCCAGTTGTGGCGACGTAAGTTCAGTACAGATCGGCAAGGAACTTGCCATACGGGCGGGCGTGCTCGTGGTAAGAACATCAATGGATCTCCCTCGTGGATAGAAGGTAATTTTAGATGTGGAGAGATCAGGCATGTCTGAATCTCCTAATACTACATCGAATCGGTAAAACCGAAGCTACCTATTCAATGAGTTTCGTTACCCGCGAAACCCCTTGGATAGGACAATGTAGGGTCAACAACAAAGTCAGTGACTAAGCCATGTTGTATTAATCAACTTGGAATTTAATCATAAAAAATGACAAAGACCCGCGGAGCTTCGAATTAATATGCTGAGCTGCTGGTGCAGCGTGGTGAATATTCGAACGCTGGACCCGGAACATAATTACCCAGTTCAACAATTTGTTATTCACATCAAATGAGCTTATTTTTGGTATATTCATTTGGTTCAGTAGCACTACAAACAATTTGATAAAACATGCATAACAGGCATTAAATCTCTTTTAATACATGAACTTACTGTCAGCATTGTATCCGTGACCAGATACCTTAAAATCGTCAAAACAACTGCTACAGAGGCAATGTATGCTATGTCTTTTGATCCAAGAACGGATTGTTCCTTGACATCGTTGACAAACTCGGCTAGAATCCCTGCACTTGTCTTACGCCGATTCCACTCTTGAATACCTGTATGATAAGTTAAGATAAATGATTCAAAGTATCCAACCATGTTTGCGATGTATTACCAGGGTACAGGAAGTTACGAATGCCAAGTATTCCCCGTAGTTTGTAACTCCTGTTCGGCAAGGGAAAATGTGTTCACTTCATAAAATAATCCACAGATAGAAGTTATCCTCGGCAGCCCAGATGTGAGTAGAATGGTTTGAACAGTAGGCCACTCAGAAAACTCTATTATATTTTCTGTGCTGTTTGCATTCGAACACTCCTCCCAGTGGGCAACATCCTCATTGCTTCGCATCTCAATACCTTGGAGCATGCGAAGAAAGCCAGCCTCGTTTCTAATATGATATCAAATGAGGTAATTTTCGGACTTTGGATCACGCCACTGACAGCCGAAGGAAATAACAAGAGACCGGAATTTGTTCTGTGGTGGCCAAATCAACTTCTCCAAACAAAAATATCTTTGAAGAAAAGAATGTTGACGAATTGTCAGCTCGTAAAGGTGCCACGAAAGGTACTTTGATTGGAGGAGCTAAAAATTGGGGGCCATTGCCAATTTATTGTGGCCTCTCTTTTGAAAAGACGTGATGTATTAGTGGTGCTCTTCCGTTTTGCATGAGCACAGGATTTTTGCTAACGGATTCATCTGCTACTCGCCATTCATGATTTTCATAACTTACGTAAGCAAATAGTTTTCTGACAGGACTGATGTTGCTATAATATCCTTAGCTATCCCTCTTCGTGATCCCTGTCGTACGAATGTCCACGAGTTCCTTTTTTGATGTGCCTTGCCCGGCAGATTTTTTGCATAGCTTAAATTTAGCGAAATTCAATAGGCCAGGTTTAGCGGAATTTTAATTTAGTGAATTGCAGCTTGGCAGACATTTGGAGTATAGAAAAAAGGAAATGAAGATAGGGGGTAAACGATTTGTTTAAAATTTTGTGCAATATTTATTTTGCGAAATTATGCCCACTCACTAAAATCACTGAAATGATACCGTTTTCAAAAACTCGGCGCAAGGTAACGAATATGCAAATATTAGTGAAGGATAGAAGTGACAGGAGGATCAAGGGTAAAGAACTCCAGGAGTTTATGAGGTTTTTGTACAGTGCGTCATTATGCAGACCTTGATTTATTAATAGGCTAAATATGACAGTTTCTGCCAATATTTTTGGATCCGTGCCAAGCAGGAAAGGAAACATATCAATATATGACGTACGTCCAATTAAGATGCCAACACTTCGAGATAAAATTTCTCTTATTTTCGCTCAGTGGTTTCAAAGCTTTTTCATACTCCGACCCCTTTGCGCAACGCAACGCTACCTTACCACCCCTTTCAAAGCCTTTTATTCAAGCATACCTAATACAACTGTGTACATGTACTGACAGAACAAATAACATTTACTATAATTTATAATTATTTCTTCAGAAAAACCTTACTGATATCTGTACCAAACTGCTAGTAGCACCAGGGGAATAGATTGCAGTGCATCTTGCTGACTAGCCTTTTTCAAGAGTGGAATAAGTGTTACAGAACGCATCTCAAATCTGACTCTACTGCTGTGTTAATCCAGCAAGGTCTCAAACGCCAGGAGACGGGGACATTCCTCCTACAACTTTTAACACAATATGAACAGAGACGGGGGAAGATAAGGCGGACGCGGAGGTGGGGGGGGGGGACAAGTAGGCTGGGTTCAAATTTATTTTTTCACATTCCACGAAGGTACATTTATCATTGTATGGAAATTTGTATTTCGTGTCGATATGCATATTTTGCTCTGAATTTGACACAGTGTCTGTCGCAATCAATTTACATTTTGATAAAGCTGAAAAGTTGTCACGGAAAAAATGGAAATTTGTCAAATCTTGGGGGGCATGCCCCCCTCTGCCCCCTGTTTCCCTTCCCTGATGAAGCAGTTGTCGACAGCCTGAGTTCCACGGGTGTCTTATGCATCAGCAAATGATAAACACTGGGCTGTAACATATCAAGGAAAGGAACGAAAAGCAGAAATTTGTGGAATTGATGGAATTTAGGGCATCCCTTCAAAAATGGAAGCAACGAATGGGGTACGAGTGTTATTAACATCGTTGCGCTCCCTCATAGAACCATTGCAAATGTATATCAAAGCCCATTTCATGTGAAAATGTTTTTGCTAAGGGGTTTACGAGTAATATTTCTAACACAGGAGGGAGGTTAAAGAAAGGGAAACCTTGCATAGCACTGGTATAAAATAACATGAGACAATGATCAACTTAAGCAGCAAAGATATATTTCGTTCGTTGACACTGTCTTCTTACCATTGAAATGCTGTTAGTATACATTTAGAATGCTATATTTTTGTGTCCATGTTGTGGTTATTGTATCAAACTACGTCCACTTGTAAACTACATTAAAGGCATTGCATTCGCCTTGGTCTTTATTCTTAATGACGCATAGAAACTGGCTTTGCAAAGTTAGGTGGATGAAGTAAAACAAGACAGCCGATCGCTGCACTCGAAACTTTGGAGTAGCCATTTGACCGAGATGCAGGCAAGGTCTTCTCTCTGAAGATAGGTATTTTGATGAATGAAACATCGTGACAGATAACTTATCACAATGTTCGTTAAAAGAACATGTAACAGTCACATAGGCATTAAATTTCTTGTTACCGTATTTCACTTATGTGAAACTACTTCATTACTTACAATATGCTCCAGCCGATTTCCAATCGGTGGCTACGTGTTACCTGGGGAATATGGTAATGACAGCAAAACCGTGGATAAGAGAGATAGAGCTCTTTCTGGAGAAGGAGGCTGGGAGGCGAAGGGCAATGTAAAGCACGGCTTCACCAGTATAGGTGTTCGTGAGAGGGTTTTTATCATATGGCTTATATCAAAAAGTTAATTGCTCGAAGGTATCTCAACACATACGCGACGTAAAGTATTTAACTACGAACGCACGAAGGCGTTACTTTCATAACAGAGAGCAAACAGACTGCCAGGTGAAGTCCACAATAAGCGACTAAATCGAAATGCTAATTGAGCCAGAAAAACCTCGGTTACGTGGTGGCAAAGACATGATTATTATGGCGTGCTTTCTAAAGGTCGCTGGAAAATGTTTTCTCTGTGGGAGATATCACGAAAGATGTGTGATAGCTCAAATTAAATTACAAGCATATTTGGTAGAGGTATTTTTATAAGTAGTAACTTAAAACCTATGGAAGTATTTTCAGCATCTTGTAGAAAAGGCCGGGCCGAGTATGCAACCGCGTAACGAAGGCCGTTCTAACCCTACGTTTAGAAGCTTAAGTAGTTGTACTACCGCGGTTCTCGAATTTTCACCTCGTCTGACGGAGCTGCTTTTAGCGGTAATGATCATATGGAATCAGATGTTAACCATTTTCTATCGCTAATTAGAGATCACAATTCTGTAATGCAACTGATGAATTAGTATAGTAACAGAGATTGTTTCTTAAAACCTTCTTGGACCAGTTACGGGGAATTGCTTCTTTTGATATGCAATGAACACACCCATAAAACAGGAGATAATTTGCTAATCGTTTTCATTTACTGGCTGATTATTTGGCAGAAGAAGCTAACGTATTTTTCTTAGAAGAATCTCCAGAAATCCAAATGCTAAGAGCAGTAATTTTATTCAAACGTATTAGGTCTTCCTGCTTCTCCTTTGCCTGAGTACGAAAACAGAAGGACAAGAAATGAAAGAACCCACCAGAAAAGAAGAAAACACTTGCTATATTAAAAACATAGAATATTCAAAGTTTGATTCACGGCTAGTTCTGGCAGTTAAGGTCCTATATTATGACAATACAATGATAAAAGCACAAGTTTCATTATCAGAATCAATAGGCTACCTTCACACCAAGGTTTATGTTAATATCCAAAAATTGTAAATGCTGTCCTATGTCTGCAAAGCAGGGACAGTAGAAACTTGTAAGTCTCTTTTTTATATTCTAGTGGTTCTAGGGGGAAAGTAGCTAGGATAGAATGCCTAGAATAGTAATGATATCCAACTTCATTTCCTTCCATGAATATTAGGAAGCAAATTGGGGAATCGATTGGAACAAAATGCAGTAAATTCTGCGACTGTATTTCCTTTTTCACCGTGGCATCCAAACGCTCACAATCGGCATCGACGGCCTATTAAAGATTTCCTATACAAAAAATTAAAACATTCCAAGCACACGTAAGAGTTTTTGTCTCTCAGCCATGGCCTTGGTCACTCAGGTACCACTTCTTGGAGATTGAGGAGACACGAGGGTAGTCGATGGTTGCACACTGTTACCTTTCCCTGTTTCTGTTCATGCTTCTGCCATGAAATCGATCTCGTGTGATATGAAATGTTTCCATCTTAATGCAACCGAAAGACCTACATTTATCTGACAAAAAAATTGAAGAGCATTTCGTCCAAGGACACTTCTGATGGCTTTTTTATCTTTAACATCTTTCAATTAAAACATCAAAGATCTCCTTTTTTCATCTACAAATGCTGTCTATACGCCAATGGTAACAATCATAGCAAATGGAATAAAACCAATATATTTACTCTGTGACTATGCATCAATCAAAAGCAGTAAACCAAATCACCACTTTATATTTACAAACTGTAGAGCTAAATGATATGCATCGCATTGCTATTTTTTAACAAAGTCAACTTGTTTAGTGAAGTTAATCAACTTTTATCATCAACTTAGGTTGTTGGTCAGACCTGAAGTTTCTCTTTTTCTCGCTGGAGACACATCCGGCTCTCAGGGGCCGCAAAAGATATATTTAATGAAAGAGAGAATGAATGAAAGAGAGAGAATGAAATATTGCAGGGTAGGCTTTAGCCATCTCAGTCTAGTCTCTCTTTTGCCGGGAGGATTTGTGTGTGATGTTAATGGTGTTCCTCTTTTTGCATAAGGGTACATCTTCCATTCATGTGCATTGCTTCACTTTCTACCAACACCTTACTATGGTCATCAATCATATTTTGTAAATACGTTGTTTCCAAATGGATTTGGAGGTTTGCATCCCCTTTAGCCGCCCCCTTTTATGGTTGTCAGCTTTACACAACGTAAAGAACAGCCTTTGATGCTTTTGATTGAACAATGGAAGAAAACTCGTCAAGCTGAATGGATGAGTTGTTTTAATTGTGAGATCCGTAAACTAATCATATCTTACACCAAACAGAACGCTGTGTTTTGATGACATTTCGTGCTATTGAAGACTTTTTCAGATTCACTCTAAAATTAGTAAATCACATACCCCCAAAACACTTTGCAAGAGTTGGCTTTCAAGCTGCATTCAGCGAGGTATAAACTCCTAGCCTGGCATAAGCTCCTAGAAGAACACACCGGTATATTTAAAGTCCACCCAAGCATGCCAAAATGCAAGAATCAAAGACCGATTAAAGGGTAACGATAAGTAAATTGAACTTCACACAAAAAGAAAAGTCTTTTATTATAAAAGACTTTTCATTTGGTTAAGACTAATGAAGTTTGATCCTTTTGTCAAGGACAGAGCAGGGGTAGGGATTGCTTTACCGACTTTTAAAGGTTTCCTTCTTGTTCAAGACAGGAATACATTAATTTTGTTGTCTGAATGAAAAGGAAATTTTAGATACGCCGACAACTTATGGAGACTTGGCTATTGTCCACAGACAGAAGAAACACTGCCTTATAAATCCGTTCTTTTTATTGCTTCAGGATCGTTCTTGTAAACAAGGCTCACTTGTCTTATCGTCTGTTATGCGCTTTGGTTTTGTTAAAATCTCACAAAAACAAGAAAATGTGCTCATTTACTTCCAAATAATAAAAATTCTTGGAACAAGGCTCATCATCCTCCACCCACTTCATCGATAATAAGTATAGGACTGCCATTTATTAATTTTGACGTTTTTACTTGTGTTTATAGTAATTGCAGTAAGTGATTAAGTGTCATCTCCTTTCATTAGTTAAAAAGCAAATGAGAGTAAAGTAGAATAAGGACAAACCCATCGGACATTAAGAAGCTAAATTCTTATTATTATTCTTCTTCTTAGCCGTTCACGCCACTGCTGGCGGATGGCCTCCATAACTTGCTCCACGCCCATCGATCCTGTGCTCTTCTCATCCATGCGCTGCCTGCCTTCTCCTCGATCTCATCCCTCCACCTTCTCTTTGGTCTACCCCTCGCTCTGCTCCCCTCTCTTGGTCTCCACTCTGTTATTTTCTTGACCCACCTGGTGTTTTTCATTCGGGCGAGATGTCCTGCCCACTGGCCTTTGCTGGTCTCTGCCTTTCTTAAAAAAATTAAGCTAAATTAAGCTAAATTAAGCTAAATTAAGCTAAATTACTTTACGAAATTACTACGACTACAAGTTGAATCTTATGAAATTGGTCTCAGTTTTGCAAATGCTTTGCTGTAGTCTACTATCCAATAAACGTGAAGATTTTGTGTTAAAGGGGAGAGTTCCAGTTTTTGATGAAAACCCTGCATCTTTATAAGTATTTTAAGTTCATGTTATTGATCGGCAGTCTGTACAAATTTCGCTCTAGGACGGCGTGTACAGAATAAAAGCTTTTTACGTATTACCGTTTTTAAATGAATTTATGAAAAATTATGTGAGTGCATGTAGTGTTGCATGAATTGAAGAGAGTCAAACGAGTGATCTCACAACCGATACGACTTAATAACATTATATTGTTTGGCTTTAATTTAAAGACATTCTCAAAGGCTCTCTACATAAACTAACAAATAGTCCGAAATTATCTATTCTCTTTGAACACATACAAGTAATTGACTAGCGTGAGTACAGATGTACTCTCCAGTATCCAAAATATAACTTAATCCTCGCAAACTTTCCTTTCCTACTATTACTCCATCGCCACGCCATTGATTAAAACAGAGAACTTCAAAGATCCTTGATTAAAATCAATAAAGGTTATTCAGTAACATTTGAAACAGAGGTCTTTTTTTTGTTCCCTCGGCTTACAAATTTGCTAATTAAACTATTCCATAATCAGGGTGGGTTGGTTGTAGAAAATTGAACTGTTTCATAATTAGGGCCCCTTAGGGTGGGTGGGTTGTGCAAAATATTCGTTGAAGCCTGACACATGATGGGATGATAGGTCATGATTGCAAATCATGACGTAACGTTAAAAATTAATGAAGGTCAATATTTCAAAAACAGTTTAAATAATACAAATGCATCAATTTTAAAAGTCCAACTTTTCCTTGACGACCTACAATCACCGTTTCTACGGCATGTTATTCCTTTGCAGATGAAAACTAAGGAAAAAGACTTCTTTATTTAATGTTGGAGATCGTTTTTGTGGTCGCTAATATCATTTAGCGGGTAATTTAGGTGTGCTACAGAGAGAGTTTACACAGGTTAAGCTCAATTCACATCGCGAAGAGCCTTCGTTTTCAAATTACTAAAATATATTTATGAAGATCCATGAAAGCTTTCACTCATAAGGCTGGTGATCGCTTGTGTCATGGCCATCTCCTGAAAGGATGATCTTATCTGCAGCTTGATGAAGTGTTAAAAGGGGGTTTGAGTAGGTTGAAGAGGAGAAATTTACCGTGACCAAAAAGATAACACAATGATTCTTCTCCTTCACGATAATTAAAACTTGATTATATCGCAACTAAATGCAGTTCTGGAACTCAACAACTACCTACTAAAATAAATGACACGCTTAACCAAGTGAATTTACGGGATCACTATTGGGCTATTTACTGCAAGGGATGTCATCAAACAATCTACGACGTGTTCCATAAATCCGTCATTTACAATACCCTTAACCCAATAAGGTTATTCAATCGAATAATGGCTGGGCTATGAACCAGGCCACGTATGAAAATTATCATCAAAAAATAGCAAATTATATGTTACTTTTCCTTCCATCTTTATCAGAAAACCGGATACAGAAAGGTCATGGGCCCATGCGTTTATTAAATTCCTGAGGGTTAAAAGAACTGTATATCCAGTGTATGAAATATTTGCCAAATAGTGGAGACTGTGTGACACGAGGAGAAATAAAGACACCTCCTTTAATGACTTCATTCATCAAACACTCATTCAAAGGATCTATATTCCCGTTAAATAGGATTAAAATTAATCATAAAATACATTGTTTGTTGGATGTTATTCCGTTGTACCATCTTCTTTTCGAAGGTTTATCATTGTTAGGCTCCAAAACGTCATGCTATTTTTCGACTTCAATAGATATCCTCTTGTGCAAATACCTTTTAAACAATGCAATACCATTGTAAATAATGGTTGTTTCGAGCACTAAAACTGCTCCCAGCCCTTTAAGAAATTTTACTCTATCCTAGTCACCACCCAAGGATTCCATAAATTTAGGTCGACACGATAAGGAGGGCACTGATCAGTAGTACTATCCTTTCACGTTCGATTGGTCTCAAATTACGTGGCCCTGTTAAGGTAACTGTGAGTCATGACTTACAGTACTCAGTTGGAAATATCTGGAAGATTTACATCATTTCTGTTTCGTGTTTTATCTCCTGTGTTTCAGTTATAATCATTACGTTCTTTGCTGCGAAAGAACACCATGGTTATAATGATAGCAACCAACCACAACAATAAGTTAAAAATGAATAAGGAACAAATGGTTCTTGTTTGATGAAGTCACTGAAATAAGGGAACACGAACAAATTTTATGACAGGGAACGAGAGATGAAAAGTTTTAACGGAATAATAATATTATTATTATTGATATCTGTATGACTACGTATGGGCGTAGGACCATGGTGAGACATGATTCTTTATTAGGGAAATGTGGAATTAGGAGCAGGAAGGAAATATTTTAACCACGATGGGTTGTAGATAACGTTTCATGCAGGGCTTTGCTGTAATTGATGCACAACGTTACAATGTAACCCTTTAGAACTGAATTCACTGGAATCAAAGTCCCCAGCACACGAGTAGGTCAAGAAAGTTCAGTTAATGAAACTGATGCGTTACTAGTAATATCAATTAAGGAAACTTGCCGGGACATCAAATCTTCCTAAATATGTTCATATTCATAGAAGTATGAACCAAGGAATGATTGGATCTTATTCAACCACTGATGATTCATCCTAGGCATGAAATATTATATATATTTTTCCCCGTATTGAATCAACGGAAAACTCTGCCTCAGAATTATTTTGCACATTGATCCTAAAATTATGTCTGAAGGACGTAAATATCCAGAAATCTCTACTACTACTTCTCGGTCACATTAAGGGCATTGTGCCAGCTTAGAGAGCTATAAACCGCAACCTGAAGTCCACGGAGACCATAGGATTCTGCAAATAATAAGTTAAGGATCCATAACCTATTAAGAATGGGAACAAAAGAGTGATAATTTCTTCGAATATTTTTAAGCATGTATCGTTTTCAAAACAGGAATAATGCCAGCATTGGAAGTGCCATTGTGATAGATTAGATTTCCGTTAGAATCCCTTGAAATGCATATGAGACGCACAGGCACATTTGAAATGGTGCTTAAATTTGCAGAGTTGTCCACTTCTCACAGACGAGGATGTCCGCGGAAGAGACTGTCTGCAAACCACTTTTAAAGAAACATATCTTGAAAACCTATGGAAGTCTTCAACATTTCAACAATATGTTGAAGCTGATAATATACCGAATCAGTCAATTACAGGTGCTTACATAAGAATATGAGGCCAAAGAAGAAGATTGATCAAATAGTTTTGTCAATGAAAATCACGGCAAGCTATCTTTTGACGGGTATAATGAATCTTGAACTTGATTGCCTAGGTACACTCGTCTTTTTATATAAGGACGTTATTTACAAGAAAGTACTTAGGTTCTCAAAAAGGTAAGAAAGTCTAGTACTTGATTTTTGCCACCCAAGAAAGTGTGTAATGATGGAATATTCGACATGTTACTGGAATTATAGGAACATTTTAGTTTCAGAGCCGCTGTTTATATCACAGAATAGCGACACTGATTTAAACTGCCTCTTATCTTTCGTATGGTTTGCTCACGTCCCAGGAAGAGCATAGGTAAGGCACATGCGAACGAGTTATTCCGACTTTTCTTGGATGTAAGCATGCAAGCTGAGGCGATTTTGAGAATGTTCAATTAAGTTGGCGCAAAGTTTATAAGTAAGAAAATTTTCCCTAAGGCTAACCCACAATCTTTACCTCTACCCTGCCACGGATGGATTTAAGACTAGGTTGAATTTCTTTGATCCTACACAATGCGCACTTTAAGGACTGGAATGGGTTAACGAGAACGTCAGGACAAACAGTGGCATTGATTTGCTGCTCTAAACTCATCTACTTTGCTTGTAAATGTGTCAGACGTGTTCGTCCATTTGTTAGTTAACGTGGACTCCTAATTTTCGCCTGATACACGATGGATACCAAACTATTTTAACAACAAATTCAGGGGTCCACTCAAACTTCGATTAGAGTTATACTGCCTTTGAAGACCCCTGTAGTAAAAGTCTCTCGTTAAGTTTCAAAACTTCAATAACAATTATCGGCGTTTATTCAGAGCGTAACAGTATTATCATTGAAGCGTTATGGGATTAGTACGAAGTAATCTTAACCAACGGACGCCAAAATAATGAAAAAGAAATGTGTTGCCTTGGCATGTAACCTCTAGAGGAGGGACCAAAGTTTAATTACGAAATCTGCTTTAGCTGCTCAGGGATTCAAAACTTCCCTCTTGTTAACAATTCTCAACGCAATCCACACTCGTAAGATAGCACCAAAGAATAGAGAACCAAAGGTAGAACGTCTATTTTTGTGTTGCTATAAGTTGTTGTGGTTTGTCGGATATCGTGTCATTGCTTAAACTGCAGATAACGGTAGATCGAATGAATTAATTTGAATAGGAAACCTGTTGTTAAGTAACTGAATGTTTAACAACTCGTATATTAAATAACTCTTGTGCGTATTTGATAAGGTTTAAAAATCTCCATGTGTACTATCAGATTAAGTAAAATAGAAATTATATCGTGAACAATATATTTTATAATCTTATAGGATCTGATAATTCGAACGATTTCAAACAAAGCGATATAGTTTGTGCGTAAACAGCGAAACTAGTCTGATATCATTGATGTTAGAACTGATTATGAATACAAGCATTTTAATGTAAAAGGACAGTGGATGCGCCTCAGGGGCTCTAGGGGCGGGGTGGGCCTTCCCCTTTACTTTTTTGTCGTTTTTCTCTGGGTAATAGAACAAAAGAAGTACTAATACAGTACAGAAAGGAAGAAAAGGGAGTCCCATGTCATCCCTTAATTGTAAAAAATGCAAAATGTCCTCTCTGAAGATCGACTGAAAGGAAAAACCCCCAACTTTTGTTGATCTCTCAGTCGTCCCCTCCCCCCTCCCCCTTTTGATTTGATCAACGTCCCCTATAAAGATGTTATATTTCATTAAATACTAACGGGCTCGTACCATTATGTAATCTACTTCTACAGGCACCAGGCAATATCACAGGGAGCTGAAATCCGCACCTGAAAGCCAATGCGAAAATCCGTTCCAGATTCCTTACAGATAGGAGTGCCATTGGTAACACGAATAATTGATGGCCGATGATGTTATTTAATTGAATCAGGTCAGGTAAAAGCTGAAGACGTATATAGAGAAAGTACATACGGTCTATGCCCCGCCTGTCCATCGAGGATTTAATGTCACTAAAATGAAGTGAAAGATACCGTATGTTCGCGATTCTTTTTAGTATTTTGTCGATGAATCCATAACCGTTTTTACTATTAATTTAGCTTTTCTACGAGAAACGATTTACCAAACAAGTTTAACTTTACGAAATTTCCTCAACAAACACGAGTTTTTCGTTTTCTCTGAATTGTTTGTACGTTATCTGTACCATCTCGGTATTATTTGTTTACAGACACTAGAACAAAAACTAAGTTCGTTGTTGTCGAGAGACTTTTCGGCTTAATCAAACATCTTGCGGCCTAAAAACACTAGAACTGACATCCACTAGAACGTGTTCAAGCACGTATTTCTTCTATGAATGATAAATAATTTGCTAAGATTTCAATATCTGAGGTTTCAGAACAAAGAAAATTATTTTAAAGCATATTGTAGGATTTTTTTGAGGTAATTAAGTAATTGAAATAGTGTAAATCGAATAACTTGAGGGAAATATTCGCATTTGAAGATTCAAAAATATTTTGTGAATGTTTGTTGGATTAAATTTTAGTTTTTGTAACTTTAATCAGACGTAGGATTTTGCATTGAGTATCGGTTGCCGCTTGAAAATACTTTGAACCAAAGTGGTTAACATGCTGTGACCATTTGGAACTGAAGTGAAATTCAGTTAACAGAGGTCTAAGTTAATAGGAGATAAGAATAAGAAAGAGCAGTTTTAAAGACGAATAGAAGAAGCTAACAATTTCAGGGCCTTTGTAAGAAGAAAGCAAGTAGGAGACAAACTAAAACGAGGAAACCTCGCTTTCGCGGTTTTAATTAACCCTTGACGGTTTTTGTACCCTTCGGAGCAGCCACGATGCAGAAGGCGTGCAAATTAGTGTTATCCTACAATTGTGCTTCCTTCGCTCTAGTGGGGCCACGTAAGGCCTCATTATTGTTGGAATGTTCCCAGGCAAGCAGCCAAGGGCGGGCGTGGGGGGGCTGTGGCCGCCCAACAGCTAAAACTTGGCCACGTTTGCCCCCCCCCCCCAAAAAAAAAATCCTTATCGTCATTGAAAGGTGGATTACTTTTGTATTTCAATTCACTACAAAAGAAAGACGAGAAGTCTAAGTCTTTCAAATGCGATTTTGAGCCCTCTAGGGACCCCGAAAATTCAAATTTTTCGAAGTCGACAAAACCAGTGTGGATTGCCTGGAAGGAAGGACGGGAGAGAAAAGGTTTCGTTTGGAATTTGCCCGCCCATCAAAATTTGCCTGGCTGCGTGGCTGAATGGTGCACTTGCTTTGCTAAACCTTGTTTGTTTAGTGTGTGCGCGGTATAGCTAAATTGATCCGTGTACAGACCAATAAGTAAGCGTAAATATATAAATTTTATTAGATGTGAATAAATGGGATTTATACACATAAGCATTTATGAAATAGAGCTTTAGTAATGACTCACGCAGCCTCAGGTTTACGTGGAGCGATTCAAAATGTATGTACAAGAAAGAGAATAACATGAGTCTAAAGCAAACAATACCAAAATAATAGAGTTGACATTGTATTGGAGGTCACGTCGGTAGTTACAACAAGCAAGTTACTTGTTTATTGGTTTTTAAGGAGTTATCTCCCAAACGCAAGTACAGAAAAGTAGGTCTTGCCAATGCATATTAGTGGGAATGAACTTTTAGCAATCAGTAGGCCCACTGTGTAAATAACCTCTTTGTAAGGGGATTGCGTCAAGTAGGGGCTTACATCAAGTATGATGGGCCACCTATGAAGATGTAAGAGAACATTAATATTGTAACTTTACTATAACCGACGTCATTAAGGCATTGACTTTATATTTAAACTGAAAAGTCCTTTAACAATATCTCAATAGGAGGCAAAATTTTATCGAGTAGGCGTGGCCCACTAATACCCCCTGGCAACGGGCCTCGTACACTACTGAGCCTGACCATGTCTTCAAACCTGGCTTCGCCACTAGTTAGAGTTATGTATGTAATGCAATACAAAGAAAATACAAACTCAGGTAAAGGATTTAAGAATCACGCTCATGTATCGTATACATGAGAGGCTTTATTTATAAATCCAAAAGTGCTTACCTTCTCCCGACTCCTCAAACGCATCGTCAACCTCTGGTTCCTCAACAATTGTTATTCGAGATAGATGAGTCTTTAGATCATCAAAATTGTGGTTGTTGTTGTTTCCGATGCTGTTCTTCAAATTTAGGGAATCGTGTTCCACATCTCCAGATAGCGAGGATGTTGCTGAGCTTGATGACCAGGTATTACCACGACTGCGCACTGAGCTATGCTCTGACGTAGAAATGGATCGCATTTTCTGCACATTTTGTAGGTTTCGTTTGGTGCGTCTTCGACTTTCATCTAGAATCGGTCAGTAACGATAAATGCAGTTAACCCCGTGAAACAAAAGGTCTATAAAACATTGGCAAAGTGCTTACCAAAAGTGTTTTTCTGGTTTGATGGAGAATTGCAGAAATACGAATTCAGTGTTTACTACCACCATTTCAAGCTTTTTTTCACGTATCTTTTCAAGTTGACAATGAAGTTTATGCAAGAAATAATGACATTAAATTTCAAATAGTATCTTAGACTGCGAAACATTGTTCATTCCAATAGACTAAGAGGAGTATACTGAACGGGTTTACATATTTACAATTTGCAACATGAATAGTCAGTGCGTGAAGACGTTTTGGGGGCCCTAGTCACAGCTGTAGCACCAGCATGAGAAGTAGGGACGTTGGTAGCTGTCTATCTGAAAGCCGTCTGAGTTAGATGACAAAGCACAACATGAGTGATTTTGGGATCAGACCTGGGGGAGCTTCTTGCCGCACTTACAGCAAACAAGAAGTTCAAATCTATTCTGCACAAGTTAAGAGCAGCTCTTTAGAGTTTATATCTTTCTAAGTTAAACACTTTAAAATTCAAAGATCTCAAAGAAAAGTATAAACATTCTGTGATCCCGTCATTACAGTGACTAAGAGACAGTGAGGTTAGTCCTAGTTGCCTCTCAAAGGACAATATCTCAAGTAGGTAAAATTTTAAATAGACAATTTCCCTGTAATTTCTTTATCTCATTATCACATGCAACAAATTGATATAATCATGACACCACGCAATATTACTTGAACAATTAGTAGTTACCATCTGAAACTCGAGGAATCAGCCTTAACAAAGGTATAGAATTCATAAATCCTTTGTTGACACATATTTTGTGGCGTTAACGAGTTCTTGTTTAATGAGATTACTTGAAATCTAAGATAAAAGGGTTATATTGTATTTGTATCCAAAGCTAAAATTGCGGTCCCCACTTGATATTCCTTTTGCATCCCACCCGAAAACAAATAATTGTACAAGTTTAGTGTAACAGAGAACACTTTTTCTTATAAGATTCAAAAAATGAAACCAGTGTTAAAAGAAGATTGAAATAAAAGCTTTGCTTTGAAAAGAGAAACTGTCTGAGCTGCAGAGACTCCAACACCCGCCTATATTGTGTGTTATAATATTCTGAATAGCACTTTTATCTTCTCGTCTAAAGGGAATACTTGATGATAAACCAAACGGTTCAGTTAAGAGGCCTTTGTAGCAGACGCCAAATATTGCTGATTTGGATCCTGGAGGAATAAATATATTTTAAGTCTACAAATCCTAGAGTAAAAACACCACTCAAGTCCTGTTAATAATAAATGCAGTTTTACTTGAAAACTGGCTTTCATGAGGAACTTTTGTGACAATACCCGTAAATTGTTCGTGATAAATCTTCTAATGCGCCGAGAGTTTAACTCAGACGTTAGTTAATCTGTGTGACATCGCATGATTAGCTACATTGAAGATTAGCTAAATGAGCGTACCTAATCGGACTTAAATGAGTGAAGATGATGGATTAATTACACTTAGCTAATCTTACATAACAGTGTGAGTTAGGAGACTAACTAAATTTCATGCCTTTTGAGGGACCACTAATCCCCTTTGGGAAGCAAATTTCGGCTACTAGTTAATCTTCGATGTCACTCTAAATAGCTAAGTAATTTCTACCTAGTTAATCCAAAATTTAGTACGTTATCCAGTGTGACATGACTAACGGGTGCCAAGCAATACATTGTTAAATTTTTCATAGTAAATGTAAGAGTTCTTTTTCTACTGACAAGAATTTCGGGAGATCCTATTAGCGAAGAGCTAGTATTATATTAAAGTGAGATTCGGGAGAGAGAGAAGCAAGGGCGATGATGCTTTTCTACTCACAGGACTTTTTAAACTTTAACAAATTAACAGTTGCGAAGGAAAGCCCAATGTCACATTGGATGAAAAGAATTTTTCCTGTGTTTTGTTAAGGAGTCTAAGCTACTGAAGCAAATGATGTTTTACATAACTGTAAATTGGTCATAATTTGCAGGATTTGTCAGCATGAACTATATTATCTAAACCGTAGCAGAGGGTTAGCTAGAATGGGTTTTTCTTCGTCTCCGTGAAAATAGAGAGGAGATTAAAAATAATGCTAGACTCAAACTTGGGAGGGTTAAGTTATAACTTCCTCACTGCTGGTGGCTTTTTAGACGGATCTCCATCAAATAATATTAACAATTCTCGATAGTAGTGGTCTGCAATCTTAATTTCTCAAAGAATATGTATAGGTCAGCAAGCTATTAAGGATTCGAATCACTTAAATGAGAATATTAATGACTGATCATGAGTTTGCTAGTTGTCGTTGGTTTTTACAATAATTAACAGAAATTCGGGAAACGCAATAAGAAATTTGATTTATACCACATTAACAAAACTATTTGCCAATGAAGCAGCAGCAGAGATAACTGCTGAAAATTTGTTGTCCTTAGAAATTTCTATCATAAGCTCATGAGCACTTTTAAAACGCGTTCTTTGTCATCACGTATTCTTTAAGAAGGTGTTCTGTGTTTGTTGACTTGAGTACTCACTTTTAAGATACACATTACTGCACATTAAAACTGTTTAATCAAAACTGTGCAAGCCCGTTTGTACAAGAAGGAAATCGTTTAGTTTTCTAAAAATGAGAGGACTTGTCGCTGGTACATTTTCTCAAGTGTACATCCGATTTGAAAAAGTGGTATATACGTTATATGTGCAAGCTATGTAGAAAGCTTCCCTTCTTACACCCTGCGGTGCCACCGTTGTTCGAGGCATGAAAGATAAAACTGCTCCAACTCCAAGCTAGACACACTAGGAGTCGCCTGGCACTAAAACTACCAAACGCATTTTTTGTCTACTTCATGTTACCTTCCTCTTGCATTTTTTTTCATTTAGAAAACAATCCAAAGTCAGATTTTTTTTAAAAATGCTAACTTTATCAAACGGGGATTCTCAAAAAGTAGTTTACCCTGACTGTGTTTTCTCGGGAGTTTTCTGTTACACTTTAAATAGACGATAAAACTCAAAAAGGGGCCATTCAACTAGAATTCTCTTGTTTTAGAATTATTTTATTGAAAGATAAAAACAGGGGACACTCTGCTATTTCATAGAGTTTTTATAAATTCAACCAAGTGACGTCTACCTAACGCACAATTATACCTTACCTATAACTCAATCACACTTGATATCTTTCATGTATGAACCGTTTCCAGTACGTAAAGTTCTCGGGTAGCTTTACGTAGGTTTAGTATCTTATAAGATTTAACACAGAATAATACTTCACTTTCAACGTGGGACGTGAAGAGTTTCTGGCAAAATTATGGCAGATGTGATTAATAAGTACTCTATGAACAGGCCAACAATTGCTCAGAAGCCGAGCGGTATCAAAACTTTCAGGAGAGTAGTTTATGGTGTTAACAAACGCAGAAGAACCAGCAGAATACTACTCTAAAAGCCCTCCAAACCAAGAAACATCCATCAAAACAAAAAGTTTATTTTTTGCTGAAAAACGATGCTTATACACTGTATGCTATATATGCCTTTATTTGACATAAGATAACAAAATATTTGTCACTTATAGTCGTAGCGTCCTCGTAGGCGTACCAAAATCTACGTCTAGATTAAATTTAAGTTCAAATATTTGGCGCTCACTTAAGGGCATTAGTTGTAAACAGTGTCTTGCAAAAAGCTTCATTAAAATAAACTCGTTATTTGATACCATTTTAAATTTACATTTCAAACCAGCTATAAGAAATTGATATTCATTTTTCGTTTGAAAAATAATCCATCATTTCACTCCCTGAATCTATTGCAGTGTAAGGAAAAACTCAATGAAAATTGAGATCAAGAATGCGCGCCATGTTTCCTAACGTCACATTTTCTTTTAAAAACCCAGAGAAACCAATAAATAAACCAGTAATCTATGATCAATTGTAAGGATTCAAGATTTGACACTGCCGTTTACTTTTAACTTACTTGACTACTTACTTTTAACAGGAATGGAAACTTAAGTCAAATTTGCCATAACTCAAAAGTGTGTGGGTGTATCATAGATTAAGGAAATTTGTAAAGCACAAAAGCAATCAATTGTCATCTACACGTTTCCTCTAAGTAATGTCTTTGTTCTTTGTTTCCTTTGGTTGGCACTTTTTAATTAAGGAAGACAAAGAAACATTAAGAGAGGAGTAATTTATTTCACCTTTTGTTTTTGTCGTTTTGAATAGTTTTGTATAGACGTAATGAATCTTCTTTTATATTTTCAAATAGATTGCCATTTGTATAGATACTCCCTTGTGACAATTTTATCTGTTGGTAAGGTTCTTTTGCTATTTCCCACTTGAAAACTCATTCGCTTTTGTGATATTAATGTTTATTTAACAATATTGAATCTCAGCTAAGAGCTCCTACCGAGATGAACTTTGTAGAAGCTGGAATCTTTTCTACAATGAATAAAGGAAGCTTATCGATGACTCCTTTGCGACTTGATTTGTTATGACCGACGATTAAAATAGGACAACAAGGTCACAGTTTGTGGTCATGAAGAACAATAAATGGCCAAAGCAAAGCTCAATATTTCCGCAACTGAGAAATCTGTGAAGACCAAGTTAATAATAAAGGAAACATTTTCAATTAACTTAATATTTAATGATCATTTTCGAATCTATCCACTGAAACCATAATAAACCATCTGTTCATGAATATATAAATCCTCAATAACAAAGAAGATATTCTTAAATCTTAATTGCCCAGTTAATAAACACTGAGTTGTTTTCTTCCAATTGTCTTACTGACTTTCCGAAATATAGTTTATGCGCAGGAGAAGTTGCGCAGGCAGAAATGGGCTCCAATGGCAAAATGAAACCTTGTCTGCCAAGACCAAGAGAATGAGTATTAAAATCAAGTGTAAATGGATATATCTTAGAAAGGAAATGCACATTGAAGGTCTTGTTTACATGATCTAAGGTGTATGTAGCAGTAAAACTTTAGCATGGGTAATGCTAAATTATGGATTGAGGTCTAATAGTCCTGGGCCTGCATAAGAGGACGTCTGTATATATCCTGTGATATATTTTTTTTCACAAAGTAGAACTTGTATTGGAGAGATTTTTTATTAAGAAAAGACTTTCGCGCAGAATTTAACGGGATACCTATTGGCGTTTGGCATAATCCTGCAATATTTTCAAGCACATGGTATGACTAAAGTTTGCTTACCAAAATCATCTATGGTCATTTCGGACGCTTTTCCTCCACAGCATGATAGGATCTTCCGGAAAATATAGGAGTATCCTTTTCGGTACCTGACGTTAAGGGTACCGTATACAATCGGATTCAACAATCCGTTGACTAATGAGAAGAATCCAACGACCGTAACTGCTAAAGAATTTGATTTTCCAGTAATTAAGCTAAAGAGGTTTGTAATCTGCAAAATAAATGAAAGTGAGAAATGTCAAAAACATAAAGATAAACACTAGTAAGTGAGATAAAAATGGATGGGCGGGATGAAAAACAGGGGCGGCACCAACAAATCATAAGTGGGTGGCTGAGATATAACAAAAGGTTGTTTGTCATTATAATCGAAAAGCAGAGAGCTTACATCTTTTGTCATTATGATTCCCTTCTTGTATTAGTGTTTCTTTTGTTCTATTGACAAGAGAAAAGCATTGCTTGACAAAAATGTAAAGGGACTGACCCCATTACCCCCCCCTTCCTATAGCGCCGTCACTGAATTAATTAATTTGATGGTATTACGTATTATCATTGTGGAAAATGAAAATAGTTAGTTTGCTAATGATGTGCGGAGATGAGGTGCAGTCCTGGAGTCCGCCAAAAATCTAAGCCCGATTTGTGCAAGCACAAAAGATCCAACATTGCACACAGATTTGTAAAGACGATCCAAACAATGCAACGCCTTCGTCATTTCATAACAAACAGTGCATTACCGCCGGGGTTTTATAGCATACTATTTGGATTTAGAAGCATTTGTTAATCTGGAAATTGATTACCTCTAGGCAATGCTCTATTCTGACCTGGTCTTTTATTTTCCAACTAGATTTGCTACCATAAGGTCTTCACATAGAGATGGAATCGGTACAAGTAGCGTGAGCACGGGGGTAGGATATGCCCCCCACTTCTCAGAAACATCGACCTTGTACTTTAACCGAATTTAAACGCTATTGTCTAGATCAGCAGTGGAATGGACACTGCAGGCACCACTCAGCTCAAATAACTTAAATAACTAAATAAACTAACTAAAATATTTCAACTAGAAAATTGTCTAACACTTTGGTTATATTTATAAACTCTTCTTTTACATATAACTATGCTAGTTTGGATAATTATCTGTTACTTTACTTGCTCAGTTTTACTTAATGAAATATTCATGTCCGTTAAAAGAGTTTGCAATGATAATTTGTTGTAGTTTTAAAGAATTAAATCATTTCGAAAATTAAGATGGTTTATTAACAATATTTTGTACCCTGCCTCCTCAGTTTTAAATGGCTTGCCATGCCCCTTGAGGATATTGTCACTTCTTAATGCAAAATTGCCTTGAAAGAAGAAGCAAATAAAAAAACAGTCAAGGTTTTACTGAGAAAACAATTTTGAAAAGGAGTGACTGAGTCGGTGTGATCGTTATTAGACAAGGGTCCCTAGTTAAAGTGAGCTTAAAACAGAGTT
The DNA here is from genome assembly GCA_010016025.2 of Alatinidae sp. Z8VKAUB7J3. Lineage (NCBI taxonomy): Eukaryota > Metazoa > Cnidaria > Cubozoa > Carybdeida > Alatinidae > Alatinidae sp. Z8VKAUB7J3. Next base: position 11,065,804 of record JAAAKM020000498.1, read on the forward strand.
GACAATTTTGATTAAGTTTATGCCTTCTGTGGTTTTCAAGGAACAATACTCAACAAAAAAAAATACACAGTTTTATGATATGATGATTTATTAACGTTTAATCTTTGCCTGAGATGGATCGAAAACATCACCAGCAACCCCGAAGAATGACTTTCTGTTACCACTTTGGGATCTGTAAAGAAAGGTAAGTGCGACAGATGCTGTCTTGATCACTTAGAAAAGGACTATGGGAGAGGACGACGTTGAAGTAAGCCTTATGTTTGAGGTTGTAAACATATAGTATGAGACAGTCTACTGTTGTAGCTGCGTGGTGTCCCACAGGAGGAAGCGGGAAGAAGTAAGTTAGCATGATATTCAGCTTAAAGATCTGCCTTTTATTGATACAAAGATCATAAACGGATTTGGTAAAAATATAATTATATTTAATATCAAAAGCTTGGGAGCAAAACAAAAGTGAGTCTTTGGAAGGGGCAGAGTATTTAATTCTGTCAATAGCCCTTGCAACCTTAATAGGACTTTTAAGAAAAGCTAATCAGTAAAAAATTGCCAACAAAAACTTCAAAGCGTATCAAATTGCTTTTGTTACTAATGCCGTTTTGTAGTGCCACAGGACTGACTTTGTCACTTGGCTTCCCTGATTGTTTTTGTTTTGCGGCACTGACTCGATAAAATTTTCCTCTCCTCCACTGTATTTTGAATGTTAAAATATAACATTATACCATATATTGATTTACATTAGCTTTATACATCTTTGAAGCAAAATTTAAGAACATAGGGAACTCAAGGTCATCTTTTAAAATAGAGACAACTTTACAAACGGCTACTTTGGCGAAGACGTCAGACGTGACAAATTTGAGATACTATAATAAGATTTAGATTAAGTCTTTTTAATGAGATTTTCCTTAGTTTAAGTTAGATTTTAGCATTAGCAATCACTTCAATTTTGATTAACCACTAAGTAATATTACCCGATCGAGGTCTTGACACACACAAGGCAGTGAAGAGCATGGCGCAACCCACTGTTAGGGGGTCTCCAGGGATATATACCAAGGGTCAGCTGTTGTTCGTATGTAGTGCTATACGAGTCCATAGTTCACATGTGATGGGCGTGTTCCTGTGGGTTTGAATTACATGTACACTAGCAAGGCCTTCAAATGGAGACATTTGCGACACTGGCAAGTAACATGAACTATAGATTTGTGGTTATCGCTGAATTGTTCATAGAACTTGTAATGTATCAATACTGTGGGAGGGACTTAATTTTGTTCAGAGTTGAATAAATAATACAACCGTTCGGTCGGATTTCTCTGTGTATAGAACTGCGTTTTGGTGTAGGAGGAACGCTCATTATCAGCAAGGACATGTCACGTAACAAATAGATTACGTTACAAGTACGTGTAGGTTTCGCTCTATAATAAGGATGTATCTTTGGTGTGATAAACTGAATTCCATCTATCACAATCCAGCGCACCAACAGCAAACATAAGGAACACAATGTTGATTACTCATTAAGGATTGGCAAATTGTCCCCGGAGATTTTCCTGCAATATTTACCTTGCTAAGGGGAACCAATATGAGTCATATCGACAGTCAGCAACATAGATTTATGTTTATAGATAGTAAGGTGTACTAGATTATAATTTAAATGGCTGTTATCTCATGTATTTTAATGTTTAGTCGTTGGATAAACGTTTTAGCCTTTAATGTGCATCTGCTTCCGGAGGCTATCTCAAAGAAAGTATATTCACCCTTTTTAATCCTTAAAGTCTTTCCGTCCCCATACCTTTCCATCATAGACGCATGCCAGGAAATCAGTGAATCTAGAGTAGCAAAACGGAAGTCTCCCAAATTATTCCCCCCTACCCAATAAAATCACCTTAGTGTAGTAATGCCATATTTTCTAGGGAGGTGCAAGCCAAGAGGATCCATATTCCTCTCATTACTCTTACAATTACCAAGTCTCATTGTACATCCGCAGAATTTAGTAAACTCGAAATTAACCCTAAGTTTAAAGTCGCACAAATTTCAGCTATTGTATTCAAAAAATTACGGCATACCTGAAGCAGCAACACCACGACTGCAACGGCATGCTCTTTCTCAAGGTGTTTCTCAAAACGTTTAGATCATCAGTCTTTAGTCTCAAAATATCAAATTTCTAAAGCACATCAGTGAATGCAGTTACTACTTTTGCACTTAATGGTATTTGTATGGACAGCTTTGTTGTATAGTTGCCGCTGCGTTCACTAAGAACTCATTAAGGAATCACTAGCAAGTTCTTATGACTCCATGAATATATTTTTACATATAATATATATTACTAGTATATATTGACAGACAACATATTTATATCACTATGTGTTGAGGCGTTTCTTGTTCTCTAACCTAAAGAATTGCTCATCATTATTCTGAATGTGGTACCTTTGGAAACTTATCTTGGACACAAGACGGAACTCACACGAAGGCTAAATTACCGGGATCCATAATCAGGAAGTATTGCACAGTATTAAAGTGTGTCTACCAAGTCATGGGACTCTCCATACGTAAACAATGGAAGCCATACGATACTTATGCACTTCCTTTAATACCTTAAAGATAGCTATGCGATTGCGTGAGCCCTGAAAGATTTCCTCAAACCACTTATTTGAAATTATTTGATAACACCAGTAAATTGTATACAAAGGTGTTTTGTCATTACTTCTCTATCAACAATGGATTTCTTTAAATATAACGGAATATTATATTAACATGAATAGTAAGATCAATAAATTGTTGGTGATTTGGTCACGTTAAGTTACTTTTCATCACGAACTGTAGTGGCCTCTTATGTGTCAAGCCCAAGGAAATGATGTGCCATGCAAACTAAAAAGTATATGGAAAAAGATTACTAACGCTATCGTAAAGGAGATTACTCGTAAGGGGGATAATATATGTTTGAATATCCTTAGATGATTAGTAAAGGAGTAACTTCCGGTTTAGTGGTATTGCAAAAGTAGCCTAAACAATACAACACATGATATCTTGATTGTGTCTCAATGGCTCAGATCGTCTCTATCATAACAGTCAATCGACATCAAAAATATCATCGTTAATTTCATTGTCATTTTATTATTATCACCATTATCACCATTATCACCATTGTCACCAATATCACCATCATCAACATCATCATCATCATCGTCATCATCATCATTATCATCATTATCATTTTCATCGTCATCGTCATCATCATCATCATCATCATCATCATCGTCATTATCATCATTATCAACATTTCAGTAATCTAATTTAGCATCATCATTTTCCTAACTATCAAAACATTTTGCTGTTCAACTAAAGCAGGAGCATTTGTGGATAATTATCCAGAACCGTTTCTAAGTATTGGTACTTCCTTTGCATCCTCAATAGCTAAGAGCTAACACCAAGATTACGCTTATGTTTCGTTTGTTTATTAAGACAGATCTTAAATCTTAACATCTGAAAAGTATGTCATCGGAACCAAGGAGTTCCTCTGTGACCACACCCATTCCTGTCTTCCAATTTTCTACTGGCTGACACCTTTACCGATCAGTAGTATCAATATCAATATTGTCATCCACAACCGCAGATAGTCGTCAAAATTATTATCATAATTGATATAATTAACACAATGCTAATTATCATAACTTCTACATTAATGGCATCATACAGAAAATTATTATCAATAAGGCAACCCACAATCAGCATCGTGTAACAACTTGGTTCCTTCATAAAGATTAGATTGGTCACAAAACAACACAGTTCATATATAGCTACTTACAAATAATGTATAAAAATGTTACTTACCAAAAATGGAAGCCATGTAATGTAATACAGAAAAACGACAATGGCCATCATTTTTTCAATCTTTGTAACTTGTCTTTCTCCATCAGTTAAGTTTCTCTTCGGTTGTCCAGTAATAACTAACTGCGATAAAGTTGGCGACAACGATGGTACACTGGATTTGTGATGCAAGAAGGATGGAGTGGTTTGTCCACCTGTGGAATGTTTCTTATCAATGCTCCGTCTACCGAAAGCAGCCAACGAAGTCTTTTTAGGTTTCTCCTTAAATATTTCAGTGTCATTGGCTCCACGCATTTTCTTCTGTCGTTGCAGGAATGAGGTGGTCGATATTTTGATACTGATATAACAGTATAACACAAGTCCAAGTTGAGCTAGGCCCAGAATTTCAATTAAAATGCCATATCCTAACCCCAGGTTAACTAATTGGTAAAAACAGGTTCCATCTTTGAATCCAGTCGATCCTAAACCGATATGCGGAGGCAAGGCTATTACGGCCGCCAAGAACCAAAGGGAGGCGATAATGATTTTGACCTTGAGTACTTCTCCAATGACATTTGATCGATAATACAAGGGCTTCAGTATAGCAAGCCAACGATCTGCACATATGACTGATACGGTCAAGACCGATGCCATACGAAAAGTGTACGTAGCCCATACGTAGACGATACAGAGCTCTTCCGTGTACGGCCTTTTTAATATATTTGTAGTCAGGTTTAAAATCTGTACTGGAAACGAGACATTTAAAAAGTCAGATAAAGCCAGTGACATGACTAACACATCTGGGATGTTCAATGGTTTGTACAATTTGAGTACAATCAATATAGCTAAATTTCCTAAGAATATCAGCAAGACTACAAATTCTATTATCAATCCCATCATTAAACTCCCTGCAGGTTGCGTTGAATGTGTAGAATTGGTGGTATTGTTCATGGCTGTGACCAGTGGTGATATCGTTGAGATGTTTAAGGCCATAATTGATTAAGTAAAAAGAACCCAAGATGAGAAACTGTCACTTTATCATGAAGTGTATGTTCTTAATTAAATAAATCAACAAGGCTTAACTCATTCACGATACACTTTAATCCAACTGAGAAAGCAGAGCACCCACTATATTTTAATCAGAATCGAAAATACTCATTTATTAGCTGCCTTTTGTATCGCATTTCCTGAACCAACGAACAACTCCGTTTACAAACCTGCTCAATTATTAGGCGATGTACTGAGTGAGTAGTCAAAACGGAATAAACATAGATTACAATTTCCACAACTTGAACTCACGTATTGAGACCAGTCTGTCGTCAGCTTTTACATGAATGGGACATGCCATAATGTCTCTTTGAAATAGCTAGCTTTTCTTTTCACGATGTCTTAAACTTCCTAGTGGCCGCCAGAAGATTAATCTTGTCTCTTTGTTGTTACGTCGATCTGCAAATCTCAAGATTTCTTATAGATTATTGAAAGAAGAATAAACGACAGGTAACGCCAACTTTTAGCTGTTCCTTTTAGCTGTGGTAAGGCCTAAGAAACATTGACTCACTCCAAATTACAACAAGGGACCCATTTTTGGACCGACTGTAATTGCTATTTCTAAATTAATCTATTGAAGCTCTTTGTTCAACTCACTATGGACACATTAAGACTAGTATCATTGGATGTTGTATTGTTCCTTTTAAAACAGTGCCTGAACTGTCATTTAAACTACAAAAGGTTACTCTGAATTTTGACGTAAAATGGCGAACTAAAGTCAAAGTTGTACAAGGGTTGCCAAACAGGTTCTCCAATTATTAGTTGAATCGATATTTGTCATCAAAGAAGGTGGTTTTCTAATTAACTCTAAAAGAAACAAGATTTTGTAGTGGGAAAATTCGTACTCGGAAAGCTGACTTTAAGTTCAATAGCGAACGTCTGGAATATGTCCCATTGTTGTGTCATCCCTGTTTTACTGTTCCGAAAGATCAAACTCAATAATTTGATTGTGATGCAGGGATTACACTAAGGACCAATATCAACAAAAAAAGGGTAAGCAGAAACAAAACACAATGCAATTTGCCCGTAACATCTTTTCTTTATTTACGAGTCACTTAAATATAAATACAAATATTTGCTCGTGAAATTAGATGATTATGCTGCTGACATCTTTTCACTTTAGTTTTAAATCAAATCAAGCTTGATTTTGTTTCGACTTTCGCTGTTTCTTCTGAGGTCTGCAACTTGCATCAATGTGTCATGGCGCAGGTGCATTGTAATAAAGTTTTCTCACTCAAATCCGATGAGTATATTCACCACCTTCAATAGAATAGTGGAGTTGTCTAGTTATAGACATAGATGTCATGGCAATAAATTGTAAAGAATAACCTCTACAAGATTTGTCCAAGTAGGAGACTTTGCCAGAGGCAGTGTCGCTTTAATAACTACATTGACGTCTTGTTTTGTCCTTCACTACTTCTCTTCAGTTTCAGTTACTCCTAACAAATCTTCAGCGCAAATTAAACATTAGAAATGGTATGACATGAGGGTATATCAGCTAAGCAGAATTCCGATAGAAGATATCTCTTGTATAAACCTTAAACACATTTCCAATTATAGTTAGCAGAGACAAAGGAAACGAAAAACGAAACGATGAGTTTTCTTTTTTACTTAACCCATAAATGCACATGTTCACCATCAATATATCCTTTAAGCTCTTCCAAGGATATGAATGGAAACGTATCAAAGGACTCTGTCGTTTTACTTCTAGGAAATGTTTAAATGATAACTGTGTTCAGAGCTTTTCAAGAATGTTAAATGAAGTGTCTGGGTAGTGACAACGACTAAAATCTTAAATTTGTTATGCTACATTTCAAACATAAGCGATGCAGACTATGATTTTATAGTGCATTTTACTTTATTGAACATAATTGGTAATAAATTTGGAAACAGTCTCTTAGAAAGTACACATAATCACTACAAGTATCAATGTATAATATTTTCAAAATTTATGTAGCCCTTGATCTATCAAGCTATCTATCTATTATCGGAGTGCCTCTTCTTTTACAACCTTATTTACATATGAGCCATGACGACAGTCGGTCACAGACCCTTCGACCTTGACGTGGTTTGCGTGTTTTCAGGGCCATCCTTGACCAATCGTACGCACATAATATTTTTAGCGAAATTTTGCCCTTTTTAGCGAAAAGGCTGCAAACAAGTTCTAACTTGGGAAATACTTTTTCATGTTCAATTTGAAACTAGAACAGCAGCACAGTGTCACCAACTGTTATAACTGCGTTTAGCTCTAAAGGAGAGGATGAATGCTATCTGGCATTAGCAGAAAGAGGAGATTCTTGTTTTAAAAGCGTCCTCCTCGTTTAACCTTTTGACTTTCAAGGGCTCAGAGTTGATTTTGTGATTTCTAGTGTTACTTCGTGACGTTTCATGTTTCTAAGGAATGCTCGACAAGATATTTTCCGGCCATCCAACGGTGGCACCTCATTTGAAAAATTTCCCTTCGCTGCCATCCAACGGTGGCACCTCATTTGAAAAATTTCCCTTCGCTGCCATCCATAGTGGCACCTCATAGAGACACTAAAACAAAAGTTATTTCACGAATTTTACTAAAATGACTTTTACAACGTCAACAGGTCGGCAGCCAAAACATATCCTAATCAATTCTAGTTATTGACTCTCACTGTTTCATGTGCAACTGTATTCTATAGCCTTAAGCCTTTAGCCAGTGCAGAGGCAGCCTTACCCCAAAAACTGGCTTATACGATATGTCCGAAGAACTCTTTGTAATGTTTTTATTACATTTTTAATAAAGCAGCTCATAAGAAGGCTGAATTGCCATGAAAGAGTAAACCACTACTGAAAAGAGGAGAAACTTGAATTCTAGTAGCTTTGTGGGAAAAGAAACTCATGGCATAAATGGAAGTTCTGCACTTGGGAACCTCAACAGGAGATGGTGCAGGTTTCATTAGGGAATGAGTAGCACGATGCACAGACCTTCATTGTTGTGCGAGAGACAAGAGCCCCTGACTGCATAGATGTACTTGTAGAAAAGGGCGGGAGACTACGTATACCGACGATGTGAAAGCGTTTCACGGGTTATGGAAAGCTAAGGGCCGATTCGATTGCAAAAATAGTTATACTCGGTACAGAAGATACAGACGTGACCAAGAAGTACTTGAGCAGATATGGCAACAATTCTCCCTAAACGGTCCTATCGAAGATCCATAGAGATATAGACTACCCTCCGAGGGCAGATACATTGCACCAAATAGCAACTTTCATGGAAGCTGACTTGGCAATAGCCATGATACAAGATTTCAAAGAAGGATTCTAAAGAAAGAAAGCTCAGGAAGCCTGACACAGGAAATTGCTGGGAGCTAGATTCTCTTTTAACGGTGACTTATGGAAGAAAACATACCCTGTCGCGGTTTATAGGAGAAATTTAGTTTTTCGCTAATTGAAATCAACCATAAATTTAGTTGTTCATTTGCAGAATTCAAGGTGATGAGGAGGCAAGAATTTACACGTCATAATTTTTATACACAACAACCCAGTTGATACAACAATAAACATTTTGTTCTCGTTCAATTTTTTACGTTAGGAAAAAGTGTTATATGTGTACTGTCCGTAGGCCTACCATGCTGTCCGTACATATGAAAACTTCATAACGACATGAAAAAAGCATAGCGTTTAACATTTTATATCTGTAAAGAAAAGTTTCTGCTGACCATACCTGGCACAATAAGAGAGGATTGCAAAACGGTAACGTTGAAAAATTTCAAAGGAAAGTAAAAGGCATTATGTAGAAATCCTTTTTTCCCATATATCTGTAACTTTTCATGGGTTTCCGTAGGAATATCGCTCCATTGTTAAGTCAAAAGGCACAGAGAGACTGGTCTCCCAAATTGTGTCATGTTGCCCATAGTTAGAAGATTGGGTGTTCATTTAGCGATTACGGAAAAAGTATGTGTCATCATGAAGATTCCAGAAACTCATAGCGAAGGTTTCGACTTTGAAGACTACTGCTTACAAAAGTTATTTAATGCTCTTTTTGGGAAGTAAGTATCAATAAGCCGGGTTCCCTCATTTGTTTAAATAGATTATAATACTTTGAGTTTGTGATCTTAATCTTTACCAGTTGAAATACTCTGTGTTCGTTGTCGTGGCTAGCAAAAATTAAGGTCTTCGTAACCTTGGAGCAGGATGACCTTCTGCATTGCTATTTCCCGTTCTGACCTCTTTATTGTGAGAGTATTATAAATCGTGATTTTCTCATTGCTTCAACGACCTCGATGAACTCATCAAGAAACCGAATCACAATTGAAGCACTTGTTAGCTAAGTATTTGGGATTGGCAGATATTATGTACTTTAAATCAATTAGTCTCGGGTTTCTTTATATTTCATAGCTTCGTGAGAGAATCATGGCCTTGCCATTATTGCCTGCGAAACTTCACCAAATCACCTCAAACAGACCTGAACTCTTATAGAAAAGAGAGTTGACATGAGCTTTCTGCGTTGCCAGGCAGCAGCCTTTGCGCTCTTTGAATTAGATAACTAATTTACCACCTAACTCGTTTGTGAACTAGTTAACCAACTAGTAACAAAGCTTCACACAAAACTGACAAATATAAAATTCGGTTACATTAGTCTACTTAAGAGCTACCTGTGCGAAATTGTAGTAAATTGTTTTAAAATTGCCAATTTTCTAAGAAGCGAAGCTCACCGAGAGAAATTACTATTATCGTGGTTGATAAACTCCTCTCTCCATATCTATTTCAAAACCAATTCGTAGTCATGCTACTTGTTGTGATAATTGGTTCTAAACGAGGAAGTGTTCACCTGTAGTACTCAGCATGCCTTCTTGATTCTAAGAGCGTCGTAGGAATTTGCAGGGAACAGCACAGTTAGTTAAAGTTTATAATAAGCAATTTGTTTGTTTATAGCTTTCTTAATGAAATGTTAATTGTTTTTAAAAATTTGTATTGTATTTAAAAAACAACAACAAACTCTTTAAGTAAATCTGCAAACGTAACGAGGTCAAAATGGTATGTATGTATATATGTATGTTGTAAAAATCTGTGTATATAAAGCAGAGGTGATGCTAAAATTCAGGGGCAAAAGAGGTATACTAGGTTATCCAGGGTGGTGATTTCAAGACATGATATCGGAATCTCTGTATGATATCGGATGTCGTTTCGAAACCCTGTTTATTCAAAAGAAAATTATCAAAATGAGTTTGGAAACTCAAGTCAAGTGGCAAGCAATTTAATATTAAATGGACGCTAGTGAGGAAGTTTGGTCAAGTATCGTGGGGACGAAAGGAGATACCACCTTTGCACAATGGAGAAGCTCCTTATTGTGAAAGCCTATGAAATCAACTCTACTGAACAATAGGATCGAGTTATTATCAATATGTCGCCATGGGACTCGTTATCGTGTAGGAAAAAAAGTGAATGTGAGCAGTAGTTGTAATCAATTACAGCTGAGCCTACAGATCATAAGTATGTACATATCTATGTATTCAATCTGTAAGCAGTACTGTGGTCCCATTTGCTGCTCATCAGTGCAGCACAGAGTGAAAACACTGAACCTTCTTAGCTACAAAGCAAGTAACCTTGCAACTAAGTAGTTTACAAGATTCATGTAGTGCCATGCCAGAGTATTTAAACCGCATGCGCCGTGATAAACCGCATACATCGTGATATGTATGTATGTGTGTATGTATTCATGTATGTATGCACATATGTATGTATATATGTATGTATATATGAACATGCGCTCGGTCATTTACGTAGAACAAATTTTGAGAAAGATCTTGAATCACTTCGGTAGTGTTACCTTTAGTGACTGTTACTTCTACGTGTTTTGAAAGCTAAAAGGAAGCACCTGCAAGAGCGCCGTCATTACGCTTATTAGAGTTTACTCGAACAGTTTTGTTCTGTAGTCCTGATGAAGGTAATTCAATGAAATCGAGCGAGGAAAAACCTTTTAAGGAATCTTGATATTTGGTGTTCATTTTTGTCGTGGCAAATAATTGCAGGAACTCTCGGCTATCACTATGTCCAAACAGCCTTATTTGTCCTTTAGGAGCCCTCATCAACTAGCACAGTCATGATGTTAACGTTCAGGCTTGGCCTTTCTCTCTGCTGATTAAATAGCTCATGCATATCTGGGTCTATGCTGTAAGCATCTGTAAAAGCAGATCCCATTACGTAAACTGGAGGAAAATGGTCGGTGTCATATAATTCGAGAGTCCAAAGTGCACTCACTGTCAACCATACGTTGCGTTAAGAGAACACTGCTGTGATTTTTGATGTTTTACTACCAAGAAGAATCAAGATTTAGTTATTTCGTTGACTTGCGAATTTGATTTTTCGAGGCGAAAACAAGACACTTGTTCGATTTCTTATTTGTCAGGTAAAGTTGTAGGTAAGTTAAGATAGAGGTAGGAAACTAGGTTCCCTCACCCTCTGCTAGAAAATCTTTAGCTTCCCTTGGAATCTCATATAGAATCTTAACAACACAATGAAGTAAAAGAGTACTTATGTTAGGTAGAGAGTTTTGCTATTAAAGTCCTGGCCAGATCACTG
>JAAAKM020000498.1:11077300-11088788 GCA_010016025.2 Alatinidae sp. Z8VKAUB7J3
CCAAAAGTGGGTCCAGGTTCAATCGATCACAAGAGAGAATTTTGCACCTTGCGACGTCTCGATTTAAGAAAGGAGTCTCTTTTCCTCTTTTCATTCCTTTTTCAGTGTAATCTTTGTTTAGTTTGTTAGAGAAAAACGTTACTTATTTAAAATACTCAAAAATATGAAGGGACAGAAGCCCAACCTCTCCCAGCCCCCTGAAGGAACAGCCAATGTTTCACTGAAATTGATTGTTACATTTGACGTAGATAAATAAGAAGGAACTTATAGCTATCCCACAATAACTATCATGATTTATAATTGTGTACTTTCTGTCTTATGTGCACCTTTTGTAAAGTATACATAAATCTTTTGCCTGCATGTCCACATCGATGTCCCTCTGAAAGGTCCCTTCATTGCAAACAGGCGCTACGGGAAGAATCTTTATCTAATAAGAGTTAAGTCTATTTGTTAATTAAATGAATATGTTCTGTCTACGCTAGCATGAAGATCGGGGAAGGCAAAGGAATGTGTCAGACAGCTTTTGCTGCAGTAAATCGTACTGACTCAAAATGGATTTCGGGAAGGTAAAGGCGTGCATTGGAAAGCTTTTACTGCAATAAATCATACTGAATCAAAATAAATTTCAGGAAGGAAAAGGGGTATAATGGAATCTTTCTTTGCAATAGATCATACTGAGACAAGTGGAATTTCGGGAAGAAGAAGAAGTATACAGAAAACCTTTTGTCGCAATAAAGCATATTGACTCCAAATAGATTTCGGAAAGGAAAAGGTATTTCTTGGAATCTCTCTTTTCTAACAAACCATAGTAACTCCATTCATAACACACGAACGGATCCTTTGGTAATTATTGTTCGAAGATTATTAATAATTTCTCTATCAGAAACAAGTTAGCCGATACCAATTTTGGGTTTCTACCGCATTGTAGAAGCGTGGATCAAATAGCAAGTATAATATTGGCCATATCAACAGGAAAACCACCTCGATTTATGGATACTCTAGGCCATTTCCGAAGGGTTCTAACTAAGTAGCGGCTTTTATGCTTATCTATAAACATATCTAAAGTATAAAAGAGATATAGTTGTCTTTAGGATTGAAACCCTGAGTCTACGCTTGCCAGCTGAGCCATGTCAATCCAACAGTGGCTCTTCCTTATTTCTCTAGTCAGCAGAACAAATCCAAATCCTCCTTCAGTTAACATAGAGGTTCCAGCTTTTTAAAATTTGAAGGTAACCACTGTGCGCCATACGCAGATATACAAAAAATGTTATAAAAGTCACATAATGGCATGGGCAAGTCTATTCACTATTTTCTAAAATGTACTTCAATCATGTTTACATGACTGTATTTAGGCTATCATATACAAGATTTTATTATGTTGGAAAGACTGAGTTAACTAGCCAGTTAAAAGAGCGGAAATAATAATAATAATAATAATAATAATAATTTTAAAACTCGAAATTTATTTTTCAACATATATCGACGAGATACAGTCAAACACTCACAACTATTAGGCATGTATGACTGATTAAAATACAAAACGACTAGTTCACAGATAGTTAACTGTACAATAACACTGTCAAAATAATATTAAAAATGATAATAATAGTAATAATAATAACAATAAAACACCAAAGGCACAGATTGATGTCCCCTACCATACTAGAAAAAAAAACAAAAAACAAATAATAACGATATACAGGAGCGTTCCAAATTACATTGGCTCTTCATCTACCTTTAAAAAACTGTAGATGAAAAAAAGTGACAAGCCTAGGCGACCAAATAATTATAGAAACAACTAATTTCTACATAGCAGTGGTCCGCAATCTTGGCTCCGCAAAGTATGTCAAGGGATATGGAACCTATTAAGGATTGGATTAACTTAAATGGGAACTCAAGCTGCTAGGCCGTAGTGCAAAAAAGGATCAGCAGAAGAAGTCATAATAAACATGACGTTGAATCCATCGTGTATACATGTGAGACACTGACGCTGAGTGGTCCAAAACCACAACCTATTCAGGCAATCCAAATTCTGATTGGCTCCTTCAAAAATACAGTTGGGAGTACTCTTTCAGACGTTTCATTTCGGTCATTCAGGTGACAGTACTTTGAGGAGTTTCAGACGATACAACCTTTTAAGTACATCATGTTTTCGCTATTTCGTGCAATATTCTTGTTTCGTGCTACAAATAAATTTGAAAGTGATGTATTTAGACAATGTCAATTATAAACATCGCGAGGTACCCGTATAAAATGAAGCAAAACACAAGACGAAAATATGACCTATTACAAAACAAACGGCTAATCCGATGTACTAAGTCTTTGTAGCAAAAGGGAGCGAAACTAAGTTAACTATTAGTCCTAATATTTGAGCCCTGCCTATACAAAATTAACCTTCATGGCCCCTGCTTTAAGGAAGACAACAAAGGAGCGTGCTATCTTAAATACCAGGATTCACGGATACCAGAATTTTCTAGCGTCTTTTCAAGTAAATTTAGAAATACAATAGTCTCTGTTTAATTTTCCGCTGCCTTAGGTAAAATTTTAAGATCTGGAACAAAAGGGCCCAAGACTCAAATAACAGTCTCTGGTCCAAAATTTATACCCCAAACATTTCAGTTACGTGTAATGATAAAACCACTTGTAGCACTGTGATTGATAAAACTTCAGATGTATTTCAGGATGCACTCCAGTCGCCGTTTGCCAAAAACTTCAGTTAATACGTATCTATTTGGCTATCCAAAGGAACTTCTTCAAAAACGATTTTCCTACCAGTCCCCACCCTTCGACGCAAAGATGTACAGTAAATCCTGTATTTTGATGGCAATAGATTATTTGTCCCATAACTTTGTATGCCGAGGCGTCATACATTTATGTGTCAAGACTTTATTATAAAATTTGGCGTTAGCTAAAGGGACCATTATGGAAACAAGGTCTTCTGAACCTTTTTAATGCTATCCCTGCCAACTTTATCAATAGGAGTTTATTGAGCACAATTTCTTTGTTTTTTGTTACTTATATTTTGTATTCTTTAGAGTAATCAATCAAATAATTAATCATGTCTTATCACAATTGACGCCATTTTAATTTAAGCCTGTACAGGCAGTACCACAATAAATGAGAAGCGGGTACCAGCAAAAGTGGAGATAATATGGTAGTCCCTGCTGCAACTGCAGTATGCTTCCGATAGTCAAGAAGGCCATAAACGGCCTTTGATGTTACTGAATAATAAATACTATGAAAAAATAAATATACAACTACCACTGCATCTGTGTAGACGAACATCAAAAACCGTAGAGGTGTAACTGACAAGACAAAGTCAATGACTAGTAACACAAAATTGATGCCATGTCTATCAATTTGGAGATATGCAACTATTGAAAAAGACATAGTTCTGCTGTAGTCGTACAAGGCAGTCCAAAATATCAAAGTTGTCAAAAACGAGAGATTTAGAGAAACATTTGCCAGTATGTAATATATGATGGCATGAAATTGTTCCAATCTTGTTATCGGTTCCTGACATTGAGACTGAGAAGATGTTCCTCGATAGTCAACAGTGATGACGCTCTGTGATGTTTCAAGGTCAAAATTCTGTGTTTGAAATGACTGGGTTTTATACATTTTTCGCTGTATGAATGTCACTTTTATTGACACTGTCACGGCAAAGGCAAAATATAGCGTAAAAATCCAATAATTCCATGAGGTTAGATGAACGGCGCTATTCCGACTGTTTACTGTAGCCACAGTGAGCATGATCACGACGTACAGAAGTGCAAGGACGCGAAACACCAGAAGTGGTACACGATGAACTTTGTAGTGCTGTCAAGGAAAGCAAGACATTTATAATCATTACTCAGTCTTCGACTTACAAGTACTATTAATAAACAAAGATTAACTCTGTTACGCTTACAGGGGTGTACCATCAAATCAAGACTGGGGCTGAGAGATCAATGGTTTTGTTTAATACATTCGATCTTCAGAAAGAGGTTTTGCACTTTTTGACAGTTAAGGATCAACATTGGAATCCCTCTCTTCTTTTCTTTGTGACTTTAGTGTTTTCTTTGTCCTCTTTGCCAGAGAAAAATATTACTTGTCAAAAAGGTAAAGGAAAAGAAGCTGCTGTTCTCCTCCCTGTTCGCATCGTTGTCTTAAACAATCGGTTCGGAGGCTACTGTAATTCTATAAAGTTACGCATAAGCTGTTGTTTTTTGAACAGAGCATCGAGACTGTGGAGTAAAAACTAATGGACAACAGATAACTGATCGATTTCATAGTCAACGGTATATAAGTATACCCACCTACAAGTATCCGGACGCGACAGTACGAGTTAAATTGTCTGTCCGCCCGCCTTCAAGTGTCCGTGCGGGAGAGTACAAGTGTCTGTCCGCCAACCCACAAGTGTCCGTGCGCGACAGTACAAGTAAGAGTGTCTATCCACCCATCCACAAGTGTCTTGACGTGACAGTACAAGTACAAGTGTCTGGGCGTGACAGTATAAGTACAAGTGTCTGGACGTGACAGTACAAGTACAAGTGTCTCAAGGCCCACCTACAAGTGTCCAGACGCAACAGTACAAGTACAAGTGTTTGTCCGCCCACCTACAAGTGTCCATACCTGATCGTATAAGCATTTGTATCTGGCAATATGAGTTTGGACTGATCACCTGTGAAATGTCTCGTTCGTAAAATCTATTTGTACACTACTTCATCGATCAATGATTTTACCAAGTCGTGGTGAGAACTCTTAACGTGCAGAAATGTTTTTGGTGGCATGTCGTTACCGCAACGTAATCTAGGCCGTTCTGGTCTAACAAGCGTCTCTATTCGATCACCAATAAACACATTCCATGCAAGTTTCTATTCACATGAATCAAAGGGAAAGTAGAATTTTAAGTCCATTGGTAGTAATTCATGAATGAAAAGATAAAAACTAGAAGTGCTGCATAACTTGAAGGCCTATCCAGGTACGGTATCTTTCACGTGTGCTCACAACTCGTTACCAACCTACTTACTGCTGACTGTTTGTTGTTAAATACAGAAAGGTCTTTGTGATATAGTTCAGTTCAGAGTTCAGATACAAGAATTGCTTTGGTAACTATATAATTTTGTTAACAATTTATGTAGGAGGCACAAATCTCGCATATATATATATATTGCTAAATTCAGAACTTACGGTCTCCTTGTTGTCAAGAAAGCAATATATATATTGCTAAATTCAGAACTTATGGTCTCCTTGTTGTCAA
This sequence comes from Alatinidae sp. Z8VKAUB7J3, assembly GCA_010016025.2. Taxonomy (NCBI): domain Eukaryota; kingdom Metazoa; phylum Cnidaria; class Cubozoa; order Carybdeida; family Alatinidae; species Alatinidae sp. Z8VKAUB7J3. The sequence continues at coordinate 11,082,543 of JAAAKM020000498.1, forward strand.
GAAAGCAATAGATTCTATCAGCTAGGAACAATACATTACTTCCTCATTGACCTCATAAATGTAGGCCCCAAAATATGTCAATATATTGCTATCAAAAGCTATTTGGTGCTGTGTAAATGTTTGGACGTTTTGAAGCACAAACCTTAATTGGTTGCCAAATATGACCACAAATTCCCCACCGTAACACATTAGAATAAATTTATCCATACGTCTACTACATACTCATTTAACCTTTTGTAAAATGCATTTCACATTGATCAGATATTTGAAAGATGAAACTAATGAGATGTGATACTAGACGTTACTTGGAAATGAAAGGCCTTTTAGATCAACAGTACCATTTTCTATTATTATGCTCGACTTCTTTCCTGATAACTATTGTTGAGAGGTACTAACTGTTCTTCTTGCTAACTGTGGCTTCTTCCCTTTATATCATAAAGGGTTTTGAGTGCTGGCCTACCTCCTGTACACAAAGAATCTTATGTCTGTGGTAAGATCTTGATTCTTATGTCATCGGTCCAGGGTTGAACGTAGACTAAAAGGCATTTTGGATGCCAAGCATTGGATCATGCCTTTATCCCCAGCTAATGTATTTTCCTCTCTTTGTTAAGCATCTCTGGTATATACTGAGAATACTACTCCGCATTACGGAACGCAAACCGGCATATAAATGTGTTACTTACAAACCGGCATATAAATGTGTCACTTTTGAAACTTTGCTTTCATCCAGAAAGCAATCTCAATACCGTAAAAGAGTTTTGATATTTCTCGGTAGTTCATGCATTCTCTGGAAACAATGTATGTTCTGATGTTTGCGCCGTCGCCTGTAATCAGTCTGGCTCCTGGTTCTTCCATACATCTTATGGATAGATGTTTCTGTACTCTAGCTTTGTACTTTCGTATGTTTATGAGTAGACCATTTATTGATCATTGTTGTTGCCTTCAACTTTATGTCCTTAAGTGTTATCCTAAGTCCTTGATCGACCCCAGAATTTTAATAGCACTCTCCTCTTTGACCATCCAACGAATGTTATTTTCGTGAAACTTTCTACGTCTAACACGACACTATGTTCATTTCCCCCAAAGGACTATTTTTTTGTTGTTCTTTTTGTTCTTTTCTTTTCATGACACATAACCTCAAGCGTGCAAGGCTAAAATAAGTCGCCATTGTCTCTGTTTTGTATCAATAAATCATCTTTTGTATTAAAATTTCCTTTCTTTTAAAGTAACAACACAACTAGAAGTGGCATGTTTCTGAAGCAATAAAAGCTACACCATACTATACTATACAATACTATAATATACTATATACTATACTATACTATACTACACAATACTACCCTATAGTATACCAGACTATATTGTACTACACTGTAACTACTATATTCTACACTATAGCATTCTAAACTGTTCTATAATATACTATATACCATACTATACTTTACGATACTAAACTGTACTGTACCATGGTATATTTTGATATAATATACTATATTATACAATACTATAATATACTATCTACTATACTATATACTATACTATACTATACTACACTACACTATCCCAGACTATAATTTACTATACCATAAATACTATATTCCGTACTATACTATAGTATACTATAATATAACATAATATATACTATAGTAAACTATAATATATTATATACTATACGATACTATATAATAGGCTACTTTGATGTACTAGACCATGCTATATCATGATATAGCATACTATACTAAGCATAGTATACTTAACCACATGACAATTTACTAAAGTATACTAATCTATGCGTTACTTTACTATACTATACTATACTATACTAATCTTTATTATATTATCTTAAACTATACTATCACAGTAATCACTATACTATGTTACACTATACTTAACAATACTATACTATATTGTACTACACCATACTATACTACATTTTGTATACTACAATATAATAGATCATGCTAGACCGTACAGTACTACACTATACTATACCATATGATACTAAACTACACTTTACTACAATATACAACATTACACCATACTATCAAATATTACCCTATACTATATTATTCAAAGCTATATTACACTTTATTGTACAATTTTTGCTGTCCTGTACTATATTACAATGTGATACACTTATCGTACAATACTATACTATACTTCCACCCTTGTACTCTACTGCCATGTACTGTTGTCCACACATCAGTAAGTTATATGAACTTTAATTCAATCTCTATGGATTTGTAATAGTACACTCTTTGTAAGCCCAAATATCTATTGCGCTATGAAAATGAGAAACGCTGTGCTTGTCTCGATATTCAAAGCAAAGCGACAATTAGTTTTACAGTTATTCTTTAAGCTACTGATATGGATTGAATGTTTCGTTCTCTTTTGAAAACATTGTAACAATGGGTCATTCAGAACATGCATTTCATAGTATATTTCGTGGGCAGATCCGTTCTTATCATACCTCTTTTAGAAATAAGATTTAACAGATATGAACGATTTCTAAGTCACCGTGCAGTAAATTTGAATGCTGCAGATTTTTGTTAGTTGAAGTTAAATTTTATTACAAACTAAAACAACATCGATCCCATTTTCTGTAAGAATTTTAATCAAAGAAAATCTGGTTGTAATATATTTCTAAGTGGACATTTTAAAGCGTTACTGTTTCAAAGGTTGCTTTGGGTTTAGTGATCTCTTTGCTTCTCACCGCTATCTTAGTCGATTGCTGCTCATTTTGTATGTCTAATAGTACATTTTCACATTATTCACACGACAAGAATTGCGTGATATCTAACTACTTAAATGACAGTTACAAGTTCAATCGTTCTATTCGAGATTCTGGAATTTCAATTAATCCAAATCTGTTATCTTAAGGCTACAATAGAAGAACAGTTAACTCACCTTCCCATGATAGACGTCCTTTGCTATGCCATCGAATTTCAAATGGCTGACTTTGAACTCGTCACTGAACTTCATTCCCTCTTGTGAATACGTTCTATGGTCCTGCTTTACTTGTCAACTCTGTCCACAGAGATGGAGAGAAGCACAGAAACAAGAAACACTAATTGAGCGTGGCTTTTGCCATTAGAAGTCTTACGGAGAGCGAATTCGTAGAATACCATGAAAGATTCACATTATGCGACCGCTCTCTCGCTTTAACGTAAATTTGACGTCAGTTTACGTTTGACTGCACTGATCAGATCTTTTTGTATTCCACTATGTTACGAGCAGTCACAGTTGAAGAAGTTAACGCACAAAAGACGGTTAAAGTGCAGAATGAAGTGGCTGAGCGACTTCGCTCAATCAAGAGCAAAACATGCAGAGCTTAAACACTGAAACTGAAACCGGGAAGACTCAGCCCTGATAACATTATACACAGGATGGTTTAAAAGCATTGCAAAATAGAGTATCAAGCCAGTTTCAGATTACCTTAAACATGTTTGCTTTGTTAATTAAACATTTGGGGGATAAATATTACAACATTTGCTCCCAGGATATCTTTGTGATCTTGAAAAAACTTCTACAGAACGTGTAATGGTGGCCTGGAACTTCAAGGATTCTTGTTTGATCACAGTGCGAAAGCGCGAGGTCACAAGTCGCATAGCAGGAGAAAAGAGCTCTGAAAAAGAAGAGCCGGTTTGCTTTAACGGTTAAGTGGCTTTGGAAACATTTTTGTGTGTTGATCACATAATGTCAGTGAGAACAAACACCCAGGTCAGTGACAGAAAAATACATTGAAATGGAAAGTAAATGTGTTTATAGTGTACTGAAGGATTATGGGACAATGATTAATTGGGTTTGAAGATCCCGCGAACTGGAGTGAACAAACGTTGAAAGTTCTATCTGGCTCCACAAACTCAAACCAAGTAGCAAAATCAGGCGTTCTAGAACTGAAATCAGAGGCCTGTAAGTAGCTGGCATACCGGTAGCGTTTTGATGTCATTTTTGGTCTACAACTAACTGTTCACCGCAAAACAGGTAGTAAGACTTTTTGTTAGAGCAACTGAACAATATATTTTGGCCATATGAGATTGACCGCAGTCGGAGGGAACACGAATACTCCTCTTTCCCTAGCTTCTATTACTACAGCGGTAGGGGTTGGCGCCACCCCTATCCCAAGTCAAGTTTTTGACCACTTCTCCCAGCATAGCTGGCACTCATTTCACCAACCCCGTAAGGATGGACGGCTGAGTGAACCTTGGCACTACTGTCTCGAATCGAACTCCGGTCGCTTTGTAATGCAAGTCCAGTACCACTGGACCACCGTGCCACTAAGCCATATGAGATAGGATTAACAATTTGATCAAAATCAAACCTTCCAAACTTGGATAAATATAAGTTTTAAAATTTTGAGCCTTTGTCTCAAAAAATTTGGTCATTGAACAATAATATGGATGTTGATGTAAGAAAACGTGCATATCCAATGACTGGAAAATATGCAGGTTATGCAACGACGTAAGGTAATATACCAACAAAGTGATAATCATGGGTTTATTTAATTCAAGTTTGTGACATTAAATCATACAACAAAGATAAATGACAGAAAGTTTAGTACATCAAGTTTATTCTATGCGTTCATTTGTATGATGAATTACATTATAATAACACTTGGTATAGAAATTGCTTTAAAGAGAGCTGAAGAACACTTTTGTCTTGAACAAGAGAGCATTTGTGCAATACAAAGAGGCCTAAAGATCGTTGTTAAAATAGTCGTGTGCCTGGTAAAATTACAGCAAAAAAGGTGCGTAAAATACATCAAGGGCGTAGCTGTTTGGCTGGTCTAAGTATGATTATTGCTAGCAACAAATTTATTAGAGATTTGTTGTCTTAGGTTGCTTTTAATATGTCGTACTCTCGATGACGGTTTTATTTAAAGTCTTGAGCTGTATCTTGTATTTTGTTACTGTACAGGTCCCGATTTATTGAAGAAAGGTTTATCTTTTAGGACGACTCAAAGAGATACATTTTAATACCCTTTTATTCACAAGAAAGATCCAAACCTATAAGGTTTCCTCACCAGCTTCAATTTTCTAATTCAAACAAGGAAAGGTCTGCGTACTACCTTACCTCGCATATAAATGAGTACAAGTTATATATTGAGATGGAGGCTCCTCCATTGTGTGTGATGCAATCCTAACTAGTTTAAACACAAGATTATTAGGCCCACTATTACCTAGATAAGACCTAGATTACTACAACTTCGGACGAAAGGGAATGTAAACTAGCATGACCCCTGTTCCAACTGACGATTGATTTTGAAAACCATGATTTAGGTAACTTGCATTTCACATCTCCCTGTGGATACGAGTTAAAGGGCAGGTGCCATGTGAAACCACATGTGGGAGCCCTTTTCTTTACTAACTGTCTTTGATGATTGCGGCCATCTCCATCAAGATTTAGAAAATGTTTACATTAGAAATATGCAAGGTTGTAGCCACTGATGAGATGGTAAACAGAAAAACAAACTAGCAGACTAGACAATGCTAGTTAGTGGCTGCTTAGTTGGGCTAGTAATTATATTTTAAACTTCATGTATTTAATTTTGAATAATACAACCATTACTCACTTTACAGGCATAACGGTTACATGTACGACATACGTTTTCTTTAATAATAACAATAATAATAATAATAATAATAATAATAATATCTATTTCTTGCATGCAATACAATTCATTAATTTCATTACAGGATTAATGAATTTACATGGTATGATATACGTTTTCACCAAGCTAGAAGCTTAATAATAATAATAATAATAATAATAATAATAACAACAACATCAATAATAATGCATTTACATAGCGCCGTATCCACTACTGGCTCTAGGGCGCTTCACAGTTGTACATGTACAAGTTAAAGCTAATTACGTTACTATGTAATGGCCTAATGCCTTATTATTAACATGCTCTCCCTAGGAACAACAGTCAACTTTTGACCTCGCATGCGATGCAACTAGCTGAAGTTGTAATTGTGATATCCCTTAGTTTTCAATCAAGATGTCACATAAAGAAATAACCCTAACAATTCATAACAGCAAGATAATAGTGAGTATTTTATTGCCTTTACCGTTTACTATCATCTTTCGCACATCATTCATCTTTTTTTAAGTCTGTTTGCAAACAATGAGACCTGTTTTAAACTCACGACGCTAAGTTCGATATAAGTAAAGTGAGTAAATTGCGTGGGCTTCAGTAGAAGTTCGGAAACAAATATTATCTCCTAAAATTTGTTGTTTTGG
>JAAAKM020000498.1:11100727-11146167 GCA_010016025.2 Alatinidae sp. Z8VKAUB7J3
TACCAAACCACTGATTTGCTGCGATGGCCACATCAATTTCAGCATTGATCCGGGCGATGAGGTTTTTATCAGCAAGAAGCCGAAGGCGCTGACGCTGTTACATCCGCTGGGGCACAATTTTTACCAAAGCTGCCGCAGTAAATTGGGCTGGGGTAGCCGGTTGGATAACGAAGATGGAACAATGGGCGATGGTCGATGACAGATGAGTACACAATGAAACCGACGGATGACTATAACGAAGCGTACTTCACCAGCGCGGACGGGCTGAAGCTTTATTACCGCGAGTATGGCGAGCCCGACGGGCAAAAATTGCCCATTTTGTGTTTGCACGGACTGACCCGTAATTCAAGCGATTTTCATGAGTTGGCCGTACGTTTGGCGGATAGCTGGCGGGTCATATCGGCGGATGTACGCGGGCGGGGGCGTTCCGATTACGACGAGCTGTGGGAAAATTACCATCCGGCGACCTACGTGCAGGATACCCTGATGCTGCTTGAGAGTCTGGGTATCGACAAGGCCATCGTCATCGGTACCTCCATGGGCGGTCTGATTGCGATGGCCATGGCATCGGTGAGGCCGGATGTTCTGGCCGGCGTTGTCCTCAATGATATCGGGCCGGAACTTTCCGCGGAGGGGCTGACTCGTATAATGAATTATGTCGGCGACGTAAAGCCGGATTATTCCTACCAGGAGGCGATTGTCAGGGTCAAGGAGTTGAACGACGGTTTTTTCCCCGATATGGATGAAGCCGGCTGGGAAGCCTTTATGTTGCGCTGTTTTCGGGAAAAGGAAAGCGGGCGCTATGTGCCGGACTATGATGGAAGAATTTTCAAAGCGCTGCACCAGGGCGCCGCTACGCCGGAGGATGATCTCTGGGCTCTGTTCAATGCTCTGCAGCCGATTCCGGCGCTGGTGCTGCGCGGTGAGCTTTCCGATTTGCTCAGCGAAGAGACGGTCGGCCGAATGAAGGCGGCGAAGTCTGATTTACAGCGCTGTACCGTGCAAAATCGGGGGCATGCACCGTTGCTGGATGAACCGGACTCGGTTGCCGCCATAGAGGCTTTTCTTTCCCAATATGTATAAGGTACTGTGCGTTAAAGCGAGCGAGGACCTGCGGGCTTTCAGCCGGCAATTGGATGCGGCCGGTATCCCGCACCGGATCAGCGAACGATCGGGCGAACAGATTATTTGGGTCGATGAAAGGGAGCAGGTCGAAGGCGTCAAAAAAGCTTATCTGGCACAGGCTGAAAAATCAGCCGAGCCGGTTGCGGATAGCGTTCCCCCCCAGCAGGAAAGGCAATACGATGAAATCTCGCCGGCGCTGGTATGGGAGCGTCTCAAGGCCGCGCCGCTTACCTCGCTTTTTATATTGCTGAGTACCCTGGCCACGCTGGCAATACGGTTGCCCTTCGGCGAAGCCGTGTTTACCTGGCTGCACATGGCGCCCCTGGCGTATTTGTTTGAGAGCTTTGAATTCTGGCGTTTGCTGACGCCTGCCTTTTTGCATTTCACCTTTATGCATCTGGTATTCAACATGCTGATGCTCTGGGTTTTCGGTCACCAGATAGAACGCAGGGAGAGCCCACGGTTGTTAGTCGGGCTGTTTTTGCTCCTGGCTGTTTTGCCGAATCTGGTGCAGTTTGCCGCCTCCGGCCCCAACTTTGGCGGTATGTCGGGGCTGGTGTACGGTGTGCTGGCATTTTGCTGGCAATGGGACCGGTTAAACCCGGATCAGGCCTACGGGTTCCCGCCGCAGTTGATGGGTTTTATGATGTTCTGGCTGGTGCTGGGGTATACCGATGTGCTGGCCTGGGTGGGCTTTGGCCATATGGCGAATGCTGCCCACCTGAGCGGCCTTGCCTGCGGCTTGATTTTTGCCTTTGCCCTGACCCTTTGGCGTACGCCGGGTTCCAACAGGCGTCATCACATAAATAGACAGCGATAAGTGGGTTATAACATTGGATAAGAGAGCTGTGACAGAGAGCTTTTCCGCCGCCACACGGCAACTGAATCCGGAGATTTACCAGCGGTTTAAAAAAGCGATAGAACTGGGTAAATGGCCCGACGGTCGTCGGCTGAGTACGGAACAGCGGGAAATCTGCATGCAGGCTGTCATTAATTACGAACTTGAACATGTAGCGGAGGAGGAGCGCTCGGGCTATATGGAGCAGCGTTGTGCGTCAGGGCGCGGTGGCGCGCAGGATATTTTTGCCAGCGATAGTTAGTACTCTGCCAAAATGACAAATCAGTGCTAGGAACGGCCCAGGCTTGTTCAGAACACGCCGTAAACCCGTCCATGGGGGCTCGCATGCAGCGTCCTTGCTGCATACGGTTCTGAACAAGCCTGCTCCATTCCTCAGACGAATAGACGAGAATCAAGGGTTTTTATGTCAGAAATAGAAGGCGGATTCGCCAAGATGCAAGTGGAGTTGGCCGGGCCGGTTAACTACCGTTTGCCGGTGGGAACGGAAAGGGTTGATGTGAATGCGTTGCTTGGACAGACCATTAAGCTAACCGCAACCGGTGCTATCCACTGTGTGCATTGTCAGCGCAAAACCAATAAAAGTTTTAACCAGGGGTATTGTTACCCCTGCTTCAAGCGGCTGGCGCAGTGCGACCAGTGTATTGTCAGCCCGGAGAAGTGCCATTACCACGAGGGGACCTGCCGCGAGCCCCAGTGGGGAGAGGCGCACTGCATGCGGCGCCATTTTGTCTACCTGGCCAATTCTTCCGGCGTCAAGGCGGGCATTACCCGGGAGGAAAACATCCCTTCGCGCTGGATCGACCAGGGAGCCGTGCAGGCGCTGCCGATCATCGCTGTTTCCTCGCGTTACCAGTCGGGACTGGTGGAGGTGATGCTGAAGCAGCACGTGGCGGATAAAACCAACTGGCGCACCATGTTGAAGGGCCAGGTGGAGAACATCGACCTGGTGGCTAAACGGGATGAATTACTGGCAGACTGTAAAGCTGAACTGGATGAGTTGCAGTCCCGCTTCGGACTTGAGCAGATTCAGCGTTGCGATACGGCGGAACAGGTGGAAATTAACTATCCGGTGTTGGAATATCCCACCAAGGTGGTGGCCCATAACCTGGATAAAACGTCGGAAATTGAAGGTACCCTGATGGGTATTAAGGGCCAGTACCTCATCCTCGATACCGGGGTACTTAATGTCCGGAAGTACGGCGGATACCAGGTCAGGTTGAAGGTATAAAGAACAGGCAAAAAACGGGAGACGTCGGATGAACAGGACCGGATGGAGGACAATATATGTACAGTGAATCCCGCGAGGTTCGACTTGACGGGTACCAGGTGCCGGACTATCTGATCGATTGCACCCGCCTTCATTTCGAATTGGGTGAGGAGGGGACGCAGGTAAAATCCAACCTCCAGATACGGCTCAATCCCGCGAGTGGAAAAAAGGGCGATGTGCCGTTGGTACTGCATGGCGTTGACCTGGAACTGCGGCGGCTGGCGATCGATGAGCACGATTTGGAGGAGTCAAAATATGAGCGCGGTGAAGAGACACTGACGATCCACAAAGTGCCGAAAAATTTTGAGCTGGAATGCGTTACCCTGATCAGACCCCAGGAAAATACCTCCCTCGAAGGCCTCTATAAATCCGGCGGTATGTTTTGTACCCAATGCGAAGCGGAGGGGTTCCGCAAAATTACCTACTACCTGGACCGGCCCGATGTCATGTCGGTGTTTACCACCACGGTCATGGCGGACAAGGCGAAGTACCCCGTTCTGTTGTCTAACGGCAATGATATCGATCGCGGTGAGACCGAGGGCCGCCATTGGGTGACCTGGCGTGATCCCTTTAAGAAACCGGCCTATCTGTTTGCGCTGGTGGCGGGTGATCTGGAATGCATAGAAGATGCCTACACCACCGGATCGGGCAGGGAGGTTTGCCTGCAGATTTTTGTGGAAAGGGAAAACCGGGAAAAATGCGGCCACGCCATGCGCTCACTGAAAAAAGCCATGCGCTGGGATGAGGAGGTCTACGGGCGGGAATACGATCTGGATAAATTCATGATTGTCGCCGTGAATGATTTCAATATGGGCGCGATGGAAAACAAGGGCCTGAATATTTTTAATTCTTCCTGTGTGCTGGCGAAGCCGGACACAGCTACCGATGCTGCCTATCAGCGGGTGGAGGGTGTGGTTGCCCATGAGTATTTTCACAACTGGTCAGGCAACCGGGTCACCTGCCGGGATTGGTTTCAACTGAGTTTAAAGGAAGGTTTTACCGTGTTTCGCGACCAGGAGTTTTCGGCTGACATGGGGTCTCGCACGGTTAAACGGATCGATGACGTAACCGCCCTGCGGACCCTGCAGTTTGCCGAGGACGCCGGCCCCATGGCGCATCCGGTGCGGCCGGAATCCTATCTGGAAATTTCGAACTTTTATACGGTGACCATCTATGAAAAGGGCGCCGAACTGGTGCGCATGATCCACCATCTGCTGGGGGCGGAAAATTTCCGCAGGGGCTCCGACCTGTATTTTGACAGGCACGACGGGCAGGCGGTGACCACCGAGGACTTTGTCCGGGCGATGGAGGATGCCAGCGGTGTCGATCTTGCGCAATTCCGGCGTTGGTACAGCCAGGCAGGCACCCCGCAGTTGACCGTGACCGACGAGTATCAGCCGAACGAACAAACCTATCGGCTGACCGTGCGTCAACGGACCCCGGATACGCCCGGTCAGAGTGACAAGAAGCCGCTGCACCTGCCGCTCGATATCGGGCTGATCAACCCGGAGGGGGTTGAGGTAGCCTCCGACGTCCTGGAGCTGGTGGATGAGGAGCAGACCTGGGTGTTCGATAATATGCCATCCCGCCCGGTGCCCTCGTTGCTGCGTGGCTTTTCCGCGCCGGTCAAGCTGGATTATCCCTATGACCGCGAGCAGTTGATGTTTCTGATGCGCCACGACGGTGACGGCTTTAACCGCTGGGAGGCGGGTCAAAAACTGTCGCTGGATATTATCATGGAGGGGGTTGCAGCTTTTCAGGTCGGGCAGGCATTACAGCCGGATAACCGGCTGGTGGAGGTCTTTCGGGGCCTGTTGAATGACCGCAGCCTGGATCCTGCGATGCTGGCGAGGATGTTAACGCTACCCTCGGAGGCTTATATCGGTGAGCTGTTACAACCCATCGATACCGATGCTATCCATCAGGTGCGCCAGTATCATAGAAGGGCATTGGCCGGTGAGCTACGGGCTCAAATGCTGGCGATCTACCAATCGCATGACAGTACCGGTGAGTACCGCCCCGACGCACAGGCTATCGCACGCCGCAGCTTGAGAAACGTTTGTCTTCAGTATCTGATGCTGCTTGAGGACTCTGAGGTACTGGATCTTTGCCTCGCCCAGTTCAATGCGGCGACCAATATGACCGATACCAGCGCAGCGCTGACCGCACTGGTCCATTCCGCTTACGAAGCAGAAAAAGCTCAAGCGCTCGAGCGTTTCTATCAGCAGTGGCGACAGGACCCGTTGGTGATGGATCAATGGTTTGCGGTCCAGGCGTCCAGCCCGTTACCGCAAAGTTTCGATCAGGTTAAAGCGTTGCTGCAGCACCCTGCCTTCGACCTTACGAACCCTAACAAGGTCCGTTCATTGATTGGTGTGTTTGCCGGGCAGAACCGGGTTAATTTTCACCGCACCGATGGCGCGGGTTATCGTTTTCTCGCCGACAGAATCATTGAGCTGGACCCGGTCAATCCGCAAATTGCTGCCCGCCTGGTGACGCCCTTAACCAAATGGCGGCAGATGACCGGTGACCGGGCCGAAAAGATGAAGGGCGAACTGGCGAAAATCAAGGAACAGCCGGCGCTTTCCCGGGATGTTTTTGAGTTGGTCTCCAAGAGTCTGTGATGCCGATGGACCAGGCTAACGCCTGCCGCTGGTTACCGACAGATTAGCCGTGCGCAATATATTTTTTCGAATCTATGGCGGCCTGACGCTGGCTACCCTACTGATTGCAGCAGCGCTTTACGCCGGCTTTCAGTCGCTGAATCAGTATCGCTTACATGATTATCTGAATAACGTCGCCAAGGGTACCTTTGTCCTCATAACCCAGGGTATTGCCCGCCATCAGGGCGATACCCGGCAGGAATGGTTCGAGGTGGTCAGGCGCCTGACCGGACTGGACCTTACTCTGTCGACCAGGGTACCGGCAGACCTGAGTGCCGATCAGCGGATTGCCCTGGCCGGTGGGGATATTGTCATTACCACGGTGGGGGATGAAAACCGGGGGACCACCCTTTACATTGCCGTGCCGGGCGAGGAGAGCCTTTTTCTCAATGCCGGCCTGGTTGACGTTAATGAGCAATTGGCCCGGGTGACAGCGCTGTTGATCCTCAATGAGTTGGGGAGAATGCCCAAGGAGAAACGCAGCGGCGGGTTACAGCGCATTGGGGAGGAGTTTGGTTTTGCACTGCAACTGAACAGGGCGGCGGAAGTAGAACTGGATTTTGCCCAAAGACGGCGGGTCAGGCATGGCGATATCGTGGTGATCCTGAAGGATGCCACCTCGAGCAGCCCCTACATTGAAGTCTATTCCAAATTCGGCAATAGCGGTCAAATGCTGGTGATGGGCCCCATCCCCCTGTTTTCCTGGTACCCGCGGGAGATCATCATTCTGTTCGGCGTTGCCGGCCTGCTGGCGCTGGCCCTTTCGAGCTATGCGCTGGTCCGTCCCCTGGAGAGGCGGCTTAAGCGAATGGAAACAGAAGTGGAGAAAATCGGGACCGAGGAAATGCCGGCCGTCTCGGTGGAGGGCGACGATGCCTTGTCCCGTTTCGGGGAAAAGGTGAATAACATGGCGCAGCGAATCCAGGCGCTGCTGGATGATCAGCGGGAGCTGACCCACGCAATTTCACACGAACTGCTGACCCCGGTATCGCGGATCAGATTTCGCCTGGAGGAATTTGACCTGGCCCCCGATGAAAACAGCAGACGCGGGACAATAGCGGGTATCCACCAGGACCTGGGTGAGCTAAATCAGTTGATCAGCGAAATATTGACCTATGCCGGTCTGGAACACGAGCAGCAAACCCGGCCGCGCAGGGAGGTGGATATTGTGGAGATGATTAGCCGCCTCCGGGAGGAAATAGCACCCCTGCATCCGGGAATACACATAGAAATCAAGGTGCTGCCGGGCAATCATCGGGTGAGCGCCATCGATCCGTTGCTACATCGGTTGCTGCAAAACCTGGTGGTAAACGCAGCCAAGTATGCCCAAAGCCAGGTTGTTATTACCTTCAAAAATCTCAACCAGGGTTATCAATTGAGGGTGAGCGATGACGGTCCCGGCATTGCCGAGGAGGACTATGATCAGATATTCGCCCCCTTCGCGAGATTGGATAAGAGCCGCAACCGGGCCTCCGGCGGGTTTGGCCTGGGACTGGCTATCGTCAGCCGTATCGCCGGTCTGCACGAGGGTAGGATGACGGTCGGTAAAAGTGAATGGGGCGGTGCGGAATTTGTATTTGCTTGGCCGAAGGCGCAAAAACCGGTGTCCTCGACGGCCTGATAAAGAATATTTATTCTTTAAAATCAACCATATAACATTTCATAAACACAGCTGAAACATTTTGATTCTGTTCCCGGATCGGGAACCGGCTAAAATGTAAATGAGTCTTTTGGGGGCCTTCGCGTGCGACCATTTATCCTATTTATTTTATTAGCCTGTGCTTCTCCAGCCTCTCTTTCGTTGGCGCAGGAAATCGATCCGTTGACGGATTGGGGCGAATGGGACGAGGTGGAACCCGGTCAGCCCGATGACGATACCAGCGGATGGTATGATCAAGAAGCCGGGCCGTTACCGGACTCCGGCCTGGGCATCAGAGGGGTTGATGAAAACCGCCTGAATACGCTCGATAACAGTAATTTAATGGATTACCCCGAACAATCGGGTGCCGCTGAAGCTGATGATTCTGCCGTGACATACCCTGGGGCCGAAGTCGATTTCCTGAATAGCTATCAGCTTTATGAGGAGGATTCCTTTCCCAAGGAGGGAGAATTCCCAAGGCAGGATGCAGAAGCCTTCGATGAGTTTGAGGGTGATTCCGAGTTGGACGACGGCGGGGAATCCTGGGATTCCGGCGAGTCTATCGAGCAGGAAGAATATGGCCCGGATGAATTCGATTCTGATGTCTATGATGAGTTCGATGAATTCGATGATTCCGGTGAACCTGAGTATTTTGAGGAATTTGACGATACCCGGGACCTGGATGAATTCTCCCAGGAAATATCGGACTTCTGAGGGAATGAATGATGCCGATGATGGGTTATGTGCGTAGGCACCGGTTATGAAATTTAAATCGGCAGGTAAGCGGAGCTGTTGGCGGCTCAATGGTTTAACGACGCCCAGGTCAGCGGCAAAAACAGCCTCGCACGGCCTGTTGGCAGTATTTCTTGGCAGTCTGTCGGCCGGGCTGGCGGCGAAGTCGGTAGACAATATTCGCGATGTGTTTAAGCAGGCCATGGAGGAGCGCAGGGTGGGCGAAACCGGTCGCTCGATAGCACTCTTTGAGGACATTTTGGATAGGGCGCCGGCCCTGTCGCGCGTGCGCCTGGAATTGGCGGCCAGTTATTTCCAGGCCAAAGACTATAGCCGGGCGGAAAGTCAGATGGGGCAGGTACTCAAGGATGAAAGCCTGCCTCCGGCGGTGCGGGCAAATGGTGAGCGGTTCTTAACTGAGATTCTTGCGGCCCGGGAGCGGTCCCGGCGGCCGTCTCAGTTCCGCGGCGGTATCAGGCTGGGAGTCGGCCTGGACAGCAATGCCAACCTGGCGCCGGAGGATGCCAATCTTGATATCGGTATTTTACCCGACAGTGCGCTGGAGCAGGACGATAGTTACGTCACGGCGTCGCTGTATTTAAAACACCGCTACCGGTTTTCCAACGGTGCAGGTAGTGCCGAATCACCCAGGCTGGTCTGGCGCAACGGCATTGACACACGCATTCGCGACTACCGGCGGGTCGACGACTCGGATTTGGCAGTGACTGGTCTGTATAGTCAGATACGGCTGGAAAGTAGCGGCCGGTGGCGTTCAGGGTTGATGCTCAAGCTGGATTCTATCCGGCTGGCGGACAATGCCCTGGCTGAGTTTTACAGCCTGCAACCCTCCTATAGCCGCTATTTCGGTAAAGCGCTGCTCGATACTTCCCTTTCCCTGTCGGCGCTAAACTACCGGGGAGCCGGCAACGCCGGTAAGGAAGGGCGGCGGGCGAGGGTAAGCGGCTACCTGAGCTGGCCGATAAAGCCGGATGTGAACCTGAAGTTTGGCATGCAGGCTGAACAGGCGCGGGTCGAGGAAAACTGGCGCTCCTATGATTCACTGGTGTACTCGGTTTCGCTATACCGGCGGCTGACGTCGCGATGCTCGTTACTTCTGAGCACCAGCTACCAGGATCGGCACTATGAATCCCCGGAGCCCGGTTACGGCCGGATTCGGAATGATCATGCGTTGCGTGCGGCGGCGGGCGTGAAATACCGGCTTGCAACCAACCTGCACTGGGGACTGAAATGGGCCTATACCGACCGCCGCTCCAACAACGATCTGCACAGTTACAGGGAAAACCGCGTTGAAACTTATTTGGGTTACCGGTTTTGATCACCGGTGACAGGATGGGAGGAGAACATGAGCGATATGGCTAAACCGGCCAGTATAATGCTGGTGGAGGACGACACCGCGCTGGCGGATTTGACCGGCGGCTACCTGGAACATTTCGGTTATTCGGTGGCGGTCGAGGGTGATGGCAGGGTTGCCATCGAGCGCATATTGAATGAAAAACCCGATTTGGTCATTCTGGATGTCATGTTACCCGGTGCCGACGGTATGGAAGTTTGTCGCGCCGTCCGGCATGCGTTTCGAAATCCCATCCTGATGTTGACCGCGCGGACCGATCAGGTGGATCAAATTGTGGGGCTGGAGCTGGGTGCGGATGATTATGTATGCAAACCGGTGGAGCCGCGCTTACTGGTAGCGCGGGTCAAAGCCCTGCTACGGCGCAGTTGGGAGAACCGGGTCCAGGAAGCAGCCGGTTCCGATGCCGGAGAGACCGCCGTTAACACGCTCAACTTTGACCAATTGAGTATCGATAACGGCGCACGGCGGGTAACGGTCAGCGGCCTGGAAATCGAATTGACCACACCCGAGTACGATCTGCTGTGGCTGCTTGCCAGCAATGCCGGCTGTATCCTGTCTCGCGAGGAAATATTCGAGGCCACGCGGGGTTTCTGTTACGACGGCCAAAGCCGTACCGTGGATATCAATATTTCGCGGGTTCGCTCGAAAATCCACGATGATCCCAACAACCCCAAGCGCATCAAAACCATCCGTAACAAGGGCTATCTGTTTGTTGTCTGAGGGTAACCGAATACCTTGATTTAGTTATCCGGGCTAGGGCATTCATCCTCTTGCAGCCGACTTCCATGGCCGATCAACATTTTTTACATAGCGAAACAAAGGGACCACATTTGGCCAATAGTGTTACCTGTCTCAGCACCTAGTATTGAATTCGGGCAGCGGGATTGCGAGGGCAACGACAAACTCTCCTGATTTTCCGGTCACCTGCTGCCTCACTCATTCAATCACGAGGATTGCACCATGTTGAGAACATCGCTAGTCACCTTTTCGCTGTTAGCCGGCGCCTGCGCATTTGCAGCGGGTTCCGCTTCCCTAAAAACAATGAATACCAATAGTCTCGATCGCATCGTCGGTGGCGTACCCAGTAAACCGAATGCGCTGCCTTACCAGGTCTCCCTGCAGGGTCCTCAGGGAGGGCATTTTTGCGGCGGCTCCATCATTGGTATGGACACGGTATTAACGGCTGCACACTGTATGGAAGGGCAAAATGCCGAAAACCCGAGCATGCAAGTTCAGGTGGGCACCAATGATCTGCAACCGGATAAGGGGCAGATCATTAGGGTTGCCAAGATCTATACCAACCGGGAATACCCCGCTGTGTCAAAGGATGTGGCGGTGTTAAAACTGGCGCAGCCGATTACCGATAAGAATGCCAAACCGGTCAGTCTGGCGGATGCGGATTTCTTCAGTCAAACCGTTAAGCCGGGTACGCCGCTCCTGGTGTCCGGTTGGGGGACATTAACGTCGGGCGGTGACCTCGCGAGTACATTAATGGAGGTGACCGTACCCTACGTAAGCCGCGAAGTCTGTAATGCTGAGGATTCCTATGGCGGTCAGATACAAAGTACGGAAATCTGTGCCGGGTTAAAACAGGGTGGAAAGGATTCCTGCCAGGGCGACAGCGGTGGTCCACTGGTAGTAAAAAATGCCGGTAAGTACGTGCAGGTTGGTGTGGTCAGTTGGGGTAACGGTTGTGCTGATGCTAATTTTTACGGCGTTTATGCACATGTCGCTTCGTTGAAGGGTTGGATTGACAGCGCGGCGGCCGGTAATGAAATGGTGAGCGGGCTATCCGGTGACAATGGCGTGGGTGGGGGACTACCGGATGACGGATTCCCGGATGACGGCGGATTCGGTGGCGGTGAGCCCGGTGAAGACCCGACTCCTGGCGCTTCAGACTACCTTGTATTTGATAGTACGGTGAACTGGCAAGAGGGCGATGCACCGGTCAGTATTGAACTTGAGGTGCCGGCCGGCACCAATGTGCTGTACGTAGCGACCCGTGGCGGCGAGGGCGATGTGGATATCTCGGCGCAGAGTACAGGCGCGGCGCCGCAGAAAGTCCGAAACGCCGCGGCCGATGTATTCGGAAGCGACAATATGGGGATGTTCTTTAGCGGCGGCGGGTTTCAATTCGATGATATGGGCATGGTGTTTTCACAGTCTGGGGCAGAATCAATGCAGGAGGGAAACAGTGAGATGATTCTTATCGAGCTTCCCCGCGCCGGCACCTGGAAAATTTCCTTTGAAAGCTTCTCCAGCTTCAAGGATGTGCAGGTCACTGTATTTGTTCATTGATGGAAAAGGGGGACGGTCGTGAGTTAGCCCTGAGCAGCCGGACCGCCCCCGTTGCCCATACAGTGTTTAGACTACCAGCAGATAACCGATAGCAGATAGCGTCGCGGCCGCCAGTGCATAGGGTAGCTGGGTGAACGCATGCTGGAAAGGCGTACAACCACTGGCCTGCGCCGTCAACACCGTCGCATCGGAATAAAAACAGGCATGGCTGCCGAAGGTCGAGGCCGACAGGGTTGCACCGATAACGATGGTCATGTCGGCGTTCAGCGTATTGCTGAGAGAAACCACAATCGGCAGGATAATGACGAAGACTCCCCAGTTGGAACCGGTGGCGAATGAGACCGCGGCCATCACCACAAAGATAAGCACCGGCAGCAGCTCGGCCGTCATGTAGGGTGTTAAGGACTCGATAACCAGCTGGGTCAACCCCAGTTGATCGTTAATTTCCTTGAGCAGGAATGCGCATACCAGCACCGTGAGGGGTTCTATCATCATCTTAAAGCCGTCGATACAGGTATTGGCCGCTTCCGGGATACTGACCACGCCCTTCATGACGACGAGGGTGACGGTTAGCGCCAGGGTAAAATAAATACCCTTCAGAAAATCGAGATCGAAATACAGGGTTGAGCCTGCCAGAATGACCATGGGAAGAATAAACAGGGCAGGGCCGGACTCGGCGCCCTCTGCGGCCTGTACAGACTGGTTGGCGGCTTCGATATGAGCGGCGTCGGGCGGCACGCATACGCCGGTTGCCGCCCTTTTTTCAGCACTCTTCATGGCGCCCAAAAGCGGCACCTTGCCGGCGATGACAAAGGGCACGATCAGAAAGGCTATCCAGGCGTAAAACATATAGGGGATCGATTGAATATAGGTCCGGACTCCCTGGCCGTCTTCGGCGACACCGTTGCTCTCAAGCAGGATGCCGAAGAACACGGCCCAGGTCGAAATGGGTATCAGGACGCTGATGGGAGCAGCGGTCGAGTCCACAATGTAGGCCAGCATTTCGCGGGAAGTTTTATAGCTGTCGGTCACCTGACGCATAGCCGACCCCACGGCCAGCGAATTCAGGTAGTCATCCACAAACATGAAGATACCCAGTACCCAGGTGACGTAGAGGGCATTGGCTTTGGTGCGAATATGACGGATAACCAGCCGGGTAAATGCGGTGGCAGCACCGGTCCGGATCAGCAGGGCGATCAGGCTGCCCATGCAGATGCACACCAGGATGGCCCAGGAAACGGTTTCATCCATCATTACCTTTAGCGAACTGTCGCTGATGATCGAGAGCGGGTCGGTGGGACTGAGGATAATCGCGCCGACCAGGGTGCCGGTAAGCAGTGATTCAATGGTGCGATGGCTCCACAACGCCAGTGTTAAAACCACCAGCGTGGGCAGGTAGACCAGTAGCGCAGGGTGTTCCATGGGACATGACCTTTATCGTTGGAATTTATGGAGGCTTGCTGATCGGAAACACGGCATAAGCCCAGGCATGCACAGGTTATAAACGAATAATTATTCAATTGTCAACGGAGGTTTGTTTTCGCCCGGCCCGTGTGGCCGGATATTGGCCGCCTGCAATGAATGGCGCGCAAATTTTAGCTGATAATTCTGGCGAAATGGGGGAGATTTCCCTATAGTGTCACCGGCTATAGGTTTTGCCACTGGCATTAATGGTCGTTCCCCGTGCTGTTCCTCTGAATTTTCCGTTTTTTAGACGGAATAACGACAATACAAGAGGTTTTTTTATCCGGCACGATTCGGAACGTCGGCTTCATAACCCTGAACACTTGATTTGAGCTTTGTCTGCGGGCGCCGCCGTCTATTCTCGGGCGGACTTGCCGGCAGTTTCCTGCCAAAGCCGGTTTGTTGCGGCCTTTGACAGCAGTTCTCATAGATTCCAACGAGAGGATTAGCATTGAAAAAATTATTTATCGGCAATTTGTCCGCCAGTACCCAGGAAAAGGACCTTGAGGCGTT
Organism: Alatinidae sp. Z8VKAUB7J3; assembly: GCA_010016025.2. Classification (NCBI taxonomy): domain Eukaryota; kingdom Metazoa; phylum Cnidaria; class Cubozoa; order Carybdeida; family Alatinidae; species Alatinidae sp. Z8VKAUB7J3. The sequence goes on from JAAAKM020000498.1 coordinate 11,114,660, forward strand.
ATTTTCGGAGTTTGGTAAGGTTCGTTCATCCAAGCTGGTAAAGGACGTTTTTTCCGGTCAATGCAAGGGGTTTGCCTTTATCGAAATGGAGGGCCACGAGGCCCGTGCTGCGATTGCCGGCCTGAACGGCAAGGAATTTAACGGCAAGCCGCTGAAGGTGAACTTTGAAACCCCTAAACCGAAGCGCAGAGGGCGATAGTACGCTAGTACGCTATAGGGTATAGGAACTTTGGTAAGCATTTTTTCCACGGGGCGGGTGTGAGAATCTTGCAGGCGTGCCCGGAACGCACCGTTAACCCATCCATGAGGTCTCGTATGCAGCGTCCCCGCTGCATACGGCTCTGACCAGGTCTACCCAATTCCCCTTGTATGGTATACCGGGTAGCCTTGAACTATGCGAGGTCCCCGTTCTTTTTGAAAGCTGCAATATGGACTTGACCGCCTGACTTTAGAATCATTACTGAATATGGGCCGGTTCGCGCTACTGGGTAAAGGTGGACTTTAGCGGTAGGCGCTTCTATTCTTCCCGGTGTTCGGTAATAGAAGGTGCTTTATCGCCATTGGCGAAGGGAGAGGTTCTATGATTCGCGCAAATTTGGGTATCCTCCTGTTATTCCCGTTGTTGTCGCTACTTGGCTGTGGAGGTGGTGGCGGTGGCGGTTCACCGCCTCCGGTGGCACCTCCGGGCGACCCATTCGGGTTAACCAGCCGGGCTCCGCTGGCCACGCTTAATTTGCCCTTCGGCTCCGGCGGTGAGCTGGGAACGTATCGGCTGGTCAATGCCTTTTTGAACCTGAGTTTTTCATCGGCCCTGTTTTTAGCCGGCGTGCCGCAGCAAAACCGTCTGGTTGTGGTGCAGCAATCGGGCATTATCAGTGCCTTCGATAACGACGCTGCCGCAGCCACCAGTCGCGTTGTCCTGGATTTGTCCGGCCGCGTTCTATTCGCGGGCGAACAGGGGTTGCTTGGTCTGGCGTTTGATCCGGACTTTGCGCAGAACCGGTATGTCTATGTTCACTATTCGATGGCTGCCCCGCGGCGTTCGGTGATCGCGCGCTTCACCTGGGATGAAGCATCGGACGTGGTTGATCCCGGTTCGGAAAAAATCCTGCTGGAGGTAGCCCAGCCATTCAGTAACCACAATGGAGGAATGCTCGCCTTCGGTCCCGACGGCTATTTGTATATTGCCCTGGGCGATGGCGGCAGCGGTGGTGATCCTCAGAATAACGCCCAGGATACAAGTAATCTGCTGGGTTCAATGCTGAGAATTGATGTGCATCCGCAAAATCCAGCGAATCCCTACGATATTCCAGCTGATAATCCCCTGGTCGGTCAGGGGGGCGGTGCACGCCAGGAAATCTGGGCCTATGGCCTGCGTAATCCGTTTCGCTTTTCCTTTGACCGCCAGACCGGCGATCTCTGGTTAGGCGACGTCGGGCAGGGGGCTTTGGAGGAAATTAATATCCTGAGTGCGGGCGGCAATTACGGCTGGCGGGTGTTCGAAGGCAATGATGATTTCGATGGCTCGCAAAATAGCTTACCCCGGTCCGCCTTTTCCTTTCCGGTCCACCAGTACGGCCGTGGTGAAGGGATCGCGGTGATTGGCGGTTATGTCTATCGAGGCACGGCCATTGGGTCCTTGCAGGGCCGATATCTTTATACAGACTTCGGTTCAGGCGCTATCCGGGCACTGGATTATGAACCCGGTGGCGTCCGCGCCAATGACCTATTGACGACGGCCAATGCACCCACTTCATTTGGCGAGGATAATGCGGGGGAGCTCTATGTAGTGACCCAGGGTGGAGACATCTTCAGGTTGGAGGAGACAGCTCCCGGAGGTGGTGGTTTACCGGTTCTGCTGTCGGATACCGGCGTTTTTAGCGACCTCGCCGACCTCACCCCGGCCAGTGGTCTTATTGAGTACAGCGTTAACCAACCCTTCTGGTCGGATGGTGCGATAAAACGTCGCTGGATAGGCATTCCGGACGGTCAGAGGATTACCTTCAACGCCACCGGCGCCTGGCAATTTCCGGTTGGCACGGTGCTGGTCAAGCAATTCGATATGCTGCTAACCGAGGGTGACGCCAATTCCGCCAGGCGTCTGGAAACCCGGTTGCTGATCCATAGGGAGGGTGGTTGGGAGGGTTACACCTACCGCTGGAAGACGGACCAGACAGATGCTGATTTGCTGACCGGCCGGGAGAGCGAGACGATCAGCATTAGCCTGGCGAACGGCGAAACCAGAAACCAGTTGTACGAATATCCAAGCCGGACCGATTGTGCCAACTGCCATACTCAGGTCGCCGGGTTTGCGTTGGGTGTAGGAACCCGGCAACTGAACCGGGATTTTGATTACCCGGGTGCCACCGACAACCAGCTTCGCAGCTTCAACAACATTGAATTGTTTAGTACTGACATAGGAGCGGCGGGAAGTTACCAGTTGTTTCCCGCCCTGGATGATACCGGTGCGACGGTGGCGCAGCGCGCGCGTGCCTATTTGGATATAAATTGTGCCCAGTGTCACCAGCCTGGGGGGCCGACACCGGTAGCAATCGATCTGCGGTTCGACACGGCAATTGCAGCGATGAATATTGTTTCGGCCGCTCCCCAGGCCGGCAATCTGGGATTAACCAATGCCGCCATTGTTCAGCCGGGCAACAGGGAGCAAAGTACGTTATGGGAAAGACTGCGGCGTACCGACAGTAGCCGGATGCCGCCGCTGGCAAGCCATCGGGTGGACAGTCAGGCGGTCGCTGTTATAGGCGAATGGATTGACGGGCTATGATGCCCTGTTACTCCGGGTCTGCCGCCACGGCCTGTTGATGCAAAACGGAATGCAGCACGGTGTTGTATTCAAAGTAGACACTGAATTGATCGTATATCCAGGTGGTGATGGGTGGCTCGCCGGTTGCATCCAGTACCTGTTGCGGCGGGCCGAAGGTGCTCTGAACCTGCTCCCTGGACATACCGTTGGCCGGGCGTTCGATATGCTGTAACGCCGGAGATTGTTTGGAAACGCTGATTTCGATGACTTCTGCCTGCGCCGTCTGGGCGGCCAGTACCAGTGTCGCCATAATAAGTGGGTTTACTAAAGAAAATTTCATAGTGCAGTTCCTATTTTTCATCTTTTCCTTCGCGCCGCTCGCGTGCCTGGCATTGCAGCACGTGGCGCGCGATTAGCTGGCGGTCATTTTCGCCCAGGTTTTCGAAAACCAGGTTGATCAAATAATCGCCCTTGATATGTTCATTGCAGTTCACCACGCGGCCGTAGAGCGTCAAACCGATGTAGCTCGGCAACAGCACCAGCTTCAGGGCCAGCAGCGTATCCAGCTTCATGGTTTTCTTATGGTTAAAGGACAGGCCGCCTTCGCTCAGGGTCACCTCCTGCAGGGGCCAGTCCTCCAGCTCCACATTGGACTCGGCGATTACCTGGGCCAGCAGTTCAACCTTTTGATTGATCGTTTTCAGGTAGGCTGCGGTGTTCTTGTCCTTCTCGGCGATACTGCGCAGCGCGGCGTTGGCTTCCATATCCAGTGTGTGCAGCTTATGCAGTAACTCAAACTCCGGCGAAACCGGCAGCGCAAAATCCGCATCGTTAGCGGCCATCTGTTCCTCTTCCACCACCTCGAAAAACAGGATCACCTCATCCTGAATACGATAAAAACCTCTATTATCCTGTACACCTTGAGTCATTCGGTTAAAATCCGCTACTGCTGCTAATAGAATAAGTATAACAGGTAAATTTATTCTTTCCGCACAATAGGCATGCTAACCTCCGGCGGGGCATTTGAAGATTTAAGGCCCGGGTGCAGGTGCTGTCCAGATAAGCCCTCTATTGAACAGGTAATCCGACTTTTTTATGTTTAAACCGTTACCGCTTTTTATCGGCCTCAGGTATACGCGGGCCAAGCGCCGCAATCATTTTATTTCCTTCATCTCGCTGATTTCCATGCTGGGTATGATCCTGGGGGTGGCCGTGCTGATCCTGGTGTTGTCGGTCATGAATGGATTCGACCGCGAGCTGCGGGAAAGAATATTGGGGATGGTGCCCCATGCCACGGTAAATGCCCAGAATGCGATGACGGAGTGGGCGGAGGTTGTCACGGCCACCGAGCAGGATGATGCGGTGATCGCAGCGGCTCCCTTCGTGCAGGGTCAGGTAATGTTAACGCATGCGGGCAATGTGCATGGAGCGCTGATTAATGGTGTCATTCCGGCGCATGAAACCCGGGTCTCCATTATTGCCGACCATATGCTGGCCGGCAGCCTGGAGTCCTTACAACCGGGTGAGTTCGGCATTATTCTCGGCGAATTACTGGCGCGGAATTTACGGGCGCGCATTGGTGACAGGGTAACCCTGGTGTTACCCGAGGCAAGTGCTTCGCCGGCCGGGGTTTTACCGAGGTTAAAGCGCTTTCAGGTGACCGGGGTATTCAAGGTGGGGGCGCAGCTGGACAGCACACTGGCGTTGGTGCATATGAATGATGCGGGCAAGCTCTATCGAATCGGTGACGCTGCCCACGGTGTCCGGCTGAAACTGACCGACCTTTTTAGCGCCTCAGACACCGCCTGGCGGATTGTGGCGGACTTGCCCGGCAACTATTGGGCGAGTGACTGGACCCGTACCCAGGGCAATTTATTCCAGGCAATCAAGCTGGAAAAAACCATGATCGGTTTGCTGCTGTTAATGATCATTGCGGTGGCGGCCTTTAACATCATCTCGACGCTGGTGATGGTGGTAACCGACAAGCGCTCCGATATTGCTATTTTGCGTACCATGGGGGCCGGGCCAAGGACTATTATGGCGGCCTTTATGGTGCAGGGCTCAGTAATCGGGGTGTTCGGTACGCTGGTCGGTGCTGTGCTGGGCGTTGTTCTGGCGCTGTCCGTCAGCGATGTGGTGGGCTGGCTGGAAACCACCTTCGGCTTTCAGATTCTCAGCGCGGATGTTTATTTTATCAGCTACATTCCCTCACAACTGCGCATGGATGACCTGCTTGTTGTTTGTATATCGGCCTTATCGCTAAGCTTTCTGGCTACTGTCTATCCTTCGATACGGGCCTCCAGGGTCCAACCGGCGGAGGCACTGCGTTATGAGTAACTTCGTAAACGACACTGCCGACGACAGTACGCCGGTACTTCTATCCAAAGCCCTGTATAAAAGTTACAGCGAAGGCCCGGCCGAAGTGGCTGTGCTCAAAGGTATCGATCTCACGGTCATGCGCGGGGAACGGGTAGCTATTGTAGGCGCCTCCGGTTCAGGTAAATCTACCCTACTGAATCTATTGGGTGGGCTGGATAAGGCCGATAGCGGAGAAGTGCAGCTGGCTGGCAAGAACTATGCGAAGATATCGGACACCGAACGGGGCGCCCTGCGCAACACCAGCCTCGGCTTTGTTTACCAGTTTCATCATTTGCTGCCTGAGTTTACAGCGCTGGAAAATGTTTGCATGCCCCTGTTGATACGCGGCGATGGTCTTGAACCGGCCAGGGAGCGGGGCGGGGAACTGCTGGCAAAGGTTGGTTTGGCTGCCAGAGAAAGGCACAAACCGGCGGAATTGTCGGGGGGAGAGCGTCAACGGGTTGCCATTGCCAGGGCACTGGCCACCAGTCCGGAATGTGTGTTGCTCGATGAGCCCACCGGCAACCTCGACCGGCAGACAGCGGAGGGCATCCATCAACTGATGACCCAGTTGAGTGAGCAACTATCCACCAGCTTCGTTATCGTGACCCACGACCCCGACCTGGCGCAGAAAATGGATCGCACCTACCAACTGGTTGATGGGGAATTGAGCTTGCTGCGAGGTTGATGGAGCGTCAGTTAGCTTTGCCAGAATGGAGGTACGGGGGGCTTTTTTGAGACCGTCGGCAGCAGGGATGTATTCACAGCGTGTCTTTAAAAAGTCCCCCGTACCTTTTCCTGCGGTCCATCATTACCAGGTTACATGGGTGTCGGCGGTGCCCGCTCTGTTTTCCTGCCGAGTAAAGTTGTAACATGCGTCCATTGATAAGCATCGGAGCTCAGTAATTAAATGGAAAAAGCCTTTGAGAATCTACTTTATGCCTCGCGCTGGCTGCTGGCACCTATCTACTTTGGTTTAAGCCTGGCTCTGTTTGCGCTGGCGATCAAGTTTTTTCAGGAGGTTGCCCACGTAATTCCCATTATATTCGAGATCAAGGAAGCCGATCTTATTCTACTGGTGCTGTCGCTGGTGGATATCTCACTGGTGGGCGGCCTGCTGGTGATGGTGATGTTCAGTGGCTATGAGAATTTCGTTTCGCGCATCGATATTGATGAAAGCAGCGAAAAACTCAACTGGCTGGGAAAACTGGACTCCGGCTCGCTCAAGCAAAAGGTCGCAGCCTCCATCGTCGCGATCTCCTCGATTCATCTGCTTAAGGCCTTTATGAATGCCGAGCAGATCGATAATGAAAAGCTGATGTGGTATGTCATTATTCACCTGACTTTCGTTTTGTCGGCAATCGGCATGGCCTGGGTGGACAGGATGAACCGGCCTTCATTGTCCTAACAAAAGCGTTTCAGCGGAAACGAAAGACGAAGGAGTTGCTGAAAGGTTTCGGCGGTGCAACAACCGCGCAGGTCTCACCGGACAGTATGCGGATTGCCTTTGTCCGCCGCGTGAAGGATAAAACGGTTCTTTTTGTCTATGACACGCAAACCGGGGAGCAAAGGCCGGTGTATGACGAGCTGGACCGGGATATGCAGGGGGAGTGGATCGCCCAGGGGACGTACTACCCTCAATACGGGGGGTTCCCCGATGGGCGGCACATCGCCATTTGGGGTAAAGGGAAGCTTTATAAGGTTGATACCAAAACGGTGTCGGCTGAGGAGATACCCTTCCGGGTAAGAGCACAACATCGCATCACCGATGTAGCGCGCTTTGAAAGTGATCTGGCGCCGGAGCAATTTCAGGTGAAGGCCATCCGTCATCTGGCAGTATCGCCGGACAACGGGGCTATCGCGTTCAATGCCCTGGGCCGGTTATGGCAGAAGCGTCTGCCGGACGGCAAACCGGAACGTCTCAGTCAGTCCGGTGCTTTTGAGTTTGAGCCCACCTATTCCCCGGATGGAAAGCGCATCGCCTACGTAGAATGGGATGATGAGTTGGGCAGTGCGCTTGTGCTGATGAATCTGGCAACCGGTAAGGTGCGGACATTGGTAAGCAACCGGGGTGTCATCCGCCGGCCTTCATTTTCTGCGGATGGCCGGTTTCTGGCATACCAGATTCAAGCTGACAGTAAATGTATGGGCGGGTACGGGAATGCCAGCGGTATTTATAGGATAGGGATTGCCGGGCGGGGCCGTCCTGAGTTGGTGTCTAAAGAAGGAACCACACCGCGGTTTTCGCCCGACGGCAATCGGCTATTCATTACTTTACAGGCGTATGTAGAGGGCGAAGCGGCGACCAAACTGGTGAGTGTGAACCTGGCGGGTTTTGCAAAACGTGAGCATGCGGTGATGTACGGTTCCGATCGCTCGGAACTGACCGTTAGCCCCGACCTGGAGTGGGTCGGTTTTAAGGAAAACCAACAATACTATGTGATGCCCCTGGCAGATGCCGGCGGGGCAATGGTGGTTTCGGCGAAACGGGCGGTAACACCAGTGACCCGATTGACGGAGATGGGCGGGTATAGCCTGGCCTGGTCGGTGGATTCAGGAACGCTGCACTGGCTGCTTGGTGATACGCTCAATAGCCTGGCCGTTGATGGAGGAGCCCGCACCGAGCAACGCCCGATTGGCCTCACCGTAAAAAGCGATAGACCGGCGGGGGCGATTGCCCTTACCGGTGCGCGGCTTATTACAATGGCCGACGAGGTTATTGAGCAGGGTACGATAGTGGTAGAGGGAAACCGTATTACGGCGATAGGCCGATCGCAGGATGTGGCTATACCGGATGGCGCAAAGGTAATGGATAGTACCGGCAGAACCATTATGCCCGGGTTGATCAATATGCACGGTCATGTCGATAGTTGCTACTACGAATCCACCGGCGGCACCCCGCAAAAACAGGCGAGTCTCTACGCGTCGCTTGCCTTTGGGATTACCACAAATTTTGATCCGTATTCCTCAGAGCTGGCCAGCTACGCCGGCACTGAAATGAGAAATGCAGGCGTGACAGTTGGTCCTCGTACGGTCAGTGTGGGGAGTGTGGTCTACGGCCGGCCGGGTAAGGCAGACCCGGTTTATACTCCAATTAACAGTTTGACCGATGCGGAAAAGGTAATGGTACGTAAAAAGGCGCTGGGCGGGCGGACTCTGAAGAGTTACCGGCAGCCACTGCGCCGACAGCGGCAACAACTGGTCCGGGCAGCGAGGGAAGCCGGTCTCATGGTCTCTGTCGAAGGTGAGAGTCATTTCTACAACAACCTCAGTGCCGTGCTTGATGGGCATAATACCGTGGAGCACAATTTACCGGTTGCGACCTATTATGATGATGTTATTCAGCTCTTTGCTCACAGTAAAACAGCAAATACGCCAACGTTGGTGGCAACCTTTGGTTAGATAATGGGCGAGAACTATATTTACCAGAATACCCGCACCTGGGAAGACCCGCGTATTGATAGTTTTGTTCCAGAGGTAACGAGCGGTTACAGCCCCCTCGGAATCCAGTATGCGGCACCGCTTTACGCTCGGGGCATGACCACCCTACACGCTGCTGATGAGCTGTGGGACATCGGTTTTAGAGCGGTGGCGAGGTCTACCAACCGGCTCGATAAGGCGGGCGTATTGGTAAATGTCGGTTCTCACTCCCAGGTACAGGGGCTCGCTATGCATTGGGAAATGCAGTTGATGGCGGAGGGCGGGATGAGCAACGAACGCGTACTCCGCGCTGCGACGATTAATGGCGCGACAACGCTGGGCATGGACCGGGAAATTGGAAGTCTTGCGGTGGGGAAGCTGGCGGACCTGGTGGTACTTGAAAAGAACCCGCTTGAGGACATCCTCAATAGCAAAACGGTGGTACAAACCATGATTGGCGGCCGCCTTTACGACAGTTACAGCATGGATGAGATCGGTAATTATGATCGGCCGCGGAGCAAGTTTTACTGGGAGCAGACCGATAGCAGGGGTACGGGCTGGAATTCAGGTGCTGCGGGGCAGTAAAATAACAGGATTTCGCCGCATGGAACCCCCTCGCCCGGGCATGGTGACATTGAAGCACCAGGCTGGCTTCCTTTGGCAACTTCCGCCGTTGGGGGTGCCATTGTACTATCATGGTTCTGTTAAAAGTTTTATAGGGGAGCAGATCGTGATGAAAATAAAGCGCGAACACCTCAGTAAATACCTGACTGTTGCGGTGACACAGGCAGCCCTTGCTTCGCCTGCGGTTGCCGGTGAGAATATCTATTTTGAAGAAATAATTGTTACCGCCAACAAGCGTGAGCAACGCCTGATTGAAGTGCCCATGTCTATTGCGACGATCGGTGCCCTTGAGCTGGAACAGCGGGGAATCGATACTATCCAGGATTTATCCTTCGCCGTGCCGGGCTTGACGATGCGCGAGGACGGCCCGGGTAGCTACCAGATATTTCTACGCGGGATCGCCAATGCCCATGGTGGCGGGGCGTTGACCAGCGTCTATCAGGATGAAATCCCCATGGCCCTGACCGGTTATGAAATACTCCCGACCCGAGTACTGGATATGGAGCGGATCGAGGTCCTGAAGGGGCCGCAGGGAACGCTCTATGGGCAGGGCGCTGTGGGCGGTGCCATTCGCTACATTACGAAACGCCCGGACCTGGAGTCCTTTCATGGGCGATTGGACGGGGAGGTGCTGACGGTGGCGGATGGCGATATCGGCACCGACATCACCGCGATTGTCAATGTGCCCGTTGTCGAGGATAAGTTTGCGCTGCGCCTGGTTGCCGATTTCAAGGACGGCGGTGGCTGGCAGGACCAACCTGCGGCGGGCATCGAAGACGGTAACGGCGAGGAACTGCAGACCGGGCGTCTGAAGGCGCTGTGGAAGCCGGATGACAAGCTTGAAGTGCTGGCGACCCTGATTTCATACAACGCCGAATACGAACTGGGGCAGGGTTACGAGCAGCCTGACCGTACGGTGTTTGTGGCGACCGACCCCTCGTTGCGACTGATTCCGAAAATCTGGGATTATGAAGCCTATAATCTGGAGGTTTCCTACGATCTGGGCTTCGGCAAACTATTGAGTTCCACCTCCTATGTTGAAATGGATCTCCAGTACCCGTTCTCCTATTTTGGCGGGCCGGAAACCATCTACGAGGGCGCTCTTTCCGGATACAGTAACCGCTTTAACCCGGCGGATCAGGTAACTCAGGAGGTGCGACTGACCTCCTCGGGCGAAGGGCCGCTACAATGGACAGTCGGTGCCTTCTACCGTGATATGGAGGTTGAGACACTGATCCCTGAAGTCGTCACCGAGTTTGGCGGCGCCATTTTCCTTTCCGATTATTTCACCCGGGATACCTCCCAGTCCTTCGCCGTTTTTGCTGACGGATCTTACCAGCTTACCGATAAGCTGAACCTGGGTATGGGGGTGCGCTATTTTGAAGACGACCAGACGCAAACGATTGTCGGCAATGCGGAGCAGAAGGGTTCCTTCGATTCCGTTGATCCCCGCTTTTACCTGTCGTATGCGATTGATGACCGCAGGAACATCTATGCCAGTGCGTCAAAGGGTTTCCGAAGCGGCGGTTTCAACGGCTTTGATTTTAATGGCGTTGAACTGCCTGACTTTGACCCGGAATCTCTCTGGAGTTACGAATTGGGCTTTAAAGCCAGCTTGCTTGACAGCCGGCTGTATTTGGATGTGGCGGCCTACTTTACCGAATACGATGAAATGTTGCGTCGCGGGCTGGTCTTTATACAAGGCCGTGGTTTTGAATCGCTCATTAGTAATATCGGTAAGGTTGAAGTACAGGGTATCGAAGCATTGATCAACTGGAAGGCAACGCAGGCGCTGACAATCGATGCTTCCATTGCGGTGATTGATGCAGAGGTCAAGGCGATAGGCGCAACCGACACCGCAAACCTGCCCGGTGACCCGATCGATTATGTACCCGATTACAGCTTTACCCTGGGTGCGGCCTATAACTTCATGTGGTCTGACAACATGCCGGGGTTTTTCCGGGTAGGTTATAGCTACCGGGATGAAATGCCCTACGTTGACCGGACCAGTTTCCCGGTTGAAAACCTGGACCAGTTCTCCGATAAAATCGGATTGTGGGATGCCCGCGTTGGTTTGACTGCCGGCAAGGTCAACGTTGAGCTTTATGGACAAAACCTGACCGATGTGAATAAGTATATAGATCCCTATCGGGCCTGGAACAATGCAAACCGGACCCGTCCCAGGGCGCTGGGTATCAAAGTGGGATTTGATTTCTAGCAACACCCCTCCGTAGGCCCCACCGCTGTTATTGGGTTGGTTGATAGCAGTGGTGGATCTTACCCCCTGACCTTTTCCGAACCGGCAGTGCCGGGTGTCACCCAGGTTTCCCGCGCCTGGCACCTGGAAGGTAACCGGCCGGCAAACCTGAGCACAGAATCAAGGAGCCGGAATGGCTTTGGACAGACAATTTCAAGCGCTGATTGAGGAAGTGGCGCGAATGACGGATTTACCCACGATCGAGGAAAGTTCGGTCGAAGCATTACGGGCAAGTTACCGGGAAAGATATTTAGCCCGAGGGCCTCGCTATGAAAAGGTGGGAGCCGTTCAGGATATCGGTATTGAGATCAATGGCGCCCTGATTCCTGCTCGCCTGTATAGTCCCCTTGAAAATGAACGTGAGCCCCTGGCCTTGATTGTATATTTTCACGGGGGTGGCTATGTGTTGGGCGACATCGCCGGCTACGATAATCAATCCCGTGTTTTGGCAAATCGAACCGGCGTCAGGGTTTTGTTTGTCGATTACCGGTTGGCGCCGGAAAACAAATTTCCCGCTGCGGTGGAGGATGCGATTGGTGTTGTCCAATGGGTATTTGATAACGCGGCGGCATTTGGCTGGTCACCGGACAGAATAACCATGGCGGGTGACAGCGCCGGTGGTGCCCTTGCCGTAATCGCAACCATTGCCGCGCGTGCAAAAAGTTACTATGTCGTATCCCTGATATTGATGTACCCCGCCTTCGACTGGGAAAGCATGATGGACGAGGAGGCGGGCTTTGCCCGCTACCCGAGCCTGGTCGAATTCGGCAGCGGATATTTTCTGGACCGGGCCTACCTTAAGTGGTTTGCGGCGCAGTATTTTTCAACGCGGGAGGATATGTCTCATCCCAGCGCCGGTAAACTGTCGGACGAAGCGCTGATTGGTTTGCCGCCTACACTCATTGTTACCGCAGGTTGCGACCCGCTGAGGGATTCGGTTGTGCATTTTTGTGACCGGCTTGTGAGGGCGGGCGTAGAGCTCACCTATAGAAATTATTCAGGCATGCTGCACAATTTTATGGGTTATGCCTCCGTTGTTAAAAGAGCGGGCGATGCCTTCGAAGAAATCTGTGAATTGAGCAGGCGGCTAATAAACGGCTAAGGGAACGGAGTCGTTCCACCTCTACCATTCGGGTAATCTTCGTTTGCGGTCTATTGCGCTCGCCAGGCTCAAAATGCCAACGCGGACTGATAACGCGGTGATGATTATCCCCATCAGAAAGATATATAGTTTGGTTGCAATGCCAAGCCCCCGCCCGCTATGTAACGGTAGTTGTGAAAAGTAGAATAAATCCCCGGCAGTACCTTCCGCCGGGGATTTTTCACCGACCAGGGAACCGTCCTCCGCACTGAGGTAGAGCCAGTTGTTACCCATGCCCGCCGGATCACGCGTTCCAAAAGCCATACCGTAGAAGTTATAGGCGCGGCTGTAAAACAGCTCTCCCAAGGGTTCAGTCCAGCCCCGTTCGCTACCCAGCTTGCCGGCCAGCTCGAAGGCCGCTTGATAGGTGAGCCGGCGGTTGCCAAAATCGCTTTGATCCCTGTCAGCGTAGGCTTCGTAAATACTGTCCCGGACGGGTGAAAACAGGGAGACAAGGGGCTTAAATACCTCCTTTGAAAAATTCATGGCGACACTGCTGACAGCTATCGGCAGGATAAGTACAGCGACGGCCGCCGTAACGGGCGCTGAAAGGCCTGCGATGGGCAAACCCTTCTTGTACGCCACAGCCCGGAACAAAAAAACCATACAGGTTAGTACCCACAGGCAGGCGACCCAACCCATTAGTTGAAACCCGTGCAACCCCGGTATGGTCAGGGAATGATGCAGCTCATAGGTGAAATTCATGAGATTCTTCGCCTCAAAACAGCATTCTCCCCAATTGCGGGCGCCGACAATTTCACCACTGACCGGGTCCATGTAATAGTAGTTATTTTCCAACTCAGGGTATTGACCCGAGGACTGGTCGGGGCGGGGAGATACGGCCAACATGCTGCTACGACCCTGTCGTTCCGGAACCTGCAGGTACCAAACTTCGGCGTTGGGAATTTTCCTTTCCAATAGCGTGATCAGCGCCGTTGGCCGCATCGGGGGGCCGGTACTATGGGTTTGGTAAAAGTCAGGGTTGAGCCATTCGTCTATTTCTGTGTAGAAGACTTGAATCGTTCCAGTGAACGCGGCAATTGCTAACAACAGAGCGATCAATGCAGAACTGAGCGAAAAAACTTTGCGCAAAAATATTTTCATAACGAAGGCCGAGAAGGATTAACCGGAGTCAAGAGAACACCTCTTTACGTGGCTATTGTTTGCCTTCAGTCTATACCGATAGCACCGCCGATTCAGGTGCAAATTTGTCACCGAACCGGGTCTATTTGGCAACTGCTCATGACAGATTTTCTCACTTATACTCTGGTCTGCCTGATTGAAAATTCATCCCCGAAACTATCGAGGGAATTGAGATTATTGCATGCGATATTTGTATCTTTTTTGTTCTTTGCTCTGTGTTTATGCGCTTACGGCAGTTCACGCCTATTCGGCTGGTTCCTGGTCCGGAGCCTGGTCGGATGGTGAAGGTGGTGTGCTTTCAGTTCGACAGGACGGCCGTTTCCTGGATGTGGCGGGAAGGGATGCCTATTCAATTTACCAGGCTACCTGTCTTCTGTCGGAGGATATGAAAAACGCGCAATGCCAGGGGCAGGGGGTACAGGTGGAGTCCGGCAGCCGGTTTCTTCTACGCAGTCGTTGGCAGGCGCGTGACAATGGTTTTGTAGAAAAATGGACCATCGATCTGGCCGAGAAACCACTGAAAGGCGAACTCGTATTTTCTCGTATCGGCCGGAAGAACGACTAGTCTGTGAACGCGTTGGTTCCGCCAAAGGGATGGTTGCTGACGGAGGTCCGGGCGCGATGGAAGTTGCCCTGCGGAGCAGTTATATGGACCTTGTTAGCGGTGCAATCAGCGGCGGAAAAGGCTGGGGCCTGTCGCTGGGCACCGATAAGCATTGGGGAGAACTCCCTTGTATTGCGCGTACAGGTCAGCCGGTAGGCGTTATGTTTGTAATACCGTTTGGGGATATCTATCGATGAATTTTTCGAAAAACCGGCATTTGTTTGAACTGATTGCCCTGGTTGTCCTGTATCCGGTTATTGTGAGTGGGGCTGACGCTAAGGAGCCGGCTCAGGCCGCATTTCAGGGAAATGTTGCCTGGCACAGCCTGCATCTCTCCGAGGGCCGGGATAATCTGGATGGAGCGGGTATTTTTACCTTTGAGGCGATTGCACAACACGGAGGAATGACGGCGAGTACCTGGTTGGGTGTGGGCGAGGGTGCTTCCTATGAGGAGCTAAAAATAGGCCTTGAATATGGTGTTGAATGGCAAATCCTCGAAGCACGTGCGGGTTATACCCGGCTTGAATTCCTGACAACGCAAACCGGGGATAGTGACACCGATAACGAATTCAATGTCGGGTTTTCTGTTCCCGAACTCCCCTATATCTTACCGGCGCTGGATTACGTCTACTCAACGCAGGCTTCCGGTGGTTTCCTGGAGTTCTCCCTGCGTTCGAATTTCGAGCTCCGGCAGCGGAGATTGGACATCGAGCCCTATGCCCTGGCAGGTTTTGATTTCGGCTTTGCGAGCGACACCTATAGGGGTATGAACAATCTCCAGTTGGGCGCAGACTTCATTTTTTCGATATCGCGCACAACGCGTGTCGTTGCAGGTTTTCACCGCAGTTGGGGATATAAAAGTATTGTTGAGCAGGGTTTGGGCGACCATAGCTGGTTTACCATTGGATTATCGGCTGATTTCTAAATAAATAGGGATATTGCTGAGGAATGTCTGGGCGAGATAAACTGCTGGTGTTTCACCGGTATCTTGGACTTTCAATTGCCGCCTTCCTGGTTTTTCTGGGGTTGACGGGCAGTATAATCGCGTTTCAGCACCGCCTGGAAATAGCGCTGAACCCGGAATTGTTTTCGATTGAGGAAATCGGCGGCAAGCGCCTTTCCGCAAGCGAGTTGATTGCTCGTATCGAAGCAAGCGATCCCTGGATTCGGGTTAACTATTTACCCATCGCCGCTGAAGTGGAACAGGCGCTGGTCACCTATGTGGAGCCGAGGATAAATCCTTTGAACAATCAGCCCTACGATCTGAATTATGATGAAGTTTTTATTAATCCCGTCACTGGTGAAATAAAAGGCAGGCGGATGTGGGGGGAATGCTGTTTTGAGCGGCAAAATATTATTCCGCTCATTTACAAGCTACATAACCGCCTGGCGTTGCCCAAGCCCTGGGGCAGCCGGCTACTGGGTGTTGTCGGATTGATCTGGGTTTCGATGTCGTTGGTAGGTATTTACCTGACCTTTCCCCGCGGGGGGCGGTTCCTTAAAGCCTGGAAAAATTCCTGGCGGGTGCAATGGCGGCAACCCTGGCGGGTAAAGAACCTGCAGTTGCATAAAAGCATTGGTCTTTGGTGTTGGCTGCTGATGCTCAGTTCCGGTCTCAGCGGCCTCCTTATGAATTTGGAGGAGGAGCTGTTTAACCCATTGGTGACGGGTTTTTCCTCCTATAGCGACCTTAAACCGGTCGATGAGTCAGGTCTTGTGCAGCAAGCGGTGGATGCCTCCACAGCAATCAAAAACGCCGTCACCCATGCCAAAGCGAATCATTTGGCGAGTGAACCCAGTGCCCTGTGGTATTCATCTGCAACGAATGTGTATCGAGTGAAGCTGGGCATGACGGGCCTGGGGCCGAGCACTTTTTATGTGGGTGGTGGCAGCGGCGCTGTGCTTGCTGTTATAGGCCCGGCAGGCGAGACAGCGGCTGATTTTCTGGCGGCACTGAGGTTACCGCTGCACAGTGGGCAATTGGCCGGGGCGCCAGGGCCTATATTGGTTTCGTTGACCGGCCTTATGACTGCGCTGTTGGCTATATTGGGGGTTAGCCTGTGGCTAAGAAAACGCATCCAGGCTAGTGGTTGATTGTACCTTTGCGGCGGGCAATCTGCTGCCACCGTCCCGGATTAATGATGAGCCGGTCAGCGGCGTCAAACCGTAGCGTTAACGGGTAGCGTCCGGGTACCATAAATTCGGCATTGGATACTGGAACGAGTTCTGTTTTTCGCCCGCGTTCGATGGCAAAGATATTTCTCTTGCCCGATGCCTGGGCGTATAATTTTTTGCCTCTGGCGGTAATCTTAATGTCGGCAATATCGCTGAATGTGTATTCACCTGTCATTTTTTTCAGCGCCTGTGGATCGATTGACAACCGGCGATTAGCTATGACTGACCGAGGTTGTTCCGGTACTGAAGAAAGTACAGCGTCCCACATAACCTCCGAAGCGATTGTGCCTAAAGCCGCGGAGGAAAATACTTTTTCCTCGAGCTCCGCTGTTGAAACTGCGTACAGCACATCGCCGTCGAAAATGGTCGCGAAGGGCTGAATTGCACGCGCCATTGAAGTATGAACCTGGGTCGCCAGGCGTTTGAGTTCCGCGGGGTCCAGTTTTTGATTGGTCACAACTAAGCTGATGGTGGTATTTTTCGGGCTGGTCGGTTGCTGATCACCTGAGCGCCACTCAGTTAGATTCTGTGGAAATGAAGCCAGTAAATCGCTTGCTTTTATTTTTTCCGGCCAGCCTTTGCCTCCGTAACAGGCGGCGACATTACCCCGGCGGTCAACGATGGCACCATAGGCGTTGACGACTGAGAATGCGGCGATCTTCACATCGCCTATTTCGCGGTAGGCGCCGCCCTGGCCGGAAAAAGCGTTGCAGCCAAACAGCCCTCCCGATCGGGCGGAGCGGCCTGCACCGTGCGAACCCAGTGGGAATTTGCCGGTTTTCGCAGCGCGGTAGGTTGCCTGGGCAAGGCGTTTATCGGGGTAAATTTCATTCAGCCTGCGGCCGCCGAAATCGAAGATAATTGAGCCGACGGACATGGCGATGTTCGGTTCGGTTGAAAAGGCGTCGCCATCCCGCAGTCCGTCATCCTTAAGTGCGGAGGCCACCGCGGTTGTCGCTTCCAGTCCGTACCATGAGCCGCCGGCAAAGACGATGGTATCCAGTTCGGCCAGTTGATACCCCAGGTCCATGTAAGGGGCATTGACGGTGCCGGGCCCGCCGCCGCGCACATCGACGGCCACGTTAACTTTGCGGTCAAAATGAAAAACCGTAACGCCCGTTGGGCCCTCCTCATAGGTACCTGTGCCGACCTTAATGATCGGCCAGTTATAGGCCAGGTTGTTTGGGGCGGGTGCGTTGATAATCGGATTCAGGTGGTCCTGCGTACGCGGTTCGGCCGGAGCCGCCGTGGCCGGTAACAGAACGTATCCAGCCGAGATTAGGGCGGTCAGAAATATTTCTCCCGGTTTCATCGGGGTTATCCTTTTTAGGTTTTGCCGTGCAGCCAGGTTGCAGCAGGCTCGTTATTGGAGCGCCAATGGTAGGTGATTCAGGCGGAATGAGGAAGATGACAAAACCGGTGTTCCCGGTGACTTCCGTGCACCAAAGCAGGCTGTTAAAAATCTCTGATTTTTCGACAGCCTGCTACCGATACATGGACGTATCGGCAAAATCGATGGTCGTAACCCATTGATTTTGGGAGCAAAGGAAAAATCACATTTTATCCTTTGCGTGTTTTGCAACAGGCAGGAAGCCTTTTTCAACAACCTGATAGGGGAGGTCTTTATTGCGGCAAACTGACCGCCTAATAACGGTGGACTTTGGCTACGAGGACGCTTATTCTCTCTCTAAATCCAAGGAGTTATCCCTATGAGCGAAGGCGAGAACCAACGCCCGAAAATGCCACGCACCAGTTTACCCTCCCGTAAGTCGATACCTCCCTTTGAGGCGTTGCGGGCCTTTGATGCGGTTGCCCGTCTGGGCGGTGTTAGGAAAGCTGCGCAGCATTTGTGCCGCGACCATGCGGTCGTTAGCCGCCACCTGAAGGGTATCGAGGAGTGGATAGGGACAACGCTGGTGGAACGTACACCGGCGGGGGCGGTGTTAACGGAGAGCGGCCAGCGCTATCACCGCGAAATTGCGCTGGCGATTGACACCATCGCCGATGCCACGGTTGAACTGATGAAGCAGAATAATCTGCATCAGGTGCAGGTCTGGAGCACGCCGGGCTTTACTTCACAATGGCTGATGGCCAGGCTCGGCAAATTTGAAAAAGCCTACCCGAACCTGGACATCGAGTTGCGTCCTTCTACCCAGAGCCCAGATTTCAGTCGGCGCGAGGCAGACGTGGATATTCGGTTTTCGGCCTATTATCGGCCGGCACCGGACTTACCCGGCAATGTGCGCGCCTTGGAAATTGCCCGCCCACCCATCATCGCGGTGGCGAGCCCGGAATATCTCCAGCGCGAAGCGCCCATTGAAAAACCGGTCGACCTGCTTAATCACCATCTACTGCATGAGGACGGATTTGATCGATGGATCGCCTGGCTGGATGCCAATGGTATTGACCACCAGTCGGAAATTTCCGGCCCGCGGCTTTGGGAAAGTCATTTAACGCTGGAGGCGGCGCGTCACCACAACGGTATCGCGCTCACCAATTATTTGGTGGCCTCGGACGATTTGAAAAGTGGCCGGCTGATTGAGATCGGTGCCGGAAACCCTGATTTTAAACATTTGGCGCTGGGCACCTATCTGTTTATCACCCGTGCGGATCGCTGGGAGGCGCTGCCCATCGACCGCTTCCGTCATTGGCTGCTGAAAACCATCAACGAGGAATTACCGGAAACGGCCCATCCCTCCGAGGGGGAATTCACTGTACACCCAAGCCACCGTAAAAATCGCTATGTGTAGGTGTCCCTTCGCCTTATTTAACAAAAGCCTTTAGCAGAGAGCCGCGGAGGATGACGATAAGAAATGCCCCCGAGGCGACAATGGCACCGTGCATAAACCAGAAATTCGAGGGCGATAAAATTTCATAAAATCGTCCCAGCCAGCCACTGAAAATGCCGCCGAAGAAAATTGCCAGGAAATAACAACCGACCAGGGCCGCGTTAACGGCGGGCGGCGCTGTGCGTGAGACCAGCGCTAATATTGTCGGACTTGCATAGAGAAATCCCACAGCACAAATACAATGAAAGACGACGGGAAACAGCAAGCCTATCTGCTCGCTACTGCCTGAAATCTCCGAAAACCCCAGCCATAGGCAGGCGCCCGCAAACACGGCGCATCCCAGGGCAATCTTATGCAAGTCGCCCGGTTCGGTATTGCGGGCCGCCTGGCGCTTCCAGAACCATAGGATCGGCGGTGCCAGCAGGATGACCGCCAGCGTGTCCATGGACTGAAACCAGGTCACGGGAATGACCAGGTCGAACAGCACTCGATCCACGCGGGCTTTCACCCACAGGGGGTAGGTATTCCACACCTGACTTTGCGCGGTCCAGAATAGGGCGGTGATGGCAAGCAACAATAAAATAGAGGCGATCAGCAGCGAATCGCCCTTTTTAAGTTTGAGGTCGTCTTTGTTTTTTTTGGCTCCGACGGCCGTCGGCTTGTCTTCCGGCAGGTGACGCCGTCCGTGAATATAAATCGCCATGCCCACCAGCATGCCGATACCGGCGGCACCGAAACCGTAATGCCAGCCGTAGATTTCGCCCAATGTACCGCACACCAGCGGGGCTGCGAAGGCACCGACAACAACGGCTATTGTATACAGGGAGAAGCCTGAATCCAGGCGTTGGTCGCCCTTCTCATAGAGTCCGCCGACCTGCGCGGCGAGATTACCCTTAAGAAAGCCGGAACCCAAAATCAGGAATAACAGCGCAAACAGAAAGGCGGCTTCCAGGGCCATCAGAAAATGGCCGATTGCCATCAGTACCGCGCCGACCAATACCGCTCGTGTGCGGCCCAAATATCGATCACCGATGAGCCCCCCGAATACCGGCATAAAATACACCAGCCCGATATAGAGACCGACCAGTTGGGTCGCCAGGGACTGGATGGAAAGCGGGCCGAACACCACTTCCATTGCCGCTTTAAAACCTGCAAAACCCACAACGTTATCGACCGGTCCCGGATGTAGCAGGTGCCCGGAAAGGTAAAGTACCAGCAGGGCCTGCATACCGTAAAAGGAAAAGCGTTCCCAGGCTTCGGTAAAGACGATGTAGCCCAGGCCCTTCGGGTGACCGAAAAAGGCGACCTTATCATGACCTGCTTCGCAGGAAGCGGGGGCGGTTGTGCTTGCGAGTGCTCCGGTATTCATTGGTAGTCCTGAAGGTAAGTTCCGCTTTCGATTATCGGGAGCTGGGCAGTGCCGGTGACGCGGTTAACCGGTGCGTAGCGCATTCACAGTAGCATTGAAAAAATCATTGTCAACGATGGCCTCAGACCCCATGGGCTTTGAGCGGGCACTCCAGGTCACGATCACAACCCGCTGTGCAGGGTTAATGTAAATGCGTTGACCGAAAATACCGCGTGCGCTGAAGGCGCCGCCGTCGTATGAGTTCCGGGCGTCGGGCACGGCCCACCACATATAGCCGTAGGGTACCAGTTGATTGTTAATCCGAAACGGGGTGCTGGCTTCCTTTACCCAGCCTTCGGGTAGTAACATTTTTCCGTCAACGATGCCGTCGTTCATGACAAATAACCCGAAACGTCCATAGTCGCGCAGCGTTGCGCTAATGCCGCTGCCTGCCACTTCAAGCCCGCCGGGCGACTCCAGCCACCAATGGGCGTCGGATTCCATGCCCAGTTTGGTCCAGATGGTTTCACTCAGATAATTCGCCAGGTATTTGCCTGTAGCCGCGTATAACAGGGCACCGACAACCTGGGTTTCACCGGTACTGTAATTCCAGACCTCTCCGGGCTTGGCCAGGCGTGGCAATTGCGTCATATATTGCAGAATCGCACCCGGTTGCTGTGCAATTTGCAGTTCAAGCACTTCCCGGCGCTCGGACCGGGGGTTGGTATGATCCTCATCCCATTTTGCGCCGGAGGTCATTTGCAGCAGTTGCCTGATATTGACATCCCGATAGGTGCCGCCGGCGAGCTCAGGCAGGTATTTAGTCAGAGGTTCCTCCACACTCCCGATGTAGCCCTGCTTGATGGCGATGCCGACCAGGGTGGTGCTGATGGATTTTGCCATCGACATGGACATCCAGCAGGTGTGTTCAGTATTGCCGAACTCATAGTGCTCCAGGGCGATGTCGCCGTCCTTCAATACCAGCAGCCCTGCCAGGCGATTACGGGAAATATAATCGTACAGGTCACATTCCCTGCCGTTGGACATGAATGGAAGCTCCTGGAGCTGAACTCTATAAGGCGCCAGCGGCCGTGTTTTTGTGCCGCGGGCGATCCGTCTGGTTGGAAACAGGCGTTCAGTGTTGCAGAAGGTGTTAACCTGGTGCCCGGGTAGTAGCTTGCCGGCGAACGCCCGCCTGATTAACTCTGCGTTGCCTGGAACCTCTAATTCCGCACACTCCGGTTTAGGTACGTCGTGTTCCCTCAACCAGGTCTCATTTTGATATCGCATTATTTGTAACCTGTCCTGCTCCCAATGTTGTTACCTTGCCAGTGCAAGAATGGTATTCAGTATATTCACCCTGTTGTTGGTGAGGAAGTTGCTAACAGTGACGGCTGTGGTGCGGATACCACACCATCGCCTGCGAACCTGTTAAACGGCGGGCGATAATGCCTGGTGCGTTGGCAGCACCGCTACCATCAACATTGGCATCTTCTTCTGGTGATACGGCTGCAATACCATGCGGTTTAATTGTTTTAGGAACCTCTGCAACTGAGAAAACTGTTATGAAACTTGATGCTCACTGGATGCCGTTTACGGCCAACAAAACCTTTAAGGAAAACCCGGTACTACTGGAATCTTCCAGCGGAATGCACTGGCAAACTGAAGCGGGGAAACCCCTGCTGGATATGACCGCCGGTCTTTGGTGTACCAATTTGGGACACAGCCGCAGTAAAGTGGCTGAGGCCATGTACGAGTCAGCCCGGGAACTGAGCTACGTGCCTTCTTTTAACCTTGGACATCGCGCTTCCTTTGAACTGGCGGAGCGACTCACTGATCTTTCACCGGGGAATATTAATCATGTTTTCTTCAGCAATTCCGGCTCTGAGGCGATTGATACCGCGCTCAAAATTGCCATGTCTTACCACGTCGCCAACGGCGAGCCCGGCCGTAAAATGTTCATTGCTCGCGAGCGCGCCTATCACGGCGTTAATCTGGGCGGTACGTCGGTTGGGGGCCTGGTCACCAATACCCGTCATTATGGGCGTTGGGGATCGGTCGACCATTTACCGCATACCCTCGATCTTGCCACCAATGCCTTTTCCAGGGGATTGCCTGAAACCGGCATTGATAAGGCACGGGCGCTTAACGACCTGATCGCGTTACACGGTGCCGAGAATATAGCTGCTGTGCTGGTGGAACCGGTAGCGGGAGCGGGTGGTGTGTTGCCGCCGCCGAAGGGCTATCTGCGGGAATTGAGAAGGATCTGCGATGAACATAATTTACTGTTGATTTTCGATGAGGTCGTCACCGGGTTTGGGCGCACAGGCTCCTTTACTGCCGCTATCGAATTTGATGTTGTTCCGGATATTTATACCTCTGCAAAGGGACTTACCAGTGGTGCCGTGCCGATGGGAGCGACTTTCTGTACGGATACCATTTATGACAGGGTCACGGCCTCCGCTGACGGCATCGAATTTTGGCACGGCTATACCTACTCAGCACATCCGATTGCCTGTGCAGCGGCCAGTGCAAGCCTGGATATTTACCAGGAGGAGTCTCTGTTTACCCGGGCGGGCGGGGAAATTGGTGCGTACTTTGAAGACGCTCTGCACAGCCTGAGGGACCTGCCGGAGGTTATCGACATACGTAACTACGGTCTGTTGGGTGCGATAGAATTTTCTCCTCAGGTTGATCGCGCGCCGATTGGGACTCAACTGTTCAGGAAAACCTTGGAAAAGGGGTTAATGATTCGCGGTAGCGGAGACACGGTTATACTTTCGCCACCTCTCATCATTGAGAAGCATCACATTGACGAATTTGTTGAGAAAACCCGTTCTGCCGCTGCCGAGTTAATTTGACCGGTCCGTGCGTCGCTAGCCCGGCGCACGGTAAGCCTGCGAACAGGCAGTTACTCACGTCGCGTTATTGATGTTCTCTTGCATCATTGCGGCGATTTTCAGGGCATTGCTGTCACCGGTTGCGCTTAGGCCGTTTATTACCTTTTTCATATCCTCCAGGTCGCGGCTCTGGCCCAGCCGTTTGATGCCCTGCATCTGTGAAACCCGAAACCGGAATGCCAGTATGCCTTTGCTGAATTGCTGAAGTAATTCCGGGGCTGTACCCTCCAGGCGCCAGGGCTCCGGCTCATCCCGCTCCATGTGGTTGATCGTTTTTGCCAGGACACTCAATGTTTCATCGTGATCTTCAATGGGGATAAATTGTCCCCTCAGTTGCACTGCGACGTAGCTCCAGGTCGGTATTTTCGGTTCTTCTACATACCAGCGCGGCGAGATGTAGGCATCCGGGCCCTGCAGTAATGCGATTGCCGGAGCAGCCGCCCGGACAGCCGCACATTGCGGGTTTCGTTTGGCGATATGACCGACAAATTCATGGCTCGTATCGTCTCCCGCCGCGCTGTCATCTGCGGCGATGCTGGAACCGGGAGTGAAAAAGTCTGTGTCGTCTGCGGATGGACCGCTATAGATCAGAGGCGTTGCGGTAATTTGAGACAGGCCGTCAACGCTGGAAAATAATTGCGCAAAGGGGTTTGCGTGGATGTAGGCAAGCAGCCCATCGGTATCGGAAAAATCAAAATGTTCGGGTACGAACATCTGGCGGCCGACGTCCCTGAGGCTCGAAGCCAGGATTTTTCCGGTGGGAGAGCAGTTAGCCGGTTTGTCGGGGTTTTGATTTTTGCTACTCACGAATTGATACTCCGCTTCTTCCAGTTGATTTGCTGAAGCTCACTATAAAGCAGCGGTAGGGAAATCGGGGTTGCCAAAAGCCCGGTTGGCGGTGCGTTCGGCACACCGCATGTGTTTGAATTTGAGGTTTGAAGGTTAGTTAGCGACGCGAATCTGCCGGTGTCACCTGCGCTTTTTCGATACGTCTGAATGCCCTGGGGCTGACGCCGACCACCCGGGTGAAGTCTCGGCTGAAATAGAGTGGGTCTGAATAGCCGCATTGTTCGGCGATCGCATTGATTTTAGCGTTTGTTTCAACGAGCTTTTGCTTGCCGCGATTGATGCGTTCACGGCGCAACCACTGGATGGGCGAACAACCCAAAGCCTGGCGGAACAAGCGATAAAATTGTGAATCGCTGAGCTGGCAAAGGCCGGCGAGTTCGGATACCTGCCAGGGTTTTTGATAGTGCGCGCGCATTTGCGCGATTGCCTGGCGCAGGCGCTCCGGGATATCCGGGTGCCCGAATTGCGAAAATTTGTCTGTGCGGTTAGCAAACAGCGCTGCGATCACCTCAGCGATGGCCGCATTGATCAGGGCATCCATTGCCAGCGGCCGGTCAACCATCAGCCGTAGAATTCGGGCAAAGACATTGCTAACGCTTTCCGCATTCAATCCTGCAAAGACCGGCCTATGATTTACATCGAGAAGCGCGGACAGTTTGGCCAGATGGGGGCCTTCGATGCGTGCCCAACTGATTTCCCACCCCTGGGTATTCCTTGCTGGGCCGTGGGAATAGGCCAGGGAGGTGTCGAGCCAAACGACTTCTCCGGCATGAACCTGAAACTGCCGGTTTTTAACTTCCACTGTGCCGGTGCCCTTGTTGCAGTAGACCAGCGCGTGGTCAAAAAATTTCTCCCGCACGGGCACTGAACCGGCCCGGGCATAGGTGCGCCCGGCCCGCGCGACCGTATAGAAAAGCGACTCGGATAACTGCCCCGGTGTATGGAAATAGGATTCCAGCAGTTCCATGGGGTCTTCAGCCGATTACGAGCGGTAGGGATTTGAGCCCGCGGCTGGTGATCCCGGGTTTAAATTCGGGGTTCTCTGTGGCCGGTTCCAGTTTGGAAAAGGCCCTTAACAGGCTGGTAAACATAACCTCCATATCCAGTCGTGCGAGGTGGTTGCCCAGGCAGAAGTGGGCGCCCTTGCCGAAGGCGATGTGACGATTGGGCGAGCGGGTAATATCAAATTGGTCGGGGTTTTCAAATTGTGCGGGGTCGCGATTGGCGGCACCGTACATCAGTCCGACTTTGGTACCCCGGGCAAAATGCCGGCCCTGAAATTCCATATCCTCCAGCATAAAACGATGGAAAAAGGGGAGCGGCGGGTCATAGCGGAACATTTCCTGGACGGCGGTGTGGATATGGGAGGGGTCATTTCTCAGTTTTTCCAACTGGTCCGGATTACGCAGCAGCGCCAGCATTCCGTTGCCGGAAACATCGATGGTGGAGCCATGGCCGGCCGCCAGGATAATAATACAGGTGGAAATGAGTTCGTCCTGATTGAGTTCGCCCTGTGCTTCGGCCTCCAGCAGTACAGAGATAAGATCCTTCCTGGGTTTTGCCCGGCGCCGGGCGGCTAACTCGATCAGGTAGTCCGAGAATTCGGTGGCCGCCCGCTCGGCAAGCGCTAAATCATCGGGCGTTCTATCCTGCTCAAAAAATTGCACGATATTTTCAGACCAGGTGCGCAGGCGCTCGCAATCCGCCTCGGGAACACCCAGTAACTGACCGATGATTGAGCCGGGTATGGGGGCCACGAAGTCTTCGATAAAATCGATTGCTTTTTGCTCCTTGATGACCTTGATCCGTTCGTCGACCAGCGCTTGGATATCCTCCCGCAGGGCACCAATTCGGGCGGGGGTAAAGGTCTTGAAAACAAGGCGGCGTAGACGGTCATGCATTTCGCCCTCGCTGTCGAGTACATTGACCCGCACATAGCGGCTGAAGACCGGCGTTTCGTCCCAGTTTTCTGCTGCGCGTTTTGCCGCCACTTCCTGTTCGGTCATTACGTGTTCCAGCGTGCGCACCAGCCGTTTATCCGTTGCCAGCGAGTGGACATCGGCAAAGCTGGAAAACAGCCACATATCCCAGGGCTTATGATAGTAGATCGGGTGGTTCTCCCGCATAGTTTGATAGACCCGGTAAGGGTCGCAGGCGAATTCCGTGGTAAAGGGGTCAAACAAAAAGTGATCGGTGGCTGGCTTGCCGGTGGCATTATCCATCACATACCTCTAAGAAAATAAGTATTGCGGCTCGGCCGGGATGGCGGGGGCGAGTCCGGGTAAATTTGTTGGGCACATTCTAGCGACTCAGGCCGGCGGGTAGTATAGCCGATAATTGCAGAAATATGGATAAAAGTCGCATCGATAAATAATATATATAACAACTGGTTAATGGTTAATATACCTAATTTTCATATTTTGGACAGCCTATTTGACACCTATCTGCCGGAATCCGTAGCGGGTAGTTGCTGTCCCTGTCGTAGGTTAAAGGGGGCGGTTCAAATTCCATTAGCGCCGGATAAGAGTATTATTGTGCGTATGGCTTTTGATAGCGGGCGCTTCGGGAAAACCGGGCTCGCCCATCTATTGTTTTTTTTCCCCTAGGGTAAAGTCAGTTTCGCGTGTCGTAGCTATGTGAGCGTAGATTTGCTTGGAATTTGCCGGGGAGTCGGCGTGGTTTTGAAAGCAGGCGGTAGGGTACAGCGAGTATGAGTGCGAATAGAGAACAGGCGGAGATCACACAGCTCTATAAGGATACCTCCGATGAGCTGCGCCGTTTGTTGGTGCATAAGCTGGGAAACCCGCAGGAAGCGGAGGAAATCGCCCATGACGCCTACCTCAAGTTATGCCGCATAGAGTACCGCGAAGACATTCGCGACCTGAGAAAGTATTTATTTACCATGTCCGTACGGTTAGCATTAAACGTGTTGCGAAAGCGGAAGATGGAGAGAAAATACCTCGGTTATGAGCAAACAGATGAAACAGCGGAGACGGTGGGCGATGAGCGTTCGGCCTACCGCATCCTGCTTGCAGAGCTGAAGCTGGTTGCTGTGAAAGACGCGCTGGCAGAACTACCGGAAAGAACCCGCCATGTTTTTTTATTGCATCGGTTTGAGGGGTTAACCTACCGGGAATTTTACATTACCCCCTCCCCCCTTATATCTATACTTATTACCCATCATTTTATTTTACCCCTCCCTAAAATTAAACAAAAATTCGGAAGTGCAATGTCTACTCATGCGCACTACTTTCCGTACCTAAAGATTGAATAACCTAAAACTTTGTCCTAAAACAAGAAAGAAGTTCCGTTTAAGCTAATTGCGTTTGCGAGCATCTGGTAGGCGTTAACCGGGCGCGTGTCCAAAAACATCTGGGAACCAGAAACCACTTCTGATAATCGGAAGACCTTGTCCGGATTTTCTTATGCTTATTATAAGTTGTAAACAAGCAAGTGTTCAATGAATTATTTATTTGTTCGTGGATAATGCGGAACACTTGAAACTTCAGATATTCGAAAGTTCCTCTTTCGGACTTTATGCCGCTTTTTTTAAAGGAGGACCCAGAAACAGTATTCTTGTTTGTTAAATATACATTAGCGTTAGCAGGGGTGTTGGGGGAGGGCATTTGCCCCTTGCAATGCGCTTAACAGTAGAAATATTGTTAAAATACGATAAATTTTGACTACTCAAAAAATTTTTTGCCGCTTATTCCCGCCGTCCTCCCAAATCCTGCAGACTCCCATGTTATTATATATTCTATTGAATTTGATTGAATGCCGTGAAATTCTTCTATTTGGACGCATCCATTGAACAATGAATAAAAAGTCTTCTTATTTATAGCTTTTATTTTTAAAAAGTCTTCTTATTTATAGTTCTTATTTTTAAAAAGTCTTCTTATCTATAGTTCAGTGAGCGGATCTTTCCGCTGTAAAGCAGATGGAGATAGGGACGAGGTAGCGAGTAATTGATTGGACAGCGAAGACAGAATTAGCGTCTCCTGTTAGAAGATTGTGTTTTCGTTTTGACCGATCAGCGGTAATATATTCAACAAATTCGTTTCAAAGCTCCTGTTCGTATACATATACTTAAGGGTCTGCTTTGAAGGCTACTTTAAGTGCTGAGATCTTTGTTGGTGGATTTTGAGGAAGGTTTCAAATGTGTGATTTCTAACGGAAGACAGGTCAACCAATTTCTTCCACTCTGATCAAGTTATTAGTTGCACAAATCCGATCAAGTTAATTGCCAATTAAATCAAACCTTACGGGACATCAGTGGGAAAATGATGCGGCTTTACGCTTGGCACTCCCTTTTGGAAGCTACGGCGTCACTTACTTACATGGAACTATTAGAAAGTCGTAGAGACCATACCGGGTGCACTTCCTGGTTAGCAAGGACCCAAACGAAAACCTAACCCTCTGGCATAGAAAGCTAGTTAACCAACCGCAGTACCACAAGAAAGAAGCGAGAATATCAGGCTGAATAAGTTTGAAGAACACCATCAAATTAGTTTAATTTGTAAATTGATGCCAACAGGTGATGCATTTGCTTCTAAACACGCTCACCCGTTTTGTTACTCAGTGCAATAAGAAGTAATCACTCCCTACCTTCCACAAATCAAATGAAACTAGTGTCGTCATGCATCTCGACGTGAGTTGTTAGTTGAGCTCTCTGGCCTTTCAAGCTAGACTGTATGTGGAATTGGCTCAAAGAACTCCATGAGTCCATCTTTACGTCTAATCTATTTTGTTTCATCGGACACGTATTCGGGATCTCGGCTGTTCTTAGGTCAACTTGAGAAAATTCGTCCTTTCATACTCTTTATTGTGCAAGCCTCTTTATTCCTATTGGCATCCCAGAACTGTTCCATTTCGGTTACTTGCATCTTGCATGATTAACGTTGCACAGCTATGGAGCGATTATGCCATCTGAGTTTACCATCACCCCACCTCCTATCTCCCAAGAAAAGGCCCCAATGTCAAGATTCCTCATATCTAGTCTTTCCTTAAGCAATTAAAATGTCAGTCCCGGAACACAGAATCGCCACCACTACAGCATCCACTCACCCAACATGTTTGGAGAAGGTCCCTGTTTAAGGTCTGGTGGTGCAGTTAGACGTGAACCTATATCTATGGTCCGCAACCTGGGATCGACAGACCCTTTGGGGTCCGCAGAAAGTATTTAGAGGTCCATAACCTATTAAGGATCGGATTCAGTAAACGACAATTTCTTAAGTTTTGAAAATTTGTTTCTAAGTTTGAACCAACAAACTCAATAAAGTGTTATATTTATCGCCTTGATTACTTATGCAATCCTTGTAAACGTGTACAATACGCGCATGCGTGTTTTGCATTTTGCTCAAATGCGCATAAAGGTCTGCATGTAACATCTCTTACACGGGTGGTGGTCCGCTTGAAACAAAAGGTTACGGACTGCATGATGACTACAATAATTGTCCATGAATTATTTTAGGACGGTGGAAACATCGAGAGTAGGATCGCATTTCGTCTCAGCTGTTATCGACTTATTTCATTCTTTCTATTTGGTATTTTAACTTGCATATTATCATCAACATTGTGACCGACTGCTAATGACGTTGCAACAAAATGACATTATACGGGCGCATGGAGTTATCGTTTTATGAAGAAAACAAAAAATGGCAGAGAAACTAACACCATTTTTAAGCAATCCTACAAGTTACAATCATGGCTTTGTCTCGAGGTCATACCTATACAATCAGCCTGTGGACGGTTTCGGCAGATTGTTTAAGTGTCAACAAATAGTGGTCGGTGAGAGATGAGGACTTCAATGCGCCACATACAAAGTAAAAATTAACAATAAATGTCATCAAGATAATGGAAATTAACTTTTAAGAAACGCAATAAAGACAGTGAAAACGGATATTTAATTAAATAACCCTAGACTTAAACGGGATATCGTCAGTTCAGTTCTTAAACTATATAAAATCTCTCTTGTTCGGAACTGAATGGAATTGATTAGATCGTATAATAACACCACAGCTAAATTAAGAAGACTGCAGCAGTCACGAATTGTCTCGCAAGGGGCAACACATCAACCGAGGGACCAAAGGAGTGTTTGATAACTTGAACTAACTAGATTGAGGGAAGCAAGCTTTCGTACGTGTACCATACTCTGTGTTGGTCATCCGTAAGTCCATACGTAAGTAGCTAGCAGCTTAACTTCATCTTCTAATTTTCATAAAAGTTGGATGTCAAACATAAATGCACAAACCAGGGGCGTAGGCTTCACCCACTTACTGTTTGCGTCTTCATGAATATTCACAACCCCCGCCCCCTTCTCATGACGTTTGTAAGTTCTATTGGAAGTGTTTGTTGATTTAAACCCGATACGCTTACGCGCGATGTATACCGTCTGTCCGTTTTCATGTATTTATTCCATTATCAACTTGCAAGAAACTAGATATGAGTGATGGTCAAACGTTCTTCTCCCGAGTTCAGTACTAAAACGCGACCTCCAGTTCACCCATTAAAGCTGAACCCACGGCGTGTCTCTTTCACTCCCCAGGAGGATGGGACAACTTCGGAGCCTTCGGAAATTTTGGACAACTTTGAACAACTAGCATTGTATTGCGTGCCATCTGCACTCCCAATTTGTGACTCAATAATTCTGCACTTTATCTATTTATCAAGTACTTTACACAAGGAATTGGGTGTCCAAATTCTACCTTAAATGTTATGATCAATTTTAAGGCAAGATATGACATTTCACAGAATTTTGCTAAATGGCCATACTTACCGTTCACCTTGATTTACAAATAAAAATCTATCTAAAAAGCTGAAGCATGTAAAACCAAACGTTCTTAATGGTACTGAAAATGTGTCAAATTGCAGAGGCTGGGGTTTTACGGCTGTTCATTTACACTTGAAGGGCTCCAAACCCCACAACCCTGAGCAGGATCCTAGTGAGGAGGGCCCGAGCAGCATAGGGTTAGATAAAAACGCAATAGAGTCACTCCGTTCCAACATTTTTAAACCGTGCCATCAAACAAATACGTCGAACTCTGATTAACAAAATACAATATCAAAAGCTGGCGGTTTTATTTCATGTATCCTACACCCAAAATATTGTGAATTATCTGATCATAAAATGTCTCCAT
>JAAAKM020000498.1:11148264-11171380 GCA_010016025.2 Alatinidae sp. Z8VKAUB7J3
TCTGAGTAGACACACTGAAGCAAACAAGTGATCTGTAACAGATTCTATCAAATACGCAGCAAATAGTTAGATGAAGAAGCAATCACTATCTACTGAAGTTTAGGAGGTCGACAAGAAGAGATATTTTGAGAATAAGTGGAGGATTTAGTGATCCCCGTTTCCGTAGTAGGCTCATACGTTATCTTGTACAAAGATTTGCAGACGATAATCCTGTAATCTGGTCTCAACTTATATAATCGGATTCAGCGATGAACGTTCAAAGTTTCTAAAAATGGCAACAGACTGTTTTGAATACCCTAACTCAAGACCCAGGATATGAAAATATGTCGGCCATTAAACTTTGCACTACTGTGACCAATGTAACACAATGATTTTAATGTATTTTGGTGCACGATTTGCTTCCCACACCGGTCAAGTTCCAAGTATTATATAATAGGTCGAGGCCTCTCTCACAGTTGGCGAGTTCTCAACAGATTTACACACCAGCTTACTCTGTAATCTAAACGTTTCCTGATTCTCAGGGATGGACATAAACCATGGCTTGTAATTGTAATTGCAAAGTCTTCCACACATTAGGTCTAATAACCAAAAATGTAAGTGGTTTGCTCTTAAAACGCGGTGTCTGTGCCTTAAGATCTCCTTCACACTAAACCAGATAAAACTAAAACGCAAGTTTAGGTGAGATAATAACTTAAAGTTTTCGTTTACACATCAAAACTGATAAAATGTTCTTCGTCCACATTAAGGCCACATAAACGCTTTTATCAGGGCTTTGCGCATGCTCACATGAAAGCATAAACTCCAGGCCGCTATTCTTATTATCCCCGCTGATTATCTAAACGTTTTGAGAGCTCCAAGATAACGTCAGAGTTTTTGAGAAGTTCAACCGACAAAAAGTTCCCCATCCACAGTTACAAAAAGAGTTACGTTTTTAGTTGTTTAATTATTCTACCTTAAGGTGTTTGTGAAGGATAACCTGCTAAGTTTCAAAGTGGATGAGTGTCAATTTCTTGTCATTTAGGGAATTTTACGGCATCGTGTTTAAAAGAAAGGAAGAACAGCGATAAATGATAGGGGGGCTTTCTTTGTTGTAGCGCTTCCTACTCAAATCAAAAAAATACGTATCATGTGAGCGGGAAGAGAAGTTGTCCGACCACCGTTCTCAGGTATAACTCAGTATGGTAGAAGTAAGCCATGGGAATTTCGCTCATCCATGGAAATGGCACCTTATGATATTCAATTTATAGATGGTTTTCTTTTCATTCCGTTTACGAGTATTTAAGTTGTTCACTTGTAGAATGACAAATCTAGAGTTTGGGTCTGACGTCATAACCAGAACTAAGCTTACTTGGAATTTCTATCTGGGTAGATTTTCATTGCATATCGTCTCTAAAGGAGGCAACGAATACCTGAAACAAAGAATGGCAAGGAAAAATTGGCATTATCAGATAGCAGTACGAATGCTGATTTTATTCCAATCTTCATAATAAAATTAGAAAACAGGAATTGTGTTGTAATCTTCACCAAACATGCAGGTACCAAACAGCACAAGGCTTAATTTTCAAAGGTCCACGTGGAAAAGGAGTACAGCCTTACCTGCAAAATGGTGGTAAACAGTATGGGAAAATATGAAAGTTACCTTGTAAAGCAAATAAAATGCAGAAGAGGCAAAGAGAAGCGGAAGTCACCCTAGTCACGAAAGTTTACGCACACTTTTATAAGTTGATCTCGATCAGAAGAGGAATAAATCATGCATTAGGTGTTCCTCCTACCGGTGATGCAAGTTTAACAGCTATTTAATAGTTTGATAGTTTTATTACTGAAAACCACTTGGGAAGCATGTTATGTCAGCACTGCTAAGCCATGCTACAACGCGGATGCCCTGACAGATTTGTTTCAACGAAAAACTTGGCAAAATCAAAGAGACGTTATCAGGAAAGAGAAATTAAACAAACGTAGATCAAATGGAATGAAAGAAACGAAAGCCTTCGGGTATATTTCAACCCTACCCACTCTTGAGCTGTTTGTGATACTGATGGATAGTTCCAAAAAACAAAACGTTGTTAACCAGGGAAGATTTTCATATCGTAACTCAGTGCTCTGCAAGTGGTAAAAAGACCCTGAGCAGTAGCAGAGGCATCTTGCAACTTAGATGGGGCATGGAGTGATTGCCATCATATGAAAACTTTCGCTAGAGATATTGATCAGTTTCTCACGTGTTGAGATAGAGTCCTGTTTTTCTCAAAAACTATTAACTGAAGGAAACGATGGATAAGGGGAAGTATCAGCTTCAATCCTTGGGATTAAATGAGTTACGTCACGATTCGGCTAGTTCCAGTCTCTCTCTGAATGAGTTATAGCAAGAATAATGTATATCTAGACCTAATAATCTGAAATCTCAGCCACATTGCTAAAAAATAAAATCAAGTATTGAAAGTATCGTCGAGAAGAGAGGATTTTAAATGTTAGTTTTGAAAAGAACACTAAAGAAATAGATGATATGTCACCAGCGGGGATCGAACCCGTGACCCACCGGTGGACATCGACATTCCGGTGGATGATTGGGAGCTAATGTGGCGACTAGAGAAATAAAAGTATGTTAACATCGGAGGTCACCTAGCTCAGTTGATAGAGCGCACGCCACGAAAGCGTGGATCACAGGTTCAACCCCCGCTGGTGACATATTTTCTATTTCTCTGGTGTTCTTTCACGATTTAAGTATTGAATCCCGTGCACTTTACAGTCACCAACAGCGTCAATTTGCAACAACTGTCTAACCAATAAGGGCATTAAATGAGTTAGAATTAGCAATTCATCGTGTTTCATAAAACCGTGCGAGATTTCTTGCCTTGGATATGTTTTACTTGATTACAATTGGACATTAAAGAACTTTACCACAATTGAAGTTTTCTAACTTTAGGAGAAGATGTGATGTCGTGAGAAGCAGATCCTTTTGAAATGCTACCAATTTTAACATGGTAGTTGTCACACGTGACAACAGATAAGCCAAACATGGCTAAAATGTGACACAGAGACCCTGTGTACACACGGAGCTCAGGTCAAACTCCTGTTCACAGTTGTATTTCCCATGCCAAACAGAACTCAGAGGTCAATCACAGTACGTTTTTTAAGGTCTTAAGCTGGTAACAACTTTGTGGTTAAATCTCAAACGTTGACTGTTGAATGGAAGCTGTTGTTAGTTTCCGCTGATTTGAATAATGCCATCGCATGTACTGAGTTTGTGGCTTAGATCTACAATTAACTGGTATTGACCGCTGTGTCTTATCTGGGAATAGAGACTAGAGGCGGTGGTATCCATAATTAGTTGCAGGTTTAAATCAATCTTATTCATTATTTATTAAAAATTAAACTAACTGAACAAAAATAAATGTTGGTAACTCGACATCGTTAAATGGCAATTTAGATCTGTTCTTCGCTGAAATTCTCTGCGTCCTGAAATTGGGATAATTTCCTTCCATTAGCCAGTCACGATATCCTTTACGACCAAGGGATCAGTCTGGACAAAACTTCACTAAATGCACTCTGAACTTCACGAGCCATGACATCGACCTGAGGTGTAGTTTAGCCAATGTCGTAGATTCAACGTCATCACCACTACAATCGTCAGGGTTCTTAAACTATATCTCAGCACCATTAAATTAACATTTTTGCTGTCCTCTACTGGACAGCATGATTAGGTGTTTTAGGCACATTTTTTTTCTTTATTACGATGCAATACCAGCAATCAGCAATGATAAATTTATTTTTTTAAATCGTTACAAAAACATTTTCCGCTGTTGTCAACTGGCGTAGTACATTTGACAGCAGGATTGATATACATGGTGTGTTTAATCCGGAAATTTAAAAATAATGATAATGATAATAAAATATTAATATTAGTCGTTTATTGTTGTCTTTAGTAGAATATATTCTCAGTAATCGCTTACAAAAGGGCATACTGAAATGGGTATGCCATATGCCTCTTACCACTTTTTTTGAATTTCATGATATATTTCTTTATTTCACCTTGTAAAAATATACAAAGTCAGATACTCCCTGCATAGGCATATCTGACTTTTATGGTAAAAGCTACGTAGCATTAGAAAAACACCCAAACATACAACAAATTGTCGACAGAAAAACAAACAGTAATGCATAAAATAACACTTAATAAATAACAAAGTAATTCGATAAACTTACCAAGCTAAAAGTTTAGGAGACGATCTTTCCTATTTACGATCACAAAAGGGAATAGAATAACTTTTATTTTTTTAATAAGGAATTCCTTTTCTTGCGGCATAAATTTGTTCAACATTTCCAAGAATGATTTACTGTCAGCTCAGATCAATCAAAGTTATTGTGAAGCTTTTATTCAAGGTAGAACAGAGTTATTTGTATTTTGCTAATTTTCTATTGTAATTAAATTCTAATCTTGTTTCAAAACCAACTGTTAAGTCTATGGCATTTAAAACGATCTCATCTTTTATAGCCAAGTCGGACGATACTCCTCACCAGTGATTATCAAATGAGAACGAAAACCAGGTAAACCACAATCGATCTGTAAGCGTTCTTTTAAGGATGAAAGATGCTTACATATGATTTGTAGTACTGAATCATGTCTCCAATTATTTCATCCCTAATATAAATGTGTAGAGCAGGTTTGTGTGCTTAAATACGAAAAGCATTGCTTGTAATCGATCTTTTTCCAAAGAGAAAGATTAGATAGTATGGGCAACGTTGTGTTAATATATTTACAGGCAAAGGTATAGATAGGATGCTGGAGGCCAGAGAGGTTTTTGGCACAGTGTATTTATTTTGCGTGTTACAATTTTGAATCAGGGTCTTAAAACGAAGCACTGTTAGCAGCTCTTCCACACGACTTTTTTTCTGATTTCTGATTTCCTTCAACACCTCTTGAGTTGATTTAAAATGATCATGTCGTACACTTTCTTTATTTTGTTTTATGAAAAATGTGATGTATATCAGGATCAGAGGTACGATAACTTGACGCTGCATATAAATTCAATGATTGATTAATGAAGAAAAACAAATATATCTGGATAAAAGAAGGAATTGCCACTCCCGATATCAATTCTGGTCCCTATAATCGAATATTGAGGACACCTCGTCGTAACTAGAATCAACAACAGCTGAATCCATCAACCCTACTCTAACTTATTATAATTTTATTATAATTTGGACATTTGCATCATTCTACAACCTTGAGGCCAATTTGGTGTGTTTAGAGCCCTGAGTTATAATCTACGGCATTTCCAAGTGTCTTCACTTAACACGATTACCGAGAAATCTGTTCCTTGGATTTCTAACGGGATTACACAATGGGATGTTTCTGAAATCTGACAGGATTACTCACTATAATACGTAGTGGAGTTCTTACTGTGCAAATTCGTGTTCTTCTAGAAAGGAATTGCTAAATCCTATTTCAATACAAAGACAGTTTTTATGCTACCAATTACATTTTTCGTATCGTTACTATACCTTGCATCATCCTGCACTTAAGAGCTATAATTATCATATTAATTCGTTTAATGTCTAAATTAGTCAGTTATTTCAAGAATTTTAAGTTCCTGTCTGCTCCTCTTCTCCGTTTAGTCACTTAGTAGAGTGCATGCGCAGAAGGCAATGGACAAAGTCAAGTATTTTGTCACAGCACAGCGCATGTGCACAAAGTAAAGAACACACTCTACGAACTACAAACAGAAACTGAAAGAAGGGTGCTCTGACGTAACACACCGCGTGGTCATAGGGAAAATTTGCAGATAACTGTCAGAAATCAAAAGGGATGAAAGGGCAGTATTACGTAACACAGTTCATGCACTGAAAGGATAATCGCCTTCTTTTACTATTCTATAGCTTTCTATCTCAACAAACGTCCAAAGTATCTCAAACGTTTTCCAATGCTTTCTCTCCAAGCACACATCACACAATCTTCCCACATTGTGTCCCAAGCAGAGTACAAAGAGGATGACGTCCCATAAACCTCTGTCTAAAAATCCCAATTACAACAACATCAAAGTGGTACCCAGCCCTAAATGTCCGCTTCCAAACTACAGCGTTCAAATCTCATATCAAACGCAAAGGTCCTAAGAAAACCCTACTACCTTTCCCCAGTATGTAGGCCTACTGGATTAAAATATAACAAGGTTCGATAGGCATAATTCAAAGTTTTAATGGTCGTATCTCGACGATTGATCAAGGTATCGTTTCTTAATTCGAACATGTTATCCATATAAACAAGACAAATGCAACCTGTATAAAATATGATCAAATTTCTAAGATTCAGTAAATTGCGAAGTTGCATGTAAGCACTACAGAGACATGATCCTATTTCCAAGAGAGGCTGTTCATTGGATTCTACGACAGCCTCTTTCGCAAGCCTCTGCTATTCAAAATCTCATTTTACACTAAACGAGCACTAGCAAATCAAGAGATAAGGTTACCAATCAACAACAAGGCATCTCTCTATTTTTAATTTCATTTCTCCCAGAAGTTTCAAAATGTCACTTTGTTTTCCAACTAATCTTTTTAATTGTATCAAATTAATGAATACTTGTGTAACTAAGACGACAGAGCGATCCTCTCGATTAAGCTTCATAGAAAGGAATGGAAACATGATCTGGGTAATATGAACGAAACTTCAAACATGATCCTTTGAGTGCCCTTCCGAACAGCAAGGAAACAGTCGCGGCTTGTTTCAAACTCTCTACAGGAAACTTAATGGGTAACTTTAAGAATATGTTCAAAGTATCAAAGGAACCTCCAAATGAAAACAAATTCCAAATTACTTCATGTTAAAATCACAGTCAGAAGTTGGCAATACCGTCCCCTTGGAGGGTACTAGAAACATTGGGGGGTGGGGGGCATGAAAATGGCAAGGCTATTGGAGCTAACACATATATGAGGTATAAATTTCTGATTGTATAAGTTAACTTTGGTTGCGAATGTCAGAATATTGGTCGCTGTGTTTCATCGCTCATTGTTTTTGCAACTCACCAATACTAAGGGCAAGCCGGGGGGTGTTTATAGGAAGCAGTCAAGAAATACTTAAAGGAGGGCTGTAAATAGGCTAATGACTGCCGAGCTTTCCCCGGTTACGATGAGATTCACGTTACAAAGAGAACCGCCAAGTGGTTTCAGAAAGTTTGAAACAGAGGTACAGTTGTTGATGATATCAGCGTTACATTCTAATCACAGCCCAAAAAATTAAAGGGCTGTTGAAAGAGCAGCGAGTAAACTCATTGCATTTAAATTTTGGTAGGGATGACTGATGTACTTAAGGTGATTAGGACATCAACAAATTATGACAAAGCAACTTGGTTTGTGGTACAAAATTTGACTATGCCATCAGGTAACGAATTCATTTTGCTAAACCTCCGGCAGGATAAAAGATCATTAAAACTTAAGAGAAACAAGAGAGATCTAAGGTAGGAACCCTGAGGGATACCACTATTTACAAACTGGGTTTTTGAGAATCATTCTCTGATAAAACAAATAGTTTTATGTTTCTTAAACGTGACCAAAACCATCTCACTTTTTCCTTTTGATACCATAATATTTTATCATTTATCGTGAATGTCGGATAATGTTTTTATGCTCTCCTGTCGTTGCTTGATTAGTAATGCGACTTAAAGCTGTGTTATGTCAGTACGAGAAATTGTGCTGATGGCCCAAGTAGTTGGCACATAAACTAATACTGTAAAGGAACATGGGGCCAGGGGTATGTGTAAGGTATATGTGAAGATTTGTATTAAAGAAAGATTTATAAGCTATTTGATGTTGGACCCATATTACAATCCGCAGTTTTACATGAAACAATTATGGAATACTAAAGTGATACCGTCACCAATACGATTTTTCGAGGAATCCCAAGTATAGCTTCATCCAAGTGATGACCCTGCCACCAAGCGAACGTATGCAAAACATAGCAGCCAAATCTAATGCATGCCACGAGATTAAATTTGCAAGAAGCCGTAAGAAAACACTGTTTACTATACTCAGCTCATAAAAATATGAACTGGGTTCAAATAACAAGGTTTTGGTAGGCACGATTTAAAGTTTGAAAGGGTATATCTTGACGACTGCTCCACATATCCTTCTCAAATCTGGACAGGCTATCTATGACTGCAAGAAGGATGCAACAGGCACGAAATATTGTCATGCTTCGGTTATGTCACACTTAAGGATTCTATTGCAGATCGTTTGACTGCCGTTATACAATAAGGTCTGTCTGTCTTGCTGTCTGTATGGCATGAAGACTGTTGGAACCTGACAAATTAAACCGCTTCTTGGAAAGAGTAATGTTTAGTAAACTTCTCCTTAACCACTTGTCCAGAAGCGAAACACTTTCAGATACCTATCCATCTTTCTATTATTTTACAAGCCAATTGAGATGAACGCTTTCTTCTCTTCAACGAATTTTAACTAAGGAGCAAGTGGGAGATTCTGACTTTCAATAATATATGTTGATGTGAATTTTCTAAAGAAAATATTATGTCACCTAACGATAGCTTACAAATAAAATTGATGTAAAACATTGATACACTGTTTGTGAATTTAAGACGCGTACTTTCTACTGTTTGTTACTTTTTCAATACTTCCATATTCCTGCAATCCTTTCCGTCAATTCAACTCATGACAAGAAAATTTGACTTGATGACTCATTTAACAGAAGGGCATGAAGTTTCAGATTTGATTTGCTCTAGTACACATTTTTCGTGACATTGCAAGAATGACATTCTTTTTCTAGGTTGCCGTACGGAATCGAAAAGGACCTTTGAAGAGAGCTTCAAACACAAATCTAGTGTGTCTCAACTGACATTAATTCTGTGATGAAAATCGTGTGAAAATCCGTGCTCCAGCGTTTGATTGTAAGATCTCAGTCAAAGGTCAAAGGTCAAAGGTCTCTAATTTGACATCTGAACATCTTTCAACATTAGAGGAAGGTTCTTAAATGGCGCATTAAAACTGTATTGGTTGTTTTCTAGAACCCCTATTATCACTACTTGCAGGTTAAGGGGAAGGCCCACCCTGACAACGCCCCTATCAAGGTTCCCCCTTGTCTGAAGATAGGCTAATTGGTAGGTTTGTTGGTTACAGAACGTAAAGAGAACTACTGTAGATGTAGACAACCGAAGGGGCAAAGGAAAATCTGAACAATCTAGCTTGTAAATTGCTGAAATTTTCCCCATTGAAATTCTCTTTTCCTCCTACCATCATTTGATGAATTCGTTGCTTGTTATAACACGTTTTCTGTTAAATGAGTTGATTCTTAAACTATCGAGGTTACGATTCAATGCCACCTACTCTTCTCATTTACATCAATGAGTGCTGTGACCATTGTTTTATCATCAGAAAAGTAGCTAGCTTGATCGAGGTCATTCAAAACAAACCCCTGAGGAACCCCTGCTAAGACGTCTTGGCAAAAGAGAGGCTTTCTGATTCAGAATTGTCGTATTCCTGCAGTTTATCTTACAAAAGCAATAACCAGCTTACGTTAGGGTCATATCTGCCTGCCAACCATTAAACAGAACTATTTATACTTAGGTTTCACGTAAACTTGCTTTTCAGATACGGAATAGCAGCTACTGTAAAAACACAGTTGGGGAACAAACACGCCATTGTAAACAAAGAATATACAGTAGATACAGTGAAATGGGCAGTAGCCACAGGTCTTATCTTTGTATACGGCTGATAACAAAAGTTGTAACGAAGTGTATAGACTATAGCAGAGATAGCAATTAGTTGTCACAGATATTGTTCTTTCAAAAATTTAATTTTGGAACGTAGAAACAAACTTGATAGCTGTGGCGGAATTGTTGCACACATTTATGGATAAGTTGGGAGGGGTAATACACTGAAGAGTTGAAGATTGTAAAAGTTATGCTATGTGTTCGGTTATGGTATTGTTGTCATTGATGCCCTTTCACTTCCTTACTGGTGTATGCATTTGTTAACCGCTGTCCAGACGCAAATGGCAGTGATTGTAATCGTTTATTGGCAAATCTTTGGTAGCAGACGCACTTAAATCGATGCTTCAAATAATGAAAGAGAGTAAGCTAACCGCATTTCACGTTTTGCAGGTAATATAAGACCATCTAAGTTCCGATAAAATATGGACCAACAAGAGCCCAAAATTCTCTTACGTTCGGAAATTAGCTCTAATAATAAGTAATATAGGTGTACAAAATACCGGCAAATACATCACCAGAAACCGCCGAAAGGGGACTGAAATTTTGACAATGTTTCTTGCCAGTAAAAAGTTCTTAAGGTGGACTAAAATTGGCGACACTGAACTCTTAACGGTATGGTAGTATATCGCATTTAGAAAATTCGATTTACATCCATACTGTGGGCGTTGGAGCACAGGTTAACAAATTTCATGTATGGCTGAACAATTCTTTATTAAGACAGAAACATTGTCAAAGCTGTAGTCATCTTTTGGACGTTTTCTGCTGAAATGGACTCTAGGTCTTAAAGGTTTGCCAGAAGAATATTAAGTAAGATGTAGATGGCCTTGACATTGTCATCAAACAACCATGGAGCTGCAGGAGGCATTAAAGGTCAACATTCAGGTCGTTCGTGGTCGATGAAATGGATATATAATTGCTATTGAAGTCTTTTGAAGACATATAATCGACCTCCCCGCTCAATCAGCTGCGACTTCAACTCTGAAATATGATCATGTTGACGTCGTGAATGTAGACTAAAATAAATGTTGCATAGACTCATGAAGAAAATTCAGAGACATCTGTATGTTGATTCAACAGAATTATATATACCTTGTAGTTAGAAACGTGATTGTCAGTTACCATAAAAGAGATGACACCTTCGCTGCCAAGTGCAGGTAATATGGTATGACCCTAGTTTGGCACTGAGCCTTAAAATGCCATCAATCTCTGTTTCAGAACAAGGTAACTTCTTGCGTCTAAGTAAAGGTTTAGATTCATATCATGACGATGTTTGATAATGAATTCCAACTTTTTTGTCCATAATTTGCACTATATGGTCAAACATCTATATAAACACAGACTTTAATTGCGTGGTAAACTTACCAAATCCAGAATCTTCGACTTGGGAGGTAGCACAACATAGCATTCCTTCTTAAACAGCAAATAAAGAGTAGGTTCAGTGAGAATCCAACCTGTGGCAACGATATCACGAAAGAAGAAGGATTGTAACAGGTGGACAAATCGGGATATGTTTTCCAATGATTTGAAGGAGGAAAACGCGTAGAAAACTAGACCTATCTGGTGAAAATATTGGGTGTTGAACAGAACTACAGATGTATGTAAGTCCTTTATTTTACTGCGACTTTGGTGGTTACCGATTAGAACAACGCTTTTCTAAGAAAAACAATCACTATTGTATTTCCCATTGGATGATGCTATTGCCATGACATCAGGGGTATAGAAGGATCATAGAAAACCCTTCTGGTTTTAATGTGAAGGTCTCATTGAATCTGGGCTTCTTTTATCTACATTGAAAAGTCGAAAAGCGTTCTCGTCCCAGCGTCTGCTGCCAGCAGCTAACTGAGCTTGTTTAGTCTGATGTCATGGCAACTCTACATTCTGTGATTCTTTGTTAATGAACAGAGAGTCCACGGAAGTTTTCAGGCTAGGCATACAGTGAATGATATTCGAAATGCCTTAATGACGTATTGGTCGTAGTCCAAATTTGTATTCTTGTGACGTCAAGGTAGCCCACAAACAAGAGAGCGAATTGTTTCGTTTATCAGATTCAACAAATGATCGCATTGTTTACACGACGGTGCAAGCTCGCGGAAAGTTAATAATAAGGGAAACCTTATCTCCATTTTTTGCCATTGATATAGCGATGGGCGTAGCTTCGCAAAATCAAATTAAGTTCAGCGGCCGAAGACTTGCTTACCGTGCGTCATAAAGGCCACATTAAGATGACTTGTGTAAAAATCCTTTCCGAAAGTTGAATATTGCATTAACTAACGGATTCGTTTTGCTAAACGTTTTCGCCAGACACTGAGAGTTACAGAGATCGTGTGGAGCAAAGTAAGAACTTTGTAGCGAACAATTTATAGAAAACGAGTAGACCAAAACACGCCGTAGAAAATGAAACGAACGTGAGCGACACATTTTTGGTCACTCCTGTTATTGAAAAAGGCGTAGGGTATAAACAAAATCTTCTCTTCGGCAGAAAGCTGGCTTCTTTGTTTTGATGATTACGACTTCTAAAGCGGCAAAATGAAACAGAGATTGTTCTTCGGCCAATACCCTAAACGAATCCTCTCAGTAGTTGTCAGCACATGTTGGGTTTTCAAGCAAATGCTGTTCTATTGCTGTTTCGGCATCTGTTGACTTGGGTTTGTTTAGACGACTTGGTAAACTTTTATAAACTTTACTGAGTTTACTTATTAACGCCTTTACGTGTTGCGTGATTCTTTACAAAAGTCCGATGTTCGAGGTCGTTAGATCTTTTGCGCAACGGTCCCCTATGCTCATTT
Organism: Alatinidae sp. Z8VKAUB7J3; assembly: GCA_010016025.2. Lineage (NCBI taxonomy): Eukaryota > Metazoa > Cnidaria > Cubozoa > Carybdeida > Alatinidae > Alatinidae sp. Z8VKAUB7J3. The sequence goes on from JAAAKM020000498.1 coordinate 11,160,761, forward strand.
CTGTTAGTCATCACATGATATTATAATAATAGTGCGTATCGCGCAACCTCTCCTCCGAATTGAAGGTTAAAAAAAGGCGATGGGGGCGGAATTTGGGGTTACATTCAAGTACACCCCAGCTGAACTTGAAACTTAAGTGTCAGATACGGAATACTTGTAGAAATGATAGCAAAAGAGAATAAACTATTTAAACGAACAGGAAAATGTTTCGATGTGCGCAGACGTGACAGTTCCTAGCCCACAAAGTCGCTTCGGACCACGATGACTTAGTAAATGGACATTTAGGCCGATCGGGAAGCATCCTTGCAACACTCTATTGCTCAACGTAAAAAGACACACTGTAGTATCAACAGCGCACCAATTGCAGATACGTATGTAAATGTTTGAAGGAAGGTTACTAACCAGTTTGCGACATTTGGACGTCGCTTTTAACAGTAAACAGATACACACAACATGCCTGCATTTCGATGCTACATACAATTGTGCGCAAGTGCGTAGCCAGAAGGTTGGAGGGGGCCTCCTTAAGCTACCGACATTAAAAGAAAGCTTGCCATTTTTACTCATGTAAGAGCCATAATGCGTCGCATTTTATGGTCCTTTTATCAAGCCCGCTTTGTGTCGAATCATGTTTCGAATGCTGGGTGGAAATAGCCATCAATCGGAAAACTGTCTAAGTAAATCAATTTCATATTTAAGTATGTAGCCGCAAAATTACGGAAACCTCCTCTCTCCTTAAAACTACCACCTTTCAAAGCTGCAGTGTCCGCGTCTCTTACTTCTTAGTGTTTTTCTCTAACATTAGAACCAACAACTGGCAGTCTCTCGACCACTGATGCGCATTGGGGGCGATACTGACACTACCATAGATAAACCGTAAAACCACAAAACCGGCTTGCTAATAAAAATGGGGTAACTGCAGCACCCTACAGCAATGTCTCTCTATTTGGAATACGCGGCCGAGAAACAAGCCTTGGGGCACGCCCTGCTCCCACGAATAATCCGAGGCATCTAGACTCAACGGAAACAGGTACTACAGTCGATCCTTGCCGCAAGATCGTGAATCTGCTGCTGTTGGGGAGTGAGCCTGATATTGATACTTCCCTAAATAGACAGTAAAACTACCAAGCTGGCTAACTAATCAATAAATGGCAGCTGGGGCGTCCAAGGACAAAGAACTCCCATTTAGGCTATCGGGCAGCGAAGCAAGCCATGAGGCAAGCTCAACCGCCCGGTGGGAACGCCTCTCACGGATCCAGGAAAGAATTAGCAATTTGCATCACCATAACACACGGATTGCGAGGCGCTGTGCAGTATAGACTAGCGACACAACTGACAGACGCTACTGCAAATAAGGTCGAAGAACAGTAAACTGTCAGGCATTTCGCCAAAGTAGAAGATGAGCTATCAATATGGAGGAGTTTTGAGATCCGTTTTCCTTCATGAAGAGTTTGTGGAGATGTGGTATCAATGATGAGCTAAAAGTTAGAGAGACCGTTCATGATTTGGTAGCGACTTCATTCACCATGTTGTCACTTCTGGAGTATCAGGCCGCAGAAGCAAATTATAATTGCACTTCATTTTAAAATCTCATTTTCTCCACCCAAAGTGGGAACCGACGGCTAAGTACAGATACATTAATAATAAAAATGTAAAGTATAGTGACATGTACATGTATACCAAGTGACAAACAAGCGAATCAAATCACCATCGCCGCCTACACGTAAGATATCGATCAGCTAACGAACCAATGTTCAGTATTCCCGGATTAAATTAGCTTCCGTTATCATCATAATAAAAGTGATGATGATCAATCATACTTAATTCAATTCTGGAATCCTACGTTACTGGCTCAATCATTACCATTAAATCGAATTTGATATCGCATCAAGCTGATACCCCCAAAAATTCAGCGTTTAAGATGCCAAGAAATCAGAAAATGCTTCGCGAGCATAAACGGCCTAGGTGACGTGGTGGCAACGGTACTCAATCCAACGTTTTCTAAAAGCTCTGAAAATTTCACGCTATTGGAGTGGTCGCACAAGGCTTAGTCCAGACTTTTGATAGATGGAGTCAAGTTATCAGTCTATTTGGTTCAAGTAGTCCCTGTATACGTTCTAACTCCAAAATTATAGAAATGTTTTCCGCGGGTTTTCGTGCACACTGCGCCGCTTATACCGTTGCCACCGTGTAACCAAGGGCGTTGTTGTATCGACTCAAGTTGCGTATAACCCTAAGATTTGCTTACGTCACACAATTATAGAAAAGTAACACTATCATAGACTACGATATAACATCAACCTGGAACCAATACAAAACCTACAAATATGTATGATTGAAACAAATGCACCCATCAATGTAGTAGTAGTAGTAGTAGTGGTAGTAGTAGTAGTGGTAGTAGTAGTAGAAGCAGTGGTATTAGTAGAAGTAGAAGTAGTAGTAGTAGAAGTAGTAGAAGTAGTGGTAGTAGTAGAAGTAGAAGTAGTAGTAGTAGAAGTAGTAGAAGTAGTGGTAGTAGTAGAAGTAGAAGTAGTAGTAGTAGTAGTAATAGTAGTAGTAGTAGTATAGAAGTAGTAGTAGTAGTAGTAGAGGTAGTGGTAGTAGTAGTATTGGAATTAAACTACTGGGTAGTAATTGTAGCAGGAGTAGTAGTTGTGTATGCGAGTGGAAGTTGTGCACCCTACATCAGGATCAACAAACCCTATTCTTTGAGCGAAGGAATAGAAAAACGCACAGAATGCTGGTGGAAGAAGGATTATATAAGACACCACAAAAACAAAGACAGTGAAAATAAGGTGCTCTTGGTCTCATTAAAACGTCTTTATTCATACAAAAAAGTTGTCACATCTAGAGAACAAAAGTACATTTTATATTTACAATTATCATACTGTTAAAACCGTATACAATAAATCACAATAAACCGTTTACATTTCTAAAAATATCTACTCTCTCTGGTGGTGCGGCAGATCCGCACTTTGCTGCCAGCAGCAATTGCAGATTTCCTTTTGCATTATCATAAAACTGTACAAAAAATTACGATGTTAGTAATGATATCAGTCAATGTTAAAAGTTATTTTGTATAAAATATACAGTGCAGATAAGTCTATTCTCGTACAATGTCACATACATAAAACGTAACAAATACTAAAACGCCTTTCAATTTCCTAGAAATCAGGAAGGGCATTGATGACAGGAATCTGAACTGGTAGCAGAAAGTAAATATTATCCAAAAACATCACTTTTATCTGAATAGTAGAGACAGTTGTCTCTTTGGATTCTAAAATATCCTTTAGCGAGTTCCCAGAAGAAACTCGTAAAGACAGCGTATAAGGACAGTAAGCAGTTTAAATTCCCCCTTAATGCACCCGTTGGTCGTTGTCACCTCAGAAAACAACCTTGGTTGAAAGAAACAGTCTTGGGCGGTTTTGTTACTTAGCTTGGCAGTTGCAAAGAAGGCTGCAGCTGATCGCACCGAGTTGTTCCTCGATTCGATGTTCCTCAAAGGAACCTGACTAAGTCTATATAATTCTGCTTTGCTTGTACATTATACTACGCGTAGACAAAGTAAAAGAGCTAACATCAACGAGGCCCTGTTCTTCTATGGTCTACTCGGCTGACAGCTATTCTTCTAGCTTTATGGCTGCACCACAGATTTATCTTCTAATCCCATCTTAAAACTAGCGATACTTTATTTAATGGTGGTTAGTAAATATAAATAGTTATTCTCAGCACAAGATAGAAGGTGTAAATTCCTAAAATGTTGGTTAACCGAGGTATTTGGAGTGGTGAATAGCTGTCACTCTAGTGCATTCAAAGCCAAGAAAGAGTTGTTAAGAGTTAGTTAATAGGACAGTTGGAGAGGGATCAACGTTAGGTCATAGAAATGAAACAAACAATTAACTATTACTATTTTCAGCGTAGTAAATTAGTAGTCAATAAATACTGCCATGTTTCAAAATCATATCAAACCCGAAGTAAATATGATGAGAATCATACATTCTGTTTTATGGAAGAAATTGAAAGTGGGTCAGCGGAGTCAGGAGTCTTCTGACGACACTGATGTTTGGTCGCAAAGGACCCTGGTCATGTAGCATGCTTTGGGGGCAAAGAGCAAATGACAACTATCAATATTTGTCAAAATACTACGTTGGTAAAGTACGAGTGTTTATTTTGGTTCTTTGAGACGTCTCCATAGCAACCACTGTCTGACCTTCTCTAGTTTTGTTGGTATTTGTGAGCATACTTAGTCACTCAATAGCCACGTAAACCCTATTGTCGTAGATTAGGGACGTAACATCTGAAATAATTATGTTGCTTATTAAGCAGAGACAGAGTCTGAACTCAGTTAGGTTGTTAGCACATGTTTCTGTTAGCTCACAAAACAATTTCAATTCTCATTAGGTAACGCACTTTGACGATGAGGACAAATTCTTGTAAGCAGCAACCATTTGGGTCGAACCACATCAAAAGATTTCCTGTTACAGTAGCTGAACTATGATTCAATGCACACGATAAAAAAAGTATTGTAGAGGTTTCGATCAATTGATATCCAACAATCAATGCCCAAAACAATCGATGCATCAGAGAAATTCAATCTGAGTCGATAGTCTCAGCCGGCATAAGCGTCTGAAACGGTAATGTGCTACTGCCTCTATTGTTGATGATGTTGATGGTGCTGATGATGGTACTGACGGTGATAAGGCTCAAGTGATGGTGATGATGATGGCAGTGATGGTGATGATGATGGCAGTGATGATGATGATGACGGTGTTCATATAATGATGGCGATAATGCTGGAGATGATGGTGGTGATGATGTTGATAATGATGGCAATACTGGTGATAATGGTGGTGATGGTCTTGATGATGGTGATAATGGTGGTGATAATGGTGGCGATGGTGATGATAATGGTGGTGACAATGGTGGTAACGATAGTGGTGATGATGACGATGATAATAATGACGATGATGACGATGTTGATGTTAGTGGTGATAATGATGAACATGATAATGATATCAGAAAAAATCGATCTCTGCCCCGCATTCCTTCCAATACACTACAAACGATACTGCTAAATATACTTTTATCTGCACTCCAGTCTATGATAATTTAATACAAATAACAACACATTATTCTTTTAATATCTACTCAAAAAGAAAGATAATATTTTTCTCAATTGACCTTTATGAAGGTGCTTTAATACGTTTTACAACTTTCCTCTCTCATCTACTGAACAGATGGTAAGTCTGTTGTCATTTGTCTTTAAGTTTGTGTTCAATAATAAATTCAGCATCTTCTGCTAAGTACTGGTTTTGTGTCTGATACCTTTCATAAATTGTAATGCATTCCTTCCTACTCACGCACAGCAGGTATTTTCTAAATACCTCCTTTCAATCATACTTCCTATACCTCTTCTGCATCAGCATGCCATTTTCAACGTAGGGTTATCTCCTTGACAGCATCACCAAACCCTGAGCGATGTTGCTGTGGGCATTTCAACATTTTCCAGTCATATGATAATGCCTGTCTTACCATCTCACAGTTTTCTTGCTGCGGCTTTTGTTAACCAAACCCACGCATTGGCTACCTTGTTGACATGTTTACATGTTTTCATCAGCATTTAGGGATTAGAGACACAACAAATCCATTATTCATTCCATGGTTGTGCGTTCTAATACTCTTTGTTCCCCCACCTTCACTTTAGACAGACTTGGATCGGCTGTTTTTCGATTTCCCTCTGCTCAAACTACTCAATAGGCGTTTTACGGTTACCGTGGAATTCGAACTCGATGCACTCCTCACTTTTCTGGGGGGAGGAGTGGACGGTTGGCGAACTCCCAAAATGTTCTTCGTCAGATAGTGAAAGACAGATACAATGGGTTCTATTTGTTCTGATGCTGATACCTCGAAGAAGGCACAGTTATAGTCGCGTGCCAGTTTTAATCCTTCTACAGTCGGTACTTGTCTTGCTACGCTCATGTCCGTTTTATTGGCCACAATCACAATAGGGGACATTGACACTGCTGAATATCTGTATAATGAGAAGAGAAAGTGATGACATTAGAAACCCATAGAAATTCTATAGAAATCGGGAAAAGTAAGTGTATCACTATATTCGTAATTGTTGTACAGATGAAATATTCAAGTCAAGTCTTATCTAAAATGTAGATTGCAAGAAAGCGTAGGAAAATGTGATGTACATAAACATTTATCATTGGAATTTGCATTTTTGTTGTTATCGGCTGAAAAGCTTTTTATAATAACTCATCAAAATTTTACATCAGAAATACAAGCGTGAAAAAAATAAAGGAAGCAAAATTTACAGATTAAAGTAGAGATAAACGATGATTGTTTCCTTTTATCAAAGAGTACAGACGTGGACAAAAAGACGACTTAAAAAGTACCAAACAAATTCTTTTAAAAGTTGGTTAATGGTGCAAAGTTTGAATATTGCGTTAAGTAACGGATTTATTTTGCTAAACGTTTTCGCCATACACTGATCACAGCAATCGTATGGAGTGAAATGAGAAGGCTTTCTTGCAATCAATTTATAGGAAACGAGAAGACCAAAACACGTCGTACAATACAACAGTCATGCCAGTGACACTCGTGTTATTGAAAAAGGCTTAGATTGTAAACAATTATTTTTGTCGACAGAGTATCGGCTTCTTTGTTTTGATAAATGCAGCTTCTAAAGCGGTGAGATGAATAGGAGTTCGGGGTTTGGCGGATATCCTTTAGATAGTTATCAGCACATGTTGGGATTTCAATCAAATGCTGTCCTGTCACCGAGTCTGTTTTGGGATCTGTTGACTTGGCTATCAATAGGATTTGTTTAGGCTATTAGCTCACCTCATCAGAGAGTAAACACAAATAATGATTGATGATGGTTTTGTACCACGAACAACCACAGCAGTAACTATGGAAGTTTTAAAGCCCAAATCAACTTTGTCCAACATACAAAAGGCGATGGGATCACCATCTCACTCCCCTTCTCCCTGCTCACTCAGGTCAGTTGTTTTCACCCAATGGAGGTATGTTGTATTCAACATTGAAATAGTTGTACTTTAAATGACAATACCATCTATTACAAGTAAATGATTAAAAATCGGTGTCATTACATTAATTGGAATTACTTAATTAAAGGAAATAACAGAATTTGTGTTTTGTCTGAGTATATCCTGTTGTTATCCTTCTCATTACACTTAAATTACATGTAATTTATACGAGTTAGTTTCATAGTAATTGGCTCTTTCCAACATAAAATCACAATTTTGTAATAAATTTAAACCTCAATTAGTCCTACTATTTTGAGTTAACCAGATGCGCAAAGAATAGATATGTGTTTTCCCAATGATGTTTATACTGAGAAAGCCATGGCCCATGTTCAGATATACCACGAAATAGGCAGGATTGTCTCCCCCGCATTTCTATTGTATGGCAGCAGGGAAAACCAAGGGGGAGGGTCGTACAGTTCCGAATCATAACCTAGCTTGTGTCGTAGGAATTCATTTTGCTTAAAAGTTGCAACGGTGCCTAATAGATGCCTAGTCTTATCGTTATGATATCGTAATGTTACTACAATGCTATTTTTACGTCCTAGTGTTATTGTTACATCATATATGCTATCGTAAGGCCATTGTGTTATCTAAAATAAGAAGACCGTAACAAGAGAGACCTTCCCTTTGGTGGAAATAAGAGAACTGATTTCGCAGAGTGATGAAAGACCCACAATAACAAGATTGTCGATTAATTCAAAAGCATTGGGGATATGCTCATTGCTCATGTACATCATACGTTTGTGAATTCTCTGCAGTATTCGATTCTATTCGATTCTATGAATCGCCCCAGGCTCTACATAAATCCATTAGTACTTCTGAGCCGTCAACTGTATTTACAGCGGACTATATAATACTCTAATGAACCAATGGCATAACTCTACGAACCTCCTTGGCCCCATATACGTCGTCTTTCCTTTGTACTGATCAATAAGCTCTTTTAGTTTCGAGATCTCCTCAAAACTTCTTCGATTCGTCACCGAATATACAAGAACGAAGCCCTCTGCCCATTGGATTAGGTCAGCCTCGTTTCCCTGTAAAACAGAAAAAGGGAATTTTCATTCACAAACACTACAAAATATCTATGGTAGTTCTTCAAAAGCCTCCTTGTTGTTTGCAACAAAGAGGATCACCTCATTCAAACACCCTTGGTTAGTCTGCTTCGGATCTTCACCAAAAACCCTACGCTTGTAGCCGTATTAATCAAGAAACAGCAGGGTCTGGTCAGCGGTATTTACATTTACTTTAATAAGAGCACCAACTGGAGAGCAGCAGTTGAGGGCAGAGGAAAGTCCAACCATGTTTACATCAGCAGGTACAGATTATCGATAAATGGCACTCAGGTATCAGATAATTGCCCCTATTATCAAAAGGGGTTGGGCAATTAATTTCACTGAATCATTAAAACAATAAAATATAAGAAGTATATACCTTTTAAGGAAGAGCAAGTATTTGAATATCGTGATGTCGCGTGGAGGTGCGTGGGCTGGTATTATTCACCAACGCTCTTTTTAAAAATATCTCTAAACACAAGTTGATTTTAACTACGAAATATTTAGCATTGTTTACTTACACAGTCAAGTAATGGCACAGTATACACATATATTAAAGCTAGCAAGTGCTCTTACAATTACAAAACCTTACAATAGTATAATTTGCTTTTGTAATAAGGGTTGATCAGAGAGTATGTTTATCTGGCGAATTATTGATCAGAAGACTTCACTATTTTCTTTGAGAGTCAAATAACTCGAAAACAATACTTCAAAAGACAGAATAAAAGAGAAGAATTTGCTTATCTGTATTTCTTGATGTCAATGGTAACCATCAGTTCAGTAACAAGATGATAAATTTAGAATGGTACAATTAATCATTGAGATCGGAATAGGGTGAATTGATAAAAGCCATCAACCTTTTTGGTTATCTTATTGTTGGCTGATGATAGTGTACATGAAGAGAGAAATAATGCATTCCCATTCTCTCATTGAATTGAAATCTATATAGAGTTATGCCACTTGTACATTCGTATTTGCTTTTTTATATTATACTTTAGATCCAAGATAAAGTATTAGAGAAAGGACAGTCCCAATTCGGGTGTAACTTTTCACATTCATAGGTCCAAGAACCTACTATAGAAATATTCCTTACCTGTCCACTTTTGTCCACAATATTTAATTGTACATCCTTGCCATCGATTGATAATGCATGAGAGTAGGATGAATCAAGTCCTGAGAAATATTCCGAAATGTAACGCTTGGTTATGAAACGAACTGTAAGAGCTGAGAAAAGAAAAGGAAAAAAGGATCAAAGATTAAAGATAAAGAAAAAGAACTTCGATTTAAAGATCTATTTTGACGACAGAGTCTATCAATTTGTAAAAAGATAATTTTGTAAGAAAATAAAGCATATTTAACTGCTTAAATAGTTTATTTTCTGAAATTAGTAGTTATGGTCGAAAAAGTGGCGATGCCATCCTCTTAATTTCTTAATTTCGTACACACATTGACTGGGCTTCCAAAAGGCTTGAGTAGTATCTTATGAAGATTTGGGATGTTTTGCCCCCAATGGCAATCTCTCAGTGCAGCCCCTGATAAGCCCCCAATAACAACTCGTTTCCAAGGAAATTCTATCCTCTTGGACCACCCGATGGTCTCTTTAATCAATGTGATAATTAACACTCCGATCATCTATAAATACTCGTGTTTTCCTTGTTTGTTTGTAATCAGTCTATAAATAGAATGTTATTAACTGTAAATTCATGTGATAAAAAGGTCCCTGCAGAAAAGCAAATTTTGTTGCATGTTTACCAGAAAGTGATTTAATTTCTGCTTACGTGTTATAGTAATATCTTCTATGAAAACTAATCACAAAAGATCACTGATTGTTCCTTGTCACTTTGTAATACCCAGGATGTAAAACCTATTCAAGGTTTGACTCAAGTATTCGATTTGATGACGCAGTTGAAAAGGCGCCAAATTGTTTTAATGTACAAGATTATGAGACCGGAAATAGGATTTTCTGCAATGGTCACGATCCTCTTTTGAGCAAGAACATAAAATATGTACCCTGGGAAACTTGGAGAAAAGCCCCCAATGTTCCACGTCTGTAAAATTCAACGTTGTTGCCTGTTTGAATGGAGGAATACTAACTTGACTTTTATACTATAGCTTATATTTGCTGTGTAGCAGGGGCACAAAATAGTAAATAATTGACCATACTGTGTCAGGGGTGGGCAAATATTTTGCTTCGGGGCCACGTTGACTTTTAAAGTTTGGCAGACGGGCTTTGGTAGCACAACATTTTAGGGCATTTTTTCCAGTACATCCAAGTGTAGTGGTATGACTAAAATCATTCACATTAAATATGAATTCTGTACCAATTTCCGACGGGCTGGATGACAAGGACCAACAGGCCGGATCTCACCTCTGAACTTTAGAGATTTGAAGATGGATATCTTTTGGGGCACTGCTGCCATTTTATGATATGCTAGGTAGAAGATTAAATCGTATCTAAAAACACGATTTTGAACACAAATAACAGACAGCGGCGCTGGCAAACCTCACACCAA
>JAAAKM020000498.1:11172877-11244813 GCA_010016025.2 Alatinidae sp. Z8VKAUB7J3
AATATGACTTGAATTTACTGGGTGGATGATTTGAATGTTACTGTGTGGTGTGAGCTGTAGTAGATATCATTCCACAGTTGGGAACGCAGCGGGATAAAACCACTCCCAACAAATCTCGTACGCATTTGCTGGATACAGTATTTTACCGTTTTGACCGAAATCACAGAGAAATCGTACTGTACCGACAAAAGCTTGCTGCAGCTTACCCTTCGAGAAACGAAGCTCTCAGTTTCGTCTCAATGAAAGCCCCCCCCCCTACCCCCAGCCCCACAGCAAAGCGTGTTTCATTACATAAGGAGTAAAAACGCTCGGATTTGCTGTCCTCCTTCGTTCCAATCAATACCACACTTTAAGTTACACGTTGCCTTGCCCTGAAAAGTGCTATTACTAGTCTCGAATCATCTTAAACTTTTCTTTGGTTTCTGTAGTTGACCGACACATGAGAAATATGCTGACCACAAGGGAAATCTTTGTCTGTTCAGAATCGCAAATCTGGCGAATAACATTCAGATACTCAACCCATCTTCCCTAAGTATCCACGACAGAAGGGGGTTTCCCTCTTAAAAACGTCATCTCGTTTCAAAAGGAAATCTCTCTCTCTCTCAAAGACCTCACTTTCAAAAGGCACCTGTTTCGAGCTGGTACTTGATAAGCGCTCAAGTCCCTCTTGCTTTAACTCTTCGATCAGTCTGAATCGGAGCGTGTTGTGTCCCCTAGAAGCACATCATCGTCTGTTTAATCCAGACGTGTTAAAAGGCATTGAAAGATTGGAAGGGAATATGTAAACACACGAAGCAAAAATCAAACACTGCAGACACGAAATATTGGCATTTTATGTTGAGAGAGACGTTGTACTTAGAAAACTGTTACTATTTTGACTCCGGAATTGAGACAAATTATCACATCAATGTTGCAAATTAAACAAAAGCAGATGTTTCCCTTTTCATTAGTTTTTGTACTGTTACAAATGGAAATAGTTGTGTTGGTCAAGTTGCATAACTCTTGTGCACATGTGAAAGAAAGCGCCTCAACATTCCCACTGTGCAAAAACCTTAGATGGTAGCGATTTCATGCTTTAAAAGTTCAGTGATAAATTTTATGAACATTTCATTAACTCTGCCCCCAAGCCCATGAGCAAAATAATGTGAAATTACGAATCCAATCAATATGTTAATCTACGCATTTACCAGGACTAAAAACTATAGTAAGTTTAACTCATGTTCTCATTGTTAGCAAGACCTTCAATGTGCATCAGCCCAATAATTAATCTTACAGCAAAAACAAATATCCGTCGACCTTTTCATTTGCATTTGGTGCAAACGCTTTTGGAATCTGTGGACAAAGCTCCTGAATGGCAGGCTCTCAATCAAAGACCCCAATTTAGTAGTGGGCTCATCATTGAAACTACCGCAAATAAGCAGAAAAAACACCAAACAGGGACAGGGGCCTTCGCTACCAAATAATTGAGATCGTCTACGGGTATCCCCTCACGCCCTACCCAAAGGTGCACCTTAATAAATATGTTTGTACTGTCCGCAGAGTCCCCTCCTATTTCATCACAAGTTCACAACAAGCTTTGGTCAGTCCATATCACATGACGAGCAGTTTAAAAAAGTCGCGCAAACACTTTATTGCGTCATTCGCCATAAATACATCCGATGGTTGCTGTCTAATGAAAACGACTTGGGCATCCCTAATAATGTACATTAGAAACATTAAAGCCATTACTAATCGTAAAAGACTTATACGCGGGCTTATGGGATCATACCGGTTACTTTCTGAGTTGAAAGGCATCCTAACCACAGATAATGTCAGTGATCAACAGACTCTCATTGCTGACTAATCGCCTCCCAGGCCACGCCAGGGCACGTGGGCAGGATGCAAAGTCAGATGGTATACTTCAGTAACAGTATAGACATACATGAGAGGGAGGGGCTTGGGAGGCTAAGGCCCCCTTCAAAGATTTCTAATTTCTGGCTTGTGTCACATTATAACTAGATCTGTAGTTATTGATTGCTTTGAAAATTGAAAAGCGTCAAAAATTGTACCTTCTCTCGTTTTAATGTTATCTGTTCCAAAGAGTTCCTAAACACGTCAACCCATTTGTAAATAAGCCTCCAATTAGTGAGGGTTGTGTGGGAAATGAGGTTAGTTCGACTGCACTACCGATCATTGAACGTGGATAACGCGTAGAGACACTACCAAACTTGCGAGTGCTTCGTTGGATCTCAAGGCGCAAAAGAAAACGACGAAGCAATCAATTAAATTACACACTCGAGTTGCAGTTACGATACATGCTTCACAAATACAAATGTCCTTCTGCGCATTTTCTAGTCATCGCAGACATTGCTTGCTCCAAGGCAGTTCATGTTTTGAATCAGCAATTAAATGGTGAAGATGCTGAGAGCGTTGTAGATCGCATCAGGGACACAGCATGGCATTCTCAAGCGACATAAAGCTCCACAATACATACTTCATGAGGTCGTACTATGAAATAATAACCGCATGATTCATATCCCCACCCTCTAAAGACGTAGGCATCAATGCTGCATGATGAAGACCAAAATCTACAACCAAATATGGGCCCATAACCCCTTGACACACTTTAGAAAATGACTGACAGAATGTCAAACTAACAATGATACTTGTTTATCTTAAAATATTTAAACGAATTTACTGATTTTAAAAGCAGATTGGTACCCCTCACATTATTCCTGTACCGTAATGTTCGGTATCCATTCCCTGTCATCCAACCATAGATATTTACTGAACAGTGACATTGTCTTTCCTTCACTTAAAAATCAGGGGAAAAAATGAGTAAACAAGTTTTGTTAGATTTTTAGGACTATCCGACTCATTTTAGGATCAAAGATAAAATCAGCAAACAAAAATTGATCTTACTTCTAGAATCAATGCTCGGTAATTGACAAATTAGCGTAATTTGTTTGAAATTAAACGCTAAATTTGATCCTTCATATTTGAAAAAAGGAAAAGTGGAAAATCATATTAAATTCAGTGTTTGTAGGTGAGGTTTCTAAAAAAGTCTAAAATTGACACGTCTCCGTTACTCTTTGCTTTCGTTGTTAAACTAAAAAAAATTGCTGCGATTGGTATAAAGATGTACTCCATCTGTGATTCGTGAATTTCACGATCAGGATTTAAGAATATGTAACAACGAAATCTGATCAGGCTGAAAAGTAACTGTCGAAAGAAATCAAGTATCACTTGAACATCTCTTTATTCTTTTTAAGATGTGATTTTCAAAAAACGATAAGAAAACTCAAGTAGCAAATAACTCACTCAATGAGAGAAATTCCAATTTCGGTGAGCTGCAGCCTTGACATTTTCAAGTTTAAACTAAGTAGGCCTCGTAAAGAAACGGAAAACGTTGCACTGTAAGCCTAACATGATCTGCAATTTATTCGTAGAGGGTTTGTCAGGGTTTGTCAATGTAATAATAATCTGTAATAATAATATTGGTTCATCAACAATTCTATTCCCAAGAATAACCTTACGAAGTTAAGGGAATCCTTAATTCTGTCAAATACAATCTCAACAACAAAGCTGGAACCGTATGGCTTAATACAAAAGAAAGCAAAATATCAGGCCCGTCTTCTTTCCTTTTCCACAGAATATTAGCAAAGAAAGTTTACAAAAAACATTCGTAGATCTACTGTAAATTGTAACCTTGTCGACAATTTATAATCAAAGTATTACTTACCAGATTTTCCAACTCCTTGGATACCAAATACAGCAATTCTTGCTACACTGTCTGTTAATCTGCAGTCATCATACTCAATTCTATCCATGATATCCAAAACTTATGGCGAAAATCTTTCTCAAAGTTCACTTAATTTGTTTCCCCAAAATACTGCACAGATGTCTATAACAGTGACACTTGTAAATCCAAGGCTGAGGGAAGGTGATATTATCAATCAAACAGGAAAATGCTCCTTCACCACCAGGCGGCGATTGTTCAACTGTCCACTGGGGTACTCGACAAACGTTTGATAGACCTGCGGAAGTTCAGGACAAGAAAAATCTTTGTTTGATTTGCTTAACCGTGGTTACTACACATAAATACTCTGTCTGCTGTCTTCCATTTGTGGCACAGTTTGCTTCCAAAGGATTCTTTATTCATCCATTCATAATAGACAAACAATAGCGATGGCCTGGTTGTATTTTAATTTGTCAAGTATTTATGCAAACTCCGCAGCTTTATGATTTTAAGAGAAGGACAACCACCAAGTCAAAGAAACGGGGGTTGATTTTAAGGTACAATAGATCCAGAAGACAAAAAGCGAATAACATCAGGCGATTACGAGACTGAACGAGGGTTTTTTCGATAGAAAATTGCGTCGATATCAACAAATATCACTCAACCGCCTTGGTTTTTGAGTCGTCGTTTGACAGAATTAAGAATTAAAACCTTGTGAGTGGATGGCTTAGCAAGGGATTGCTATTGACGTAATCGATGTAAACCGAGAGTCGACGAAATTGATAATTGAAAATAACTTACTTCTCTGCATGCGCCTTTAGCCGGTGCTTCCCCATTTGAAAGAGCTATGGCTGCAGAGAAACAGAGGGGAGCATTGAAACTGTTTTTCTGTCCTTCTTTTTCTATCAGAAACATTTGTCAAGTAGTTCCGCTTTGAATTCTTAAATCCCCTGTGCACAATACGTCTATTACAGATATGCGGAAGGGAAATTTTAAGATATAGAGTGTGTTGTTCCAGACATGACAGCGCTTTCAAGACTCAGGAATATCCTTCATCCAGCCCTAGCTTTGATCTGGCCGGAGCCTTTAAGAAAAAATGATTTTATGTCATGTATTGAACATTGCATTTTTAGACTATGGTTGTTTCGTCCTCAAGATTTGGACTGGAAAAATGGTCTAACTTGATTTTCTACAATTTTGCTTTCAACAAAAACGTACTTTCGAGGAGGTTTGAGGTAAGGGGGGAGGGGGGCAGGTTTAGGAAGAAAATGAAAATAATCAATAAATAGTTAAGCGACGGCTAATTATTTCAATATATCTTAAAAGCATCTTTATTCGTAAAAAGTGAGTTTGTAACCAAACAAATAATACAGACATATTCAGCGTTCAAATAATATCTGGTATCTGTAAATATAGATTGAATCGTGGGGAGGCTACTAGTTACTATACCATAGGCACGTAGCTCTAGGGGGGTGGGGCGCGCCGTGTCCCCTAAACTATTGATTACACAATCTTGGCTTATCCTTTACACCCTTCTCCTGATCTGCTAAGAAGATAGTTATTAGTTGCAGATTTGCATCACACCTAATTGCTGTCTAAAGGTCATGCAAGTGTTCTCCCTTTAAACTAACTTGCATTTTCTGTGATAGCACCTTCCTCCAGGCACCAGAGGGCGGCTACGGAGCTGCTGTACCGTTGGTTATGTGATCAATTCAATGCGACGTCGTTACAACGCGCGAACTACGTCGCGTAAACTTTTATATAAACCAATCATCGACGGCGATTCAACGTAAGAGTAGACTTCAATTGCCGCTTCATCCGATATCAGAATGCCGGTTCAGTTAGTTCTTAAGTCTCGGATTTCGGTCCGGCTTAAGTGCTGTTAGATAGTAACACCAGCTTGGCAATTACTGAAGGGGCCGTAAAGAGGCTATGCCATTTTTGAAAGAGAGGTTGTGGCACAGGCGCTGTTCCAGACTTAGATACTCTTTCGGACCATTTAATTATATTGATTTTCATGTTTTATATTTCGGGCTAAGGTTAAAATAATTGCACTTTTAGGTAATTGAGGCTAGGAGGCCAAAGATTTGTTCGATCTAGAACAACGCCAAGGGATCTGAAAGAATTCCGATTGACTTTCACTAAGCGTACACTTCATTCCGTAGTGGAACTCATCTATTTTGTATTCACTGTATATATTGATATATATTGAATAGATCCAATGGGTTACATTAAGCCAATCACTCGAGTGTGGCTTCTTTAACGCAACACAACATGGCATTTCATGTCAAAATTACACAACAAATCTGACAATGAATTTGAAACTAGCAAACCATCTGTGTGACCGAATGATAAGGCTGGCTTGGGTCACCTTAATGTCATGGGCGTCCGCGGAGGGTGTCAAAAGAAAAAATCTCGGAAAAAAATGTGTTGGTTGAAATTGGCCCTAGAAAAATCCTGCAGACAGCCAAACTTTGTGTTTTATTATCGTGGGCTTGACAGACAACGGTTATTTCGGATTGGGAAGAGAAAAGAAAGAAAACCAGAGAAGCAACGGTGTAAAGATGTGTCCTAGGCCATTAAATGAGTCTGGGACTGCAATTACTTTACACATATGTAGTAGCTCTATGATAACATTGATGATGTAACATGGAGAGCTTACAGTAAGGATCATGTATAAAAGTCTCTGTGCATTTCAAGAGCGTTCTCCTGTTGCTATTGATTTGCAACTCGTTTAAATGTGCATATTGACAGACATCTTATCCATATTACACTGCAATAGAATAGAAAGCAAAACAAGGCGGATATCAAGAAACTGAGAAATTAACTTAAGTTTGCATGAGAAAGAGATATCATTGTTTTGGCTGCAAACAATTTCCTTATTACACAACTTGAAGCAAACAGCCACGTTGTTCTTGTGGGATGCAAAGATGGCGCTGCATAAGTGACGTAACATTAGTATTACTTCATCACGGGAGATGGTTTCAAAACATGGCAGAGGGCGCACGTTTTCTGTTAATCTATTTGAACAGGATAACAGCACAGCTAAGTTGGAGTGAAATAAGAGAGGATTAGCTCTCTGTCTATATTCTATTCTATTGATCTTTTGTATATTCTTTGTAAATACCTAATTGCATATGTCAGGTAAAGCTCTACTTCACTCGATTGAAAGTATTTGGGTTGTCAACAGAATATATCACAAGAATTGGGACTCAAAAGGGAATATTATACAAAGCCAAGTGAGTAAAACAGGTCACTTGTACTTTGGGAAGATAAGACACTTTATCAAAGTTGTATTTCAAAGTTTCATAATTTCACATCGATGTAGAAGAGTGCAGTGCAGTTTCTTATAGAATATGGGGAAGTATTCATAATAGTGGGACAGAGGTACGAAACGGGACACTTGATGCTCTAAAAGAGGAACATGCCTACACCTTTATCAGTAAGAGGGTGTCCAATAATAAAAAAAGAGGCCATCTATGACGATCATAGGTTCAGTGAGGGGTATAATAGAAGATGAGGATGGTACATTCACTTAGAATTGCCACGAAAACAGCAAAGGAAAGAAGAGAAGAGCGGGTACAGATACCATTATCTACAAAAAACAGGGGTAATCTAAGCCCGTGGTCAGAGGTGTGAGGGGAGAGCCAGTGCAGGGTTAACACTTGAACAAATACCTCACGTACCTTATGGTCAGTCAAGAATCTACGAGGCGAAAACTGAAGCACAAAAACTAATAACCATCAACTGGTCGAATCCTCAGTTTTTTTCTACATCATCGATATGAGAGATCTTTCCTACTCTGCATTGCCTGGCACTGTTTGTCTGTAAATATATGTGTTTTTCGAGCCGCCCCTCAAAATGTACTTCAAGACCTGCAGAGCATTAATCAAGGACTGGAATAGTCCTACCCTACGTGTGATTCCTACATCTCTTCATATAGCAAATTATAATGTACGGGTAATCATAAGAAACGCACTACAATCAATTGAAATTGAAGTGTTTTCAGACTCAAATCCTTATTGTTACAAAGGGTGAGTAAGCGGAGGATGATTGAAATTGCGTCTGTTATCTCTGAATAACACAGACATAAAATATTTCTCTAACTACACTTATTGTTGTTCTGCCCAGTCATTAACTCTATAAAGATGTATGATAATCATGTCCTGTTTATTGCTACTGTATTTATGGACTTTTGAAATCTATACACAAAAGAAGAAACTATAAGTTAGTGTAGTGAAACAGACAGCTCTTAGCATCGGTAATTACTCTTTAATGGTGAAAAAAAAGACCTTCATTAAATAAATCTATATCTTTGGACCAGAGGTGCTTCTTGTAGAATACTTTCACTTTGGTCTTTCTTTAATTACAATCAGCTGGGAATTGAGCTTAACAGCTACTGTAAATTGAAATCGTTTTTGTGGTGACTCTTTAGATTACTGTACGCTAAAGTTTTCTTCTTTTGTAAACAGAATATACGGAACATATATAGTCGTACATCAAAAACAAGAAAAGTACTGAATACGTTAAAGGACGAATTAATCATATGAGATCAAACTAACTGCTTCCATTTGATGGAGACCATTTGCAATTCGTGTCATTCCTTGTTCGCCGTATTTTCGCCGAGAAGCAAACTATGAAAACAAACAGAAAGTATGAAGTCGTTCCTTAGTCAAGTCAAATAGCTCAGATAGGCTGGTCTCCACCTACGTTGAGCTGAATGTTGATGTCCATCGGTGGACGATTGGAGGTTAATATGGAGCCTTCTAGTTCAGTTGGTGGAGCACACGCACCGCAACAGCGTAGGGCATGGGTTCGACTCCCAGTTGTGATATACTTTCTATTTCTCTAGTGTCTTTAAAATACACAAAAATAGGCTTAAGGACGAAAAACGCCTTTCTTGTAACAAGCATACTATCAAGGTCGGATTATTTACAGACACTGTATTTCATGAATCATCCAAACAAGAACTAATCCACCAAAGTAGGAAACTCTGCTTACAATTTACAAAAAACATTGCAAGCTATAATTATTAGAAATATTACGAATGTCCTGAGTCTCACTCTGCATTCTTACAAATTTCTACATGTACAGATTGAACTTTAATAATAATAATATCTTTAAATAATTAGCCCTTCCTGCGCTACAGCAACTAACCTCATTCTCACGACGAGAGCGCGTCTTGGTACATATTTAAAGCGAATCCAAGAAGCCTTTTAAATTTCAACAAGGGAAGTAAATCACAAAGTTTAAAATGCAAAGAATGTCTGCTAATACATCACCTGGGAAGTGAAGAAAGATGGTATATTTATTTAAATAACATAATAATGTTCATGACGTCGGCAAATAGTGTAGCAGATATGAACTGAGAAGTGGAAAGAAGGCCTAGAGTGTTTCATTTCGTATTCAGTCTTTCACATTGATCACTAAATTACAAAGCTTAGAATTCCACAAAACTAGCTTTTGGTTTGGCAAACAAAAAAATTGCAAAGTAGAGGCTTATTACCTGATATCTCACATGAAACCAAGTTTATTCCTACCAGGTAAAGAAACATCCTCTCGCGCTCGTGGTCTTAAAACACCCAAGATCCATTTTGTTTGCAGTCTTTTGATGCCTTTGTAAATAGAATGGACTCTACGTCACTAGACCACATTTGACCAGAACCCAGCGGATGACACTTGGAAAGTGTTTTGAAAAGCCCTCGGAAATGTTTAACACTATTTTTCTACTCCTCAAACATTTATTCGGTCTTCCAAAAATATTATGAGAACCACAGACTACAACATAAAACCCTTAGACCAGTCTTTGTAAAAACACAAAGAATTCTACCAACAAATTTATATATGGCTTCAATTAGCAAGCATTCATTTCCCATATAAATATGATACATACACACATATATCTATATACATATGCATATCTATATATTCTTAAAGCTGTCTACCATCGATGCCTAAAAATATAAAACTCAAGAATACACATTATTTTAACGTTTCGATGTTATCTTCGTCTGAAGATGAACAGAGATGAAAAATTTGATCTCGTGAAGATATATGCATAAAAAAATTAAAGTTTTGTCCATATTTTGATATTTCAGGTTAAAACTGAAAAAATGTCTATCTTTTGAGAAATATATAGCTTAAAGTATTTTATATACATATATGAATGCTAGTTATTTGAGTTCGTAATGGATTCCCCCGTCGAAGTTGATACATGACTCTGTCGACATAGTCCTACCGTAGAGTTTTCGGACGAAGTGCATATTACTTGATTCTTGCCCTTAAATTTTGTGTAATTACAAATGTATTTAAATTTATGATATAGTTGAAGATAGTATAATAAGAATAAGAAATGCCGGGAATCATTTATAAGGTAAAACTTTGCTTTTTTCTATCATTCACAAGATAACAAGAAAATCATCGCATTGCTATCTCTCAATGCAGCCCCCTGATTTAGCAGTGGGGCCATTCCCCAGGGGCCGTTCTTTTAAAAAGGGAAAGATCATCGCATTGCACATCACTCCGTTTATATAGCAAGGTCCATTGTATTGATTTTTGTTAGAAACGTTATAGTCGATTATTAAACCAGGATTTCAAATTTGTTGCTGTTTGCTCGAAACTTGATCTCATGATTGCATTACTATCGTAAAGCAAATTATATCTCATCTTTTACATTCTGAGCTGATTTGATACGGCTTGCAAAACTCTATTCTCGGTTTCTAAGATGGGATCCAGATAAAGATAGCGCCGTCCCTTACTCTTATGCACCTCACCAATACAGCGATGCGTCTTGCTTACATCAGCGGCTATCAACTCAGATTGAATTTCTCTACTGACACATTGTTAAGACATTCAAAGACATTATATTTAGATAAGACGTAAATAGTTCAGTAAAGTTGTAAAAGCCCTCTACCAAAGTATCTTTATTTCAAAATATGATATCAGCAAAGCAAATCATACACTGTTGATCCTTCATCTTGTTTTCTATACACTGCGTTTTTCAGAAGCAATCAATTCAAGGCCTTCCAGGTTTTTCAATGTGTGACCATATTCCAATGTATTTACTACTTTTTTATAAATGCAAGTGAAAATGCCTTAGTGAATGCTATAATGTTACTCCTTTTCCTCATCTCTCTCTCTTTGTGTAATACCCTTAGATTAAACAGTCCAAACTCTGCATTCGGTAAATGCCTTCTTCCTGTAATAAATCTTTAGATTTACATTCTCTTCTCTTCAATATCTTTAATGATATAACTCTCTGTAAACATAAAGTTTAAACTACATCTAAACACTTAAATGAAAGTCAAATATAAAGAACCTTCTCATATTTGACACGCCATCTGGCAAACAGCATCAGAGAAAAATTAGGAGCACTACAGATTTCGTTAACTTAGGTGGGTGGTGTATAGAAGCAAGAGCGTATGTAATAGGGGGGCAAAGGTCACCTTGCCATTACCCTTAACATCTAACAAAACATCTAGAAAGGGAAGCTTCCCGTTAGCTTCTTCCTCCATTGTGAATTTGATGTTCCTGTGTCTAGAATTCAAATACTCTAGAAACACCGAGACATTAGACCAATTACTGAACATGCAACATATGTCATCGACATACCTTTTATAGTAAAGCACACTACCTGAATATTCACCCAGCCATTTATCTTCATGTACACCCATAAAAAGATTGGCTAATATGGGCGCTAATGGTGACCCCATACTGACTCCATCAACCTGATCATAATACTGGTTATTGTACATAAAATGAGCCTGCGAAGTTGCAAACATGAATAATTTCTTAAGTTGTATCTTGCTCATTTTTAGGTTGTGTTGATGGTAGTCGAACATCAAATCTACAGCAATATCGATCGTCTCATTGAGCGAAATGTTCGTAAATAAACTTTCAACATCGAAAGACACGAAAAAGGTATCGTCTGAATGCATACGAGTAATGTCCTTTACGAAGGAGAAAGAATCAGCCAAACTGTGGTTGGTAGGTAAGAGGGGTGCTAAAAGCATGCTTAGATATTATGCTAGCCTATAATTGTAAGATTTTATCGAAGAAGCAATCGGTCTTAAGGGTGGAGTATCGCCCTTATTCTTGATCTTATGTAGTTTGGGTAAGTCGTAAATTCGTGCCGGTAGCAATCCTACGGGACAACATGCATCATACATCTCACCTGAGATACGTTTCTTATTAAGTAGGGATTCCTTTAAAAACCTTCGCAAGGACTCCTCTCTAAAAACTGTAAGGTCCTTCTCCTTGTGTTTTCCTGCAAATTTGTCACGTTTAACAAACTTAGAGCTGTTATTAATATTATTATTATCATTATTATTATTATTATCGTGAGTAGTATTAGTATTAGTAGTAGTATCATTTGTATTCCTATCAGTTATACTTACCTACTAATTGTGAGTGTTTGACTGTATTTCATTGATATATGTTGAGATAAATAAATCGAGAGGTTAAAAGTTATTTTCCCTTCGTAATTCTTTTGGTTTAATTGATTGCGTGTTGTTTGTATGTTTTTGCTTCTATTTTCTTCTTTTAACAGTAAACACTGATAAGTATCAAATCCCGCTGTCCCATGATATTGCACTGTTAAAAATACAATTATAAGCATTGAGCTGAAAAATTAAATAAATAAATATAGTTACAGATAACGAAAGAAAGTATTTTTAAAATAAATATTTACCATTGGATTCATTTAGGATAACAAAAACGTTGTGTCCTTCACAGCAAAGTTTTTCCGAATCTGTTTAGAATACGCAAGTATGAAAATGTACACTCAGATCATGGTAATCCAATCGAAAATTGTCCAGTATTCTCAAGAGTGATACTGTGCCTATTTTATATGTTAGTCACGCCCTTTGGATCGAATGTTTGAAACTGGGAAATTTATCTCTCCTTCTCGTTAAAGAGAATTTCATACAAGATCCGCCCCCTTTAAAAAACTAAGGAACCAATGGTGGATAAAGTGCAATATTCCTTAAGGTTTTAGCATGTGTTTTATTTGGTTTGTATCTTTTGCCACAGATTTGATTACTGTTGACGTGGGGAAACTATCTAAGTGCGCTCTAATAAGAATATTATGTTGATACAAGCATTTAAAATGCCAAATCTCTGCTTTTTACTTGTGCCACATGTCTCTCCCACGTTTAATGACCTGAAGCATCTGTAATGATTTAATTCTGCTACAATCCACAATCTTTAATATTTTTTTTCCAAAGCTACACTCCCTCTTTTATAGTATTAGGTCAAACGCATCCTGACCCGAAAAAACACCAACTGTTCACCCGTTGTGACTAAATCAAATAGCTAACCCATCATTTCAAGGGCTTATCTCGATACATTCATCTTGAGACAAAGAAAATATACTTAAAGAGGATTTCTCGAGCCATGATATTTATTTCATCTTGTGTCTTCCAATATGTGGCAAGGATGAATTGGCCACTGTACGCAAATGATTGTTCTAAAGTCGCAGCTTAACTACGTATATCGCCAATGTGGCTAAGGAGATATGAACTATATTTAAGCAAATACTCTGACTAAGAATGCAGATAAGCCACTTCATCAAGCACTTTGGCATCAATAATTCATAGTCTGTCTCCGCTGTAAAAAAGCCATGTTCTTTCTCTCCGGGTGTTGAACATTGACATGCTTTAGTTAATCAGCTCTTTAATTACTATGAGTTATTTATCAATTAATCAAGATTGATACAATTAATAATGACAGGGCTAGGTTTGATTTTCCTGCTGATACCGGATTGAAATGGGCGCATTTTCTCCCGCCTCTTTAGATCTAAAATCCAATTGAAAACAGTTTTGTTTAACACTGATTTTTGAAAACAATTTGTACTTCTTGAAAAAATTTCTTGTCGATGGCCACGGTAGTCAAAAGTATTTTGAATTTTACTAACAAGTAACAGCTCCTTTTTCTTTCTAAAATAGCGTCCTTTAACTTTATAGCGTAATCCATAGATGCGAACGCTTTATTACATTTCTCCGTATGGTTGGGGAAAGGGAGGAGATGTATGACCAAATAAATGAACGCTTTTGTTCATCACTGATTTTTTGAAAGAATGCACACCCACCAAAAATTTTCATTCGATGGCCACGGTAGCCAAAAGTTTTTTGAATTTCCCTGAGAAGAAAAGATTCCTGTTTGTTTTTAAAATAGCATATTTTAACTTTATACGTAATCCATAAATACAAACGCTTTATCATATTTCTGCATGCGGTAGGGAGATGTACGACCATGTCAATAATCATTTCTGTTCATCACTGATTTTTTTAAAGAATGTGCATCCACCGAAAATTTCTATTCGATGGCTATGGTAGCCAGAAGTATTTTAAATTTTACTGACTAGTAAAAGAGCGCCTTTAACTCTACTACGTAATTTATAAATAGAGACACGTCGTTACTTTCTCCACGGGGCAGGGGAAAGAGCAG
Source organism: Alatinidae sp. Z8VKAUB7J3 (assembly GCA_010016025.2). Classification (NCBI taxonomy): domain Eukaryota; kingdom Metazoa; phylum Cnidaria; class Cubozoa; order Carybdeida; family Alatinidae; species Alatinidae sp. Z8VKAUB7J3. The sequence continues at coordinate 11,187,042 of JAAAKM020000498.1, forward strand.
AGATCTATGTTTAAGTTTGAGGGAATTTGACAAGGTGTTGTCCATCAAATGCACCTAATACAGCATTACACTATTAAATTTTTTACCGTATTTTCACGGCCTTGTGCTAGAAATATGTATCACTATTGATTGCCACTTGAAAAGATGGGTGCGGTTTTTCATTAAACGTGTAGTAGGAAAACATGCATGTTTGCGCCGATCTTTCATTAGATATACTGTTTTATTGGTTAACTAAATACCCATTTACGTATCCGGTATCGAGTAGCAGAACATCCTGTATTACTTTGACAATTTTCAGTTAATGACTAGAATACATTATATACTTTATAACGGTTCATATGACCACAAAAGCATCGCTAAAAGCGCAGATATGGCAAGTTAGTAAACATTGTCTACCTACCACTTTGCGTTGCGTGTGGGGTACCGGTATCTGCCTGTTAGAAGTTAATCCGCTGAAAATTTGGGGGAGGAGGCAAACATAGATTGCTCCCTAGCTGGTAGTCGAGGTAAAAGTACCTCGTTCCAACAGCACGCCCATATTCCTATTAAACTGCATAGGACTGGTCCTAGAATTCTTAAATTTTTGCCATGTAAATGGATTTCAAGTTGTAACTAATTAGTTTTACTTTACGTGATGCTTCCTTGAACGCTTTTGCACTAATAATTGTTATACGTTAAAATGCGCTATTTTAAGCCGATCTTTAAATTTGGTTCCGGCAGTCACTGCCACTGATATTGCCAAAAGCACAATTTACCATGCTACGCCTGTATAAGATGTAATGATCTTGAAAAAGTACCATAGCAATGTTGTTTTGTATTATGCACATAAAGAAAATGGGTCTTTCTAACCGAAATAAAAGAGCAACTATTAAGAACTCAAGTTTGCAATAGGAGGCCTATGGAGATACTAAAATGACAACCTGCACCAAAAAACTGCACGTAGATCCAATTTAATAAATAAAATTCCCCAAAAGAAATTACTTAATGTGAAAGAGACTTGAAAACTAATTGGAGGACCTACTTATACCACACCCTGTAGGTAATGAGCGTCGCTATCAACAAGTGGCAAAATGCTGACAGATACATACTGTAGTTTTTAGCATTTTGAGAGTACTTTAGCTTTTAAAGTGCCGATGACAGGAGATCGTTGTTTACTATTTGAAATAGTCTAATCTATGAATTATAAATACTCAAATAAGAGTTTTGCTTAAAGTGCTAATATAGGTCAAGTAATAGCTGTATAATGCTAAACATTCCTACAAGTCTCTTAGCACCCTTGTTGATAGATCATTTTATATAGCCTCTCCAAAGCTGTGGAATAGTCTTCCATTAGAAAATTGCATTTGTCTTGTTTTAGTACTGTAAAGAGACGTTTGAAGACATTTTTATATAAAATAGCTTACTTCTCACCACATTTAAACATTATTGATATTTTATTAGTCATATTCATAAATGTGTTTTTAATCTAGGCTTACAAGTTTCATTTCTTTTGTATTTTCAGTAAGATTGTAATGCGCAGTTAAAAACCGAAACGTTGAAAGCTGCAAAATATAAATTAATTGCTACCAATAACCAAAACAAAAATAATAAAAAGTGCTTCATGATTTTGGCAATCAAACTATATATATATATATATATTCAAAATATATTCAGTTGTTTGGCTAAAACTCAGACTGGACAAATACGATACAAAGTTACTGTAAATAAAGGAAACGTTAGCGTATCTTTTTGAAATTTTGACCATTTTTGTCTTTCCCAAGGATAATGACTACCTGTCTCTACTGCATGAGCTATTATTGACATTTGAATCCTCTTAAAAAACATATTTATTAACTACAGGAGACGGAAAATGGGCTCTTTATCTTATCAACCTCATTAAAATTGTCTCCTAGTCATTACTTATTTGTCTTGGGTTACACAGGAGTATAGCATAAAGACTTCTACCATTTTGAAATGTTAAAAAAACTTTCAAACCATCCCGCTGTTTATCCAACCCCCTGTCCTATTAGAGATTCAAAAAATGATAGAGGATATTTTTTCAAAAATAAAAATATAAATAAAGTATTTGCTATATTTATATTTAAATAAAGTATTTGCTATATTTTGTGCAACTAAAATATGTTACATAATTGTACTTGAAACTTATCTAGAAAGTTTGGCTGCAAAATGTCCGATCGTAAAAAGTTCTCTAAACTTCTTTAGTTATTAATTTCCAAGACACTTTTGCTCCACCACTTATTCAATCCCATCTAAAGATATAAAACTTTGGTACTAAAGAGTACATAGCTGATTCACCGATGAACTTCTCTTGGTGTTCTTTGGTCGCTTGGAGTCTGATTGACATCAAGAATTTTCATTGATTCTGAAAGATACCTTCCTGAAATGAAGCTTAATACAATATACGAAATTAAAGAACAAAACAACACTTTTATATTTAATCTAATATATCAAGTCAAACGAGAAACCACGTCTCATCCATTAAATAGCACGAGTTTTATACCTTTCCACTTTTGCACTGAAGATTTCCTCTTGCGTTCTTTAGTCGCTTGGAGTATAAATGACATTAAGATATTTTACCGATTCTGAGAGATACCTTACTGGAATGAAGCTTAATGCAATATACGAAATTAAAGAACAAAACAACACTTTTGAATCTATCTAACATATCACGTCGAATGAGATACCACGTCTCATCCATTTAATAACATTTGTCTCAATGTTTTAACTTTTGCACTGAAGATTTTTTCTTTCGTTCTTTACTCACTTGGAGTCTGAATGACATCAAGACATTTTATCGATTCTGAAAATACTTCCCTAAAACGAAGATTATTGCAATATACTTAAGCGAAAAGAGTACAGCAACACTTCCGACCTGATCCAGTATATCAAGTCAAATAGGAGACCACGTCTCAGCTTAACTTTCTAGTAGTACTTGTTTTAAATGGCAGTTTGTCAGAGCATTTATTTCCTTTGTCAATCTTGCCGCCTGTTGAGCTACAGTTCTTAAATGCTCAGTGATATGCTTCTGTCGATAATAACCGTCGGATCTTTTATGTCATATCTTGACTCTAAAACAAGTCAAACTATGTTGTTTACGTCAGTAGCATTAACACTGATCTCTTAACATTTCTCAAATTTAATGTTAAAATCTTTGGCAGTCCTAAAGCAATGGTTTGTTAGTTAACCCAGTATACAGTTGCCTTTCTTAAATTTATATAATTAATGAGATCGCCAAGTATCACTTAGAAATTTGGCCATTACCGTCTTATCGAGTCACAAGAATAATAAAACCTACGAAAGGCCTATAGTGGCTCCTTAGTCTACTCCTTCCTGATGCCAATGTCTGTACCTGTTGACTCATAGGACCAGTTCTAATCTTACAGAATATTCTACTCTTCTTACACTGCAAGCTTTGTATGTCTCAATCACACATCCATATGTGCAGCAGGGTTTCTTAACCTCAGACAGTAAATCACCCCCGTCGAGCTACCCACCTTGGTTCGATGGACTTCGGCAATGTTTCACGTCATTTATATTAAACAAGTACACCTTAAAATAAACAGTCAACAAAAGAGTCGTACCTTATTTACTGGATTTTAAACAAAAATACGTGCAACAAGGAAGTAAACATAGACAATATCTATCTACGGCTTTCTTTGGCTTTGCCATTTTGACATAATAAAAGCAACAAAGCATGCTATTAGCTGTTGGACCCTCTATTCCCCCTATTACCTCCTGTCTCAGTTTTACTCCCTTTAAATCTCAAATACCCCCTAAGGATGTTTCCAGCCCCCCTTTGAGGACCACTGATGTACAGAAATATGGCTGATGGTCTTAAGAGGTAATTTCCTTGGAGCCCTGATGCACATCTTGATCTTCTTCTTTGTAAGGTAAAGGCATACTTCAAAATCTTTGCCGCCGATTACAAAACATGTGATGTTCTCATCATTAATTATTACAACATGGCTAGACAACCCCAGTTGTAAATTTATTGGAAAAGCTTTTATAAATAAAATACGTCAAATGGTGCTAATGAAGTAATAAACCAATAAACATATATGTATCTGTAAAAAAGAGATCATCAAAATGTCAATAAAAAACGTTTATCTGATGACTTGTATATAAACTTCTCTTTCTTTTAAAATAAGTGTCGATGATTCTCTTGTGACATCTGCATCTAATGACTTTATCATTGCTCGTATTTTCCTATCAATCTTCACCTGATGAAAATAACACCGATGTAATGTTAAAGGGAACCCGAGAAATATTAGACATCTCAAGGTAGTGGGATATTACAATGACTTTTTCGTTTTTCGACCTACTAATGCATTGCCTGCTGCAGTGGTTACGGGAGTTTTTTTAAGGGAGCGGGCCCACCTTAAACTGCTATTAGTGCCATAATTATTTACACTTTTTCTAATTACCTTTTGCGAATTACCAAAGGTAAGGTGAGAGGCCCTTAGATGTGTATACTGTCATAACTCTCTTAAATCATAAAAATATTGGTCTGATTTTTTTCTGGAAACCTTATTAAACTATTCATCAAAGAAACTGTTTAACGTTTGGTAGAAAAGTATTCCCTTAACCGTCCTTGCTCTTTGCCTTTAATCTTCCCACTAAGGCTCAACTCTTCTAATTTTTCTTTTAATATTGTGCCCAAGGAAGGCAATGGCTCTCAATGGTTGCAATTACGTGTCTTTCGATGCTTAAACGTCTAAGAACCTCTTTTTTAGCAACATTATTAATATAAGAGACCCTCAATATTCTACGATAAAACCACATTTCTGCAGCTTTTTCACTCCCTTAATGCGAAATGGATGCTGGGCGTCTTGTACGTAGTGGAGAGGCTCAAATTATCTGCAAGAGGGTTGATCAAAAGGGTATGAAAAATCCAGTGGGTTAGAAAGCGAGTGTCGAATGATGTACGTTCTTAACCAAATTTTAAAACAAATATAAAACAAAATGATATAATTTTTTCACATTTCCCACCAGCGATATAGGTCGTTGTCCAATGTTTCCTGTGGATCTAAGTTTTTAACTAAAAAGGGCATATGTCACATTTTATCGCCATAAGAATAATACCAGTACCTGAGAAAAAGGGCACTTGTCCATGTCATTTTGGGTTAAAAAGGCACAAGTCCCATAATTTAGTCATGTGATTACTATGAACCGAGTCAGACGATGATAGGTAGAACCATTCATACAATCTGTAACATTAGATTTATCAATTATGAGAAATTCAATTTTATCTTCAATGTTTGTCAATTTGCAAAAACTTTACATCTTCAGTCCCAGTTTCAGTAACTTTACTTAAAAAAAGTCATAGTGTTTTAGTACAAAAACAAAATTTTCACATAAGTGGTTAATGCACAAAGAGGTAGACTTTCAAACTTTACACTTCGATTTTCTCAAAAGCGAAAAAGGGGGACATGTGCCCTTTTCTTCCTGTGGTCTTCAATTGAGTTCAATTGATGAACATGCTTATGAAATGTTAGTTCATGGCAAAAAAAATTGGAATACTGCCTTGAGACAGGGATTCATTTTGCTTAGTGTTTTCTCCAGACCCTGTTTGCGTCTGAAGTAAAGGAGGAAATGTTTTCACGAAGGATTTAATAGAAGAGAATTGGAAGACTTCCTGTGATTTATGTGAAGGACGCTTAAAAGGAACCACGGAGGGACACAATATTCACCATTTAGGCCCGCTGGTCTTTTATTCAACGAAATGGTTAAGTTGAGTAAACAGACAAAGGAGTACAAAAGAGGTTGAAAATCGTTTTCTACAAACAGTTGAAGTGTTTCGACTCATGGTCCGTGACCCATTATAACGGCGCTGGAGTAATATCGGCCAACGGACAATCGTGTTGATATCCGAACAACTAGGACTCTGGAACCCAGTTGCCTATATGAAGATGCAGTTTCGAATTAGCATGTACAAAGTCAACTACGTAACTAAATAGTGCTCTTACTGATGAGCTACTTTTGACTAGAAAATGGAATCCGCTCTTGAATAGGGCCATCTCCAGTTACTTCTCGTAGGCCAACAGCTAATTTTTGTCAAATTGTTACATACTTAGGGAAATGTTTTCTATTAATTACTAATTTTAGGAATTTTCAGAGCTCTTAGGAACGTGATTTAATCTCTTCCACAGTGCTGTCTCACTACATATACTACTACCCTTAGCAGAGACAGAAGTCCAGGGAAATAGACTGGGCTTGCAATATTCCATCAAATTAGAATACGACGATGAAAAGCCAAAAAGTAGTTGGGAACGTTCACAGCATTCACGTCAAGTCTGATAAAGGGTCCATCTCTAGAGCTCTCAGGCATGGACTTACCCCGGTCACCGAGCAGGATACGAGCAAATGCCGGACAGTGTTGGTGGAATTTGCTCCAATGGGGCATACGAAATAGTGGGAATCGCGAATGAGGCCATTTGCTAACAAGATAGCACATTCTCAAATTGTGCGAGTTATATTGTTTCAAAAAGGAAGTGTTGCGCCATAAGAGCCCGAGGGAGATTGTCATTGGTTGGTTGCTGCTCAGTATAATTGGTTGTAAAGACACAGAAGATGGAGGAAAGCAAACAAAGAAAACTAAGGAATATCAATTGTGATAGCCTTGGGTTTACATGAGTGTCCCTACATTGAAAGTAATGATTTGCACACTAAGCAGTACGCTAATCGATGCTCTGTAAGTGTTGCACAAGGGTGATATCAATTACTGAGATTGCGTCGATTAAATATTGAAGGAGTAAGAGGATCCAAAGCCCCTACGATCTTTGTTGTCTACGGTCTTCGTAAGTCTTATATGCTACCGTCATGTCACGGCCACTTATCATCATGCGACAGAAATCTTGAACCTTTTTATTAACATCTCTACCAGCACAGGAAAATAGAGGACTTATAAAAAAAGAAGTTATTTCTGGTATTACGTGTTGAAAATTTTTTCATACACATCAACTACTCTTAGGTACCAAATGGTCCGGGAGTGGGTGCTGGAATACGTGGTGGTTATACACCATTATACAAAATCGAATAAGAGGGATAAGCGGGTAAGGGACGGAAATAATTAAAATTTGCATTGCACAGCAAGCGACATCTTTCCCAGCCATAGCTTTACTAGTCATAATGCATGCTGTCTATTCTCATAGAAAAAAATGTAAATCAACCCCTTGCATAAAATCATTTATTCGAAGTAATTAAAACGCACCCTGAATTAACAAGGAGATTGCTGATACACTTTTTAAATACAGAACAATGGTTATTAGAGGGGGAAGAGCGGGGGGTGGCTTAAATAAGAGCAGAGGGTTAAGAGCAGAGGGTTGGAGATTTTTAAGAGTTAATTAGCGGCGGGAAAAGGTATCATATATGGAGGTAGACCAATTGTTCCCCTTAGTGTGCTAGTATCCTTTGTGACAAATATTAACGTTCAGCAACGAATACACATGTGTAGCATGTTGGAAATATATTTAACAATAAAAAAATTTTATACGAGATGTGAAATTAACAAAGCGTTTGATTTATTCATCACATCATCGTGGGGTATGACAGTCTTGAAATTAACTATGTCATGTAAACACAAAGTTTCCAGCCATAAACGAGGTAACTAATTGCAATGCAAAAGACAAATAAATGAGTCTCAGTGGAGAAACTAGAACAGTAAGAGGGATATTGAGTCTATTGTTGGATTCAAAGGGGGCGTGAAGAAGCAAAAAAGAGGATTCCTTCTAATAAGGAAAGAAATCTCTGAAGAGGCAGATGCTAAGAAAGTAAAGTCACATTCTAAAAATAACTAATTTTGGCTAAGGTTAGCCAATTTTCAGTATTGACCTGAAGAGGTCTGTTAGACGAAACGTTGTCAATGGAGTTTTCACATTTGGCGTTTCACTTATAATAACTTGTCAGTGGACTATTCACCTTTCATTTATAAATGAGTTATCTAATGACGATACAAAGAGCAAACAAATGAGGCTGAAGGAGAAACTAGAACAGAGAGAGGGCGATTATGCCTGTTGTTGCATTAAAGAAGACCTGAGTTTAGCAAGAAGACTTTCTTTGATAAGGAGAGGAAACTCAGGGGAGGCAAATGCTCAGGACATAAAAGCAAGTTCAGAAAAGGGGTGAGTGTTTTGAGTAGAGTGACAGCGAATGTCATAAAATGGTGGGGATCTGAGGATATTCACAATAACGGATGGAGCTCCCAAATGATTAGCAGGGCGTCTTTCGTACTGGCGAATCATCTTGCCCAAGTTCACTGTATAGCAGTAATCTAGAAATTCCGTCCTTAACATGGAAAAGTTTTGAGAGGCAAGGGGTAACAATAAAGCGTTCATTACAATGTGAGAAAGCGGAGGCACAAAGCTAATTAACGTAGGTCCTAGTTTCTAATGAATGTAAATTAGTAAAGGGTCGCAAAAAACTTGTGATATGCTTGGGAAATTATAAAACAATATCCCAAGGTGTAAACAACAAGTCAGGGAGTCGTGTACAACTTTTTCACTGTGGTCTTCCCACTTCCATTAATTGTTAAACAATTTATTTTGGCAAAACATAAGACATATATAGTCTAGACATTTACGCCCCAGTAAATATTTTGTCTGTTGTGGCGGAACATGTTCAAGCGTAGTATAAAAATCACAAAAACATTTGTTATTAACACTGACTATGATTCCGAGCTTGGTCAGGGCCTTTTTATTTTGTATCAATAACAGATGACCAAACTATAAAAGAGCTTCCACCCCCGAAAAAATAATTAAACGTGTCTTTCACAGCTATTGATTTAATTTCATATGCAAAACCACTACCTCTTTTATCCTGCCATTTCTTGCCTTCTAAATAGTGATTCTGCCACACCTATCGTCTCCTGTTATTTCGCACCTTCCCGATATCAGTTCAAGTAATGCTTTTAAGAAAGTTCTATTGGAAATAGAGACGTATTGTTGTGTTTGCTGCCAGTGTGCTCCTGATATGGACGTGAAAATTGAAGTATGATATTCACAGCACCTTATCGAGAGCTCTGTTGTTCACAAGTACAATTTTTTGTGTGAGAGATGACTTCGGTATAGTGTTCTTCGCTAAACGGCTTATTGTATCCCATGACTTTGTCTGTTTGTAATCAAAAGTGACTGCTCCCTTAAAAAAGTCTGTTCAAGATGTAAAAAGGCAAAAAAAGGCAAAGATACTACTGTAATGAAGCCCTAAAAGACTTTACGCCTTGTGTACAATTTGTAGACATGTCTTTGCCTTACGAACTTATCATGTAGAGTTATTAAACTATCACTGCTGAAGTGGCTCTAAAATCAACATTCTCATATTTGAATATTCATTCGAAGCAGTAGTCTGTCTCTCTCAGAATCTTTCCGGTTAACTGAAGAAAGAGTGAGAAAGAATACCATCATTTGAAGATCTAAACAAGATTAACTACTCTCTAATAACTTAACTTGTCAGGAAACCAATAAAGTTGCAGTGCTAAGGACTCATTATCAGCGATTATTGTCTCCGACATCTAGATTTCAGCAAATACGATCAGATTTTGGTACTGAAAAGTCGAATGCACGAAATAATCAACATGCGTTTCAATGGCTTTATCAGGGCTTGGTGTGATCCGTACAATACTGCATACAAATCCAACATTTGATAGCCGTGGCACGATCCCTTAGAAAATTAGGGAGCCAAAGAACAATAAAAGGCCTTTATTTATTGATAAAAAGCTAAATCACTCCTGCTAGGGAAATTAGTGTTTAAATTATATTAAGAGCTTCTTAAGGATCCAGAGAGGTAATCATTTTCTATTGTGAAGAAAAAAATGAACCTCATTTTTAGCAGCAATGTGTTACATGGTTAAATCTTTTAAATACAAAAATAACATTCTTGTTTTTAGTTTGATTTTCCTTGTGAAATTCTCCCTCGAATTCATTGGGTCTCTTTATCAGAGCGGTAATCCTCAGCATACACCTGCCAAGTAACCTAAACTCAATAACATCTGCATTTGAATCAAGGGACCAATGAGTACGTCAAAGTCATCCAGTTCTCTTGGGAAGTTAAGGCTTTGTATGTGCATGAGCAAGTCAAGTGAACTAACAAGATGAACTCTTCAAAGCCAGGTAAGTCTAACTGATTGATTTCAAGATGTTTTGCAGTTAAGTGGACAGGCCAATTACACCGTCTATATCAACAGATAATCTCTAATTTTGTTAATTCTGACATGAGAAATATCTTAGCTTCAAGAAAAACAGGTTACTTGGGAGAAACAGCTTAGCAAAGATTCAATTGAGTTTAATTTAGGCAAAGCTAACAAACTTATTCTCTAAGTACAGTTCTTGTATTTGATGTCCTTATCGTCTTCGTAACACTGCACTGTTTAAATTTAAGCCGTATAAAACAAATGAATTAGTTTGCTGTACAGGATATTTTCCCACGCTGTCTAATTTAATAAAGTGAGACAATATACTTACACGGCATCAGAACGTGGAAATGTCATTTATGTCCGTTAATCGAAGAGATAATTAATAAAACAACACTGATACATCGGTAAACTTTAAGATGACAGTCAGCCCTGTTTACCACATGGAATTTAGAAACAACGACACCAAGAGATATCTTTTTATTCTAAATTATCGTAGAAGAAAAGACAGATATAGCTAACTGTATCTAAAAGCAGTTGAGCATAGATAGCTAATTCGTTTGCTAGAGAATCAAACACTTAGGTTTTAGCGGAGATTGTTTATCGATGTATCGATGAGGACTTTTGCCGGTATTAGGACAAACATTGGCAGCCTTCACTTAGCATGGAAAACGTACTACCCGTACAACGTTGGCTTATTCAAAGCTTGTAGAATCACAGTCTTACGTACGTGGTATTTCAATAACACCAGAGTACTCATGCTGTTTATCACTGAAACAAAATTTTATGATAGAGATCCCTTGATGTTTGATACGCCCTATTCGATTTCATCCATGCTTTATATTTAAAGTAGAAAATCAGTGATCACAGATTCTTTCCAATCAAAATTAGCCGTTGTGAAAAGAATGAAGTGTTTTTAGAAGGATATTTTGCTTATAAATGATATTGTTTCCTCCCTTTACTTTTTTCAACTTGAAAAAGATAATTATCCTTTACCCCACTTTCTGTTTATCTCAAGTAGAAATCTCAACTTTTGTCGTAGTGTTCCAGTGCGTGTTAATGTGTTTTACTGCATACAAATTATTCCTGTAGAAATTATGTTCTCTTTAGAAAAAATAAAATCGTAAGGCAGGCAAAATCTTCTCTCTTTTTGTTAAAGTTTAATAATTTTAAATAAATAATACTGAATTCTTAGAAGTATATGGCTAAAAAAAAGAATTCAATGTTTTCTTTGACCCATTATGCCTCGTCCACATGGTAAAGACAGGAATTCTGAACACACTATCAAAGCTTAACGGTACCTCAAGCACCCCCTATAAGAATTTTAGATATTTCCCTATTAGAGCATCATTCCCGAAGCAAGCTGAAAAGAATTTAATAGACCTCTTGACTTCCGTAACTTACTTTCACTCGTGCCTTTGTAGCCAACGAGGCAACTTGACTAGTTTATGTCACACTTTCCTCACAATTGTTTATAAATACGTGCTTACAATTTACTATTTTAGATAGAATTTACCATAGCTTAGAAACTTTGTTTCAATGTGAGTTCGCCGTACAATGATGAGCTTTGTTTGTCTTTACAAATTTTGTGATCCTAATAAACTACATACAACAAGCTGTCAATGTAGTTACAAAAGGTAGATATTCTTGTTTGCCAATCAACCTATTCTCTGTATTGCAACACTCTACAGGGATTGTCTTGCTTAAAAGTATGTATAACATCGATGCTGAAATGCTTGGATGAAAATATGCAGTGACCATGCATACCGGTGCTCATTGCAAATGATGATACCTTTTTTATGCAATATGTAACCCTTACTAAGGCATTACAAGCCTAAATAAATTGCTATTTCAAATTTCATGTCTACGTTTTGGCAGGATATGCATAAACTCATAGGTTTACGTCAGTGCAATGTAAACCCTTGTGTATCATTAATTTAAAGGTCTAGAAAGGCCGCGATTAGTATATTTAAAAACACTAAAATGAGTTTGAATATATTTACAAACGTAGCAATTTCACACTTTGCAACGATTTTTGGGTTAATTTCAGGTTTGAGAGGAACATCCGACTTTAAATCCAAATATGAAAATACAAGATTTTGCTAAAAGTTTTGTTTTCATGAAACCGATCATTCAGCAATTAATCTCAGGGGCAATAGAGTATATACGATATTACTGTGAGTGCTCAATAATTGTCGCCGCCCTGTTTAAAAGGCTGATCTTACCGCTAGGAATATTTCGTTTTAGGAAGATTTCACTGTTTACTTCACCGTAGGTAGGTCATCGCTGGATTGGATATTCAGTTGAAGAAAGTCAATCGGTTTTAAGCGGGAGACTTCAAATACACTATGTTTTGTCAACCACACGAAAATCTCCCATTCGAAACTTACCACATAAGGCTAAATTTGGCACTGAAAGTAAATCTTAGATTGTTAAAAAGTCAGCGTACCTACTTATCTAGTCATGTTCTAGAGGGAAACATTAGACAAATGTGAGCCAATTTTATGGTTAATAAAGATTTCGAGATGTTCAAGGTTTAAAAACAAATACTGTGCTTTCCCTGCCTATTTATCAACCATCAATTATCCCGTTCCTTAAATCCGACTTCAGAATAACTTTCAAACGACTGACCGTTTCTGTGGCTCTTTGATTCTAGACGTGTAGCCATTCTACTGTATATTGCAGAGTTACTGATGTCTACGCCACATTCAGCTGTAACGCAATAAAATATTCCTATACTAAAAAGAAAACCTAAACTGAGTACAAATTCATAGAACGCTAGAATGCAATTAGATTCCTTGTGGTTGATTTAAAACAAGATTCAAGAGTTCATGAGATCACCTAGAGTACACGTCCTCACGTTATTCTTCATTCTTTAACTTTATTGAGCGTCAAGATATATACTGCACTTTAAGACTTTGGGAAAGTTACTGACACTCAAACGTGAGCCCTACATCATTGCTTCTGGCATTATTTGTTCACTATGAGCCTGCAAGGAGCGTGCATCACAAATTGTGCAAGTGTAGATACAAATGGAAGGATAAAAAATTGGGAAATTTTTAGAATTATAAAGATATAATGTGTCAAGAATTTTCTTGCAAAATATAGAAGAAGAGTTTGGATTTCAATCTGTACATTTACTTTCGGTGTTACTACCAATTCTTCTACGGCCTCTTTTTCAACATACTGCATTTTTCCACAACCAGAGTATCTTTTCTTATACTTAAAGTAAAGTTTGACAGCTCGAAGACTAATATTCCCAATACTTAATTAAGACTAATAAAGACAGTCTTGCTAAACTTTTGATAAAGAAATTTTTTTGCAATATAAAATCACTATTACATCAAAACATTTTCTAACCTGTAATATTTCTCCTATAGCTTGTTTCTCAATCCTTTAAGCTTATGATTTCAGAAGCAAAAATAGCTGATTTCAGGTTTGATAACTTATTCGGTGATCCATTTAAGACTTTTGGAATTTGAAGCGTTTCAAAAATAGATTTATCATTTGATAAGATTTTGTGCGTTGCCTATTAAGAAATGTATAAAAGCAAATTAGAACATTAAAAAATATGAAATTTTTATGTAAATTTATCATTAAAGGGGCTTTTTGTAAGAGTTTTGAAAATCCAGGAAAAAAATTAAACTGATTGGAATCGATGAAATAAGAAATGTCAATGCATTTTGAATAAATTTTCCCCAACAGTTTATGCGGTCTTCCGGGTCGAGCAATAAAACATTTTCCATATTTAGCTATAATTACGTAATTCAGAATTTCCGAACATTCAGGAAGAGAAATACCCCTTACCCTGGGACCTTGAAAATTTCTTTCTGAAAAGCAGGCCTGAAACTCGATCTCATTAACAGGCACTGTAATCTTGTTGAAAAGCAGTTCTAATATTGACCAGCCCTTTACAGACCTCCACAACAAATCCATAAATTTGGACGAGTAGTTTCATACGAAATATTTAGTCTAACCTTCATAATTACGCAAATCAAGTGCTAGAAAGTCCTGGCTATGAACACAAGAAATGCATTTAAATTAAGTTGAGGCGAAAGGTTAGGCGTTTGCGGTGGTTTGATGAGTTTTTAGCAGTATATTATTATCCTCTTTCATAGTTACGCGTAGTCAAGCATTTAATTCCAGACATCGTTTAAAGCTATGCTAAAATAAAATAATTTTAGTCATCCGCTAGTCAGTATTGAGTCCATAAATACTCCGCGTATTTGGATAGTTAGCTACCAATTGAAATGCAGAAGGTATTCACGACTACAGAGATGAAAACATAGAATTGTTGTGGTACAAATTAAGCTGCAAATTATTCTTGTTTCGTTTATCTTGAAAATGGTTTCACGTATCAGAGGACGCATACCGTCGAAGACTTTGTCCAAATAAGTAGAAAATTTGGTACGAGAATAAGGAACAACAAGCTCCTTATTGAACTCTGATGTCCAATTTTCAGATCTACATTTTCTACTAGATCGAACAAACTTTGATTGCCTGATACATTTGTTGGGATTTTATTCGCAGGCTTGATGATTTTTTATTCTTTTCTTACGTCTTCTCCCTTACGTCCTTTATTGTTGTGACATTATAAAAAAGGGTTTTCGATATAACTTTCGATAACATTTCTTTCGATATTTCTTTAACTATCTTCCGCAAGTGTGAAATAAACATCACTTGACAAGTCGACAGAAGAGTTCATAAAGCTCTAATTAGGGATAATTTTTGTTTAATTTATTTTAACATGCACAAAGTTGATAATACAAGTCATTGTCGCAAAGCGAGACAAAGTTTGTGACATCTATGCATCAACATCTAGGTTTCAGCTTATCGATGATATCCAAGTCATGAAGTTGCCGCTCTTAACTTTCAACATTCCACTCTTCCACTACTGCAAAGTGTGCTCAACGGAAAATGATCAAGGCCAATTTACCATGGTCTCTTATAACACGTCTGCTATTATTAGTAATAGAGCGGCGCTACACACATTCTAACCACTTTCCTTAGTTAGCATTAACTTTTGCAGAAGTCCTAGAAAGTAAACCGTTTGAGGCTGAGACAATTAAAGCCAGTAGGACGTATGTGCCTCAGAAACATTACTGAGTAGCATGAAAACAAGCATGGAACTTTTACTTTTAACATCCGGACTATTTAGAGGCCGCAAATAACATTTTCAGCCTGTGCTCAACAATTTATGCAATTGAAAATGTAACTTATATTTTACATTACCTCTAGATAACAAGAGACGTTACTCCAACTCCGCTCTCTATAACGCCGGTTACATGACAGTGTATGCCACTGATTAAATCAGTAATTGTTATAAAATTAAAGGAAGTTATATAGTTTTACTTTTAGTTGAATTTTTTTGTCTTTTGAGTACTGCTTTGGTAAAATAAAATCATTCACACAACCCTCTTTCTGTATCGTTCTTCACTCCATTTGCTAACGAACGGAATTTCTGAATTCTGATTGCTACAATCTGCCCTGCTAGTAATCAATCGATAGTAATTGAAAGGTAGTCGATATAGCATAGATTGCTAAAAATACTTTATTTGGTTTCAAATGCTCGATATAACTAACAAAGTGTTCTGCCAAATTTTCATACTTACAATCTAACCTGCACCAACACATCAAACAAGTCGCTTCTTCAAGTAGCATCTCTTGCAAGCAAGTACATTGTTTACTTGCTCAAACAGTCGGTGTATTGTTTTTCTTCCTTTATTTCAGCATCATAGCTTTTGAAAATTTTTAATTGATATAATGACAGTATATTATACACTAAATAGACTGAAAATTACAAATTTGGCAACGTGAATAAAACTGGTAAATACTTTGCCTTTTTTTTACATAATTCTTCAATTTAGTTACTGAGTCATTCTGTTGTCTAACTTTATGGTAGATATTCGTAAAAGTAGGGTGCCAGACCTACCTTAAAGACGGGGGATTTTCTTATTATAGGAGCCTTAGCATTGTATGATTCAGAAAGTTTTTGAAATGGTATAATGGATTCTTTTATTGACACTTGGGAAAGATTTAGTTCTGATTATTCTTTTGTTGATAATTTCCTACTTCTAAATGCTAACTGATGTTTCTTTTATACTTAATAAAGGGCCGATTAGAATAATCTGAGTAACAGATCGTGTCGATTATAGCGTCTGTTAAGTTTGGTGAAGCGATAATGATGGATATCTTCCTGTCTAGAAATATGAAGCATCAGTCAGCTAGTGAGATATGTTAAACAACGATTTTTCATCGAGATTTTTTTATCAACGATACTTTTGCTTCAGTGTTACGATCCTTGTTACTTTTCAAAGTTTTTAGAAGTTTAGACCACGGGTATGGAGTTTATTAAATCACTAAACAATCGATTCTGTGATGACGGTAATTTTTTCGACATTTTAAAGGATTAGCTCTCTTTGTGTAAGTAATATGAAACCAAGTTTGTCCTTAATCACAAGCATTAGGTGATACGTGTGTACAATAACAGTTAAAGTTTAAGAATAGCATACAAAAACATGTTTTCTTGTTACCGATATATGGTCGTACCGACTCTTCCAACATTTCCAGCTAGTCATTTGCCGCATGTGCATTCAAGAATCTCTCATGGATAAAGTAACTCTTTTAAATTATGAGAAAGTGAACTTAAACAAGAGAAATATTCTTTCATTGCACTGGATAAAGTGTTGGTTGCTGTATAGATACTGCAGTATTGCAAACTTACGTCTTCCATGGGCTACGTCATATCTTTAGTTCTTATGATAAGAGTACTTGATAAATTTATTGTGACTTTCACAAGCACGTAGCTCAGAGATCATTAAGCTAGGCTGCCACTGTTATCGCTCTCTAGTGTCAGCTGTTGCTTTTTTCTGATGGATTAAGGCTCTATAGTCTGGGAAAGGACGACACAATTATATACTGCTATCTCCAGGAGTCAATGCAGGTTGTAGTGCAAAATCACTAGTGAGGAGTTATTCATGTCTTCTCGCTGTCATCAACGATTTAAAAATCCATGATCCAAGCAACATGGCACTGTATGATCTTGAAACAACAGTCTGCATTTTACATTAAAGTATGACTTAGCTTCGAAGGAGTCGTTACGGTCTCAACTGACAGTAAAACTCTAACAGAATTACGTAAACGGTTTTCGTAGCAAAGTACCTTAAGACGCCAAGTGCTCATTTGCAAACTTCAACAGTGAAAGGTCAGGTTAAGTTACGTCATCAAAGTGTTTAGTAAAAGGAGCAAGAGTGATTCTTTTGTTAGCTCAATTCCGTATTTGCTTCTTAAGTATACCTTATAAATACTGTATTATCCTATGGTAAGTTAGCTAAATTATTAAAGCTTCCAGTTCATTTCCTCCGCAACTGCGATTCTACTTCCGCTAACACCAATTGTTAATTGTTATACTTAACGCCTCTAAAAAGTCGAGAAGAGAGGATTTAAAATATTTAACATTTCAATTCCTCTCTTCTCGTTGACACTTTCTAACTTCAATGGGCTTTGGATAGATGACAGGCCGGAGGGCAGTCATTCCTTGGTCAAGTCACATGGCGCTGGTCTCTAATTGCGTTGAGATGATTGGGAGCTAATGTGGGGGACTAGAGAAATAGGATATGTTAACATCGGAGGTCCCCTAGCTCAGTTGATAGAGAGCACACCACGAAAGCGTGGCTCACTGGTTCAATCCCCGGTGGTGACATATTTTCTATTTCTCTAGTGTTCTTTTCAAAACATCTAAAACACTTTGCTCCGATCAGTGTTTCACCTATAGCAGAAACATATTTTTAACAGCGTCAACTTTAAGTCTCCTACTACTAGCATCGTAGAAATAACAAGGAGAGTGATCTTTTGTTGATATTGCAAATCAGTATAATGCATGCAGCTCTTCACATTCCCACAGCAAGTATGTGTTTATCTTTAAACAAGAAGAAGTTATTTTGATTTTCTTCATACATATTTCTTATGGCTGACTTTTCTTACTTGCATTCTTCTTAGGTGGAAGGTAAAGGAAATGGCATTAAAACAGTCATTGTCAACATGGTTGATATTGGAAAGGCTCTGAGAAGGCCAGCAGCCTGTAAGTTTGACTAATTTATGCACTTGTTTGATTTGTAGAACATCATTAAATATACAACATCGACATTTTAACAATTGTTCCTTAGTGGCACATTTCTTGGTAATTCATGTTAACTTTGGAAGTAGCAACTTTAAGATTTTTAAGGCTTTCAAACTTCATGAAATGGGTGGGCTTATTTATGGAATAAACTGTAGGGGGTGGGGTTTTACAGTTGATTGAAAAATGTTTCTCATTGGATACTAGCTATAAATGATGTAAAGTTCGAAAAGGGATTGTGTATGTATGAAATACTTCCTCTCCAACGGTTTAGGCCATTCAACTATGCACATTCCTTATGGTGTGTAAGTAGGGCACAGCTGCAGTCAAAGAAGAAGTTGCATATAAGTTACTATTTCCTTTTCTATCTGAGTTATTCCACTTATGCAATATAATCTGAGAACAATACACTTGTGTTTTTGGTATGAAATGGCAAGTAGGGAATAGAAACTTTGTTAAATATTTGCAAATGTCAATGCAAGCTAGTTACAAAAGTTTATGGTTTGGGGATTGGTTGATTTCTTTGGCTGACTTAAGTTGTAAGTGACAAGTAAAAACATTGTGCTGTAATGGGCAGTATTATATTTTGTAATGGAGGAAAACTAAGGGCCAGAGCATTAATGTATGTGAATTTGAATGTTAGACCCCACGGTAGAACTGTTGGATTTGGTTCGTTTAACATTAATGAATGAAACACTAAGGAAGAGTGTGTTGAAAGGCTAAAGTCCGTGCTGTTGAAACTGGGGTCTTTATAAAAATGGGGGAAAGATAAAATGATTTCAGAATGTGATGAGGACGTAAAAATGTTTTTGCCATTGTCATCCTTATGTTGTGGATAATATTATGAAGGACAGTAAACACGTTGCTGTTTCTCATGTATGATTCCTAAATCTAAAAAAATTCAAACCATTAATTACTAGCAAGTAGACATGCTGCATATCTGTTTTGATAAATATCAGCACATATCAAAGATCTTATTTGAAGAAATGTAAAAGGAATAAAGCTCTAAGCCCTTGTATATTGTAATTTTATTTTTGAATGCATTGATGTTAAATAATAACCTATATATATTCATGTCAGTATAGGTAAACGTTCAGTTTGGAGAGTTGAGATTTGGCTCAAGTTCCTAGACAGATACATAATCAGTGCAATATTTATTGGCAAGGTTTCACTCGTTTAAAGTATTTGATCATGGTATCTGTAATAGTGTTTATGTGGTATTGCTCTGATTTTGTTTGGAAACTTTTAGTCATGTCAACGTGGTGAAGTAAATATATCGGCGTCGGACTTTTTGTATTAATGTCCTACTTCTATTTGCTATAGCTTGCCTGTGTTGAGTTAGCCGAGGCGCATGGTGTGATAAGCTGCTGACTTGCGATGCAGTTTGAAAATGCAGACAGCTTATTAACAGCCCTATTGCATGAAGCTATTTAATGCCTCCCACTGCTATTTTATAAGCAGTATTGAAAACTAATGAGAACTTCTTCCCATGACTAAATCTCTCTGTTTTATTTATTAGATCCTACCAAGTACTTTGGTTGTGAGCTGGGGGCTCAGACACAGATTGACAAGAAAAACGATCGTTTCATTGTCAATGGTGCACATGATGCTGATAAATTGCAGGAAATCCTCGATGGGTTCATAGATAGATTTGTCCTCTGCCCAGAGTGTGAAAACCCAGAAACGGATCTGGTAAGGATTCTACATTGGACATAATACATAAATAGCACAAGACGTGGTGTAGGGTCGCATAACAGGAAACGTTTGTTAAAATTCTTAAGCCAAACAATTGTACTTTACTCCCCCAATATGTTACCTCGTTAAAGTTATCTATGTTTTTTGATTAAGTGACACATAACGATAACGACCTGTTAAGGCCCGCGTAGAAATGGTTTCAGACAGGTTTTTGAGTTTCTACTACATAAGTTGCTAATTTAGCTGAAGCAACATCCCTCGAACTTCTGCAGCCCACGAACTTCTGCACCCTTTGAACTTTGGCACCCCTCGATCTTCTGCACCCCTTGAACTTCTGCGCCATTAGTAGCCGAGCATTAACGGTAGGAATTGAAGCAGTTAAACTTATACCGAGTTTTATCTTCGGCACCTCGCTCGCTTGAAACTAAGGCCATGTGCCAGCCTGTTAGAAATTAGAAAGAAAGACAACGCTGCGAGAGTTCACAAGACAACGTTACAACCAACTAATTTCTGTACAGCTTGCTTCACCATAGGTGGGAGTATATAGCATAGATGATGTTAGTTGGCTTATTGGGTTTTAACAGATGATTTCACGAACAACAGCTATTCAAACAAAAAGATTTAATACTTTCGTACGACACATTGGTTAAATGGTTTAGTGCCGTTTATAAGCGAGATTTCAGTCTCTTCTAGTTGAACAAATTCTGTATTAGTTGGTAAACCATGAAAACAAACCAACCTATCTAACATCGCGTGTTTTATGTAGCACATAGTTACAGATCTTGAGTCGTTAATGACTTTCTGTTTCTCTCGTAGACTGTTATACCGAAAAAGGAAAAAATTAACCAACGCTGCTTAGCATGTGGGCACCAAGGCCAAATAGACCTTACCCACCGACTAACAACCTTTATTTTGAAAAACCCACCACTGGAGGACGCAGGAAACACTCCACAAAAGGGGTAAGTAATTAGTAAAATTGCACAATAGCACATTAGGGTAAGAGAGTAACAAAAGTGTGGTCTTTATAGTGTATTGAGTGGGGAGGGACCAAATTAACGTCCACATGGTGGACACGTTGGCAATATTATACTTCATGGCTTTTAGACGACCGTGTCTCAAGGCGTATTTATTTGTACAGGAAAATGGAAACTTGTCCGAAACCGGTTTAAAGCATTACAATTTAATGACTTACCCTCCTAACTAAAATAACTCTTCCTTAAGATAAATATTAAAACCCAGCATATAGGCCACAAAGGAATCATGATGCTAACGCAATAAAATACAAACAAATAATTAGATCCTGAGCTTTCGATGTTTCCTCACATCATTTTCAAAGGTAAAAGGTAAGATAATGTTCTCCGCCTGGCTCATCTATCGCTGATATTCTTAACTCTTCCTTGTATAGAAATTATGAAAAATGGCTTCGAAACTTGGCTTTAAATCTGTGTAAAGATATCGTTTCACAGCCCTTAGCAGTTTGAATTCGTAAATCATCTTAATGTTTGGACGTTCTCTCTATTTGCCCCATCACGTTGACAGGAAGAAGTCTCGTGGTAAGAAGGAAAATCATCAGAATGGTGACTCTTGTCATAGTCCAACCAGCGAAGAACCAGACGGTGGCGCATCAATTGATGTAAATTTAAGATCAAATGGCCTACCCCAGAACACAGGACTGCAGTCAACAGTAAGTAAAACATTGAAGTGCAATGCCTAAGTGTAGTAGATAGCACTTGGATGTGTTACGTTCCTAGGGAAATTTGGTACCCTATTTATAGGTAGCTTCTGTAATATGACGAAGACGCAGGCAATGTGGATTTGCCAAGCAATAAATGCTACTGAATATGACAGACGTATATTGTTAGATGTGTACAGTAATGTGTACAGATGTGTCACTGTTAAACTTGATGAACGCCACGAATGTATTGTAGCCTTGCATCTCGACCTTTGACCTGCCAATGACGAATGACCACACGACTGCAGACTTTTGAAAAAAAATTTCAGTGAAGGGACACCATTACAAGAACAGTATAGAACCAAGTGACAACTGAGCAGAATGGTTTGTTATAGTATGTGTTTGTACTGTAGGTGGAATGCTCAGTTTTATTTTGCAAAGAAGTAGCATATTGGGGATCTTTCATATTCTAGGCATTAAGATGTAGAAGAGGCTCTATATATCCCATCCCACACTCGCATCTTAAGTAATGAATGTGTCGGCATATCTGGTAGGTGTATTGAATGGTTATAAAGAATTCACTACACAAGGAGGGCATGTTAACCTTCTATCCTTCATTGATCTCTTAATTGCACTATTATTCATTTACAGAGCTCCCTTGACGACTGGTCCACCGACACTAGTGAAGAAGCAGTTAAAAATCGTATGAACTCATTGACTGACGGAGTCAGGGGCTTGGTCGTGGATGAAGATACGGAGAAGACACAGGAACAAAGAATGAACATGTTCTTTGCATATGTAAAGGTATTTCTTAAGCGCACTTTCAGATGTCATGTGGGGATGGTTGCCATTTTTTTGTTAATTTTCTGTTCTTGTCAGACTTCTTATACGTATAAAATACGTTTGTTTTGAAAAGAACAAGAGTAAAGTAGCAAATACGTCACCAGCTAAGTGACCTCCGATGTCTACTTACCCCATTTCTCTAGTCGTGACATTAGCTACAAGTACAGAAATACGTTTGTCGGGAAAAGATTGTGACGTATATCCTTTTATCTTAGTTTAGCAATCCCATGTTCAGTGTTGAAACGTGATGGTACTTGGCTAGACTGTCTCGTAATGTTTCATTCTCCTATACTGAAAGAAGTAAGAAGCCATTATTCTAGATAGATTTCTGTTGCATTTGTTGTAGGCGCTCTGACGTTAACCTAAACATTGTTTTATTCTTAGGACCCCGTTAAGCCTGTCAAGACTAGAAACAATATATCACTTTTACGAAAAAAGATTCGCTGTTTTAGGCCAGCAGCCCGCAGCAGAAATGTATCGACACTTCCTTTTATAAACTTTGTAGGGACGACAGGTTCTATTGACCCAGTGATAAACATCGTTGACTCGTTGCGAGAATAAAATGACAGCATGGCTTGATTTTAGGGTTATTTCCGGACGTATTCGTAAATTCTGGCACAGCAGTAGGGTCTTGTGTCCCACTATAACTAATAAGAATGAATTATGGGAAACCTCTACGATTGTAGGGGATTAATAAAGACGAGAATCTTATCAAGAAATAATCAATAAGAACATTATGATAAAAAAATTTCTACCTTTTTAGCCCAAGCCTGACTCTTATTTCGTAAGCAAGTGTTGCAGGTATTTGTTAATTCTTTTTTCTTTTTTTACGAAGGAAAGAAAAGCAAGTAACAAAGTAGAAGGGCACGAGAAAGATGTTGTTGCCGAAGCTGAGCGACTTGATGTCAAAGACAAAGCTGTTCTTGTTTTGGCAGAACTTTTGTTCGACGAAGACATCCTTGTGCAAGTAAAGAAGTATCGTCCCTTGTTTCTCAGGGTGAGAAATTTTACCTGCTTTACCGTAGTAAATGGTATTACTTGATCCTACGAACTCGTCAGTGCAGCTTGCCTCGTTACCGGTGACATATTGTTACTTGATCCTGTACCAGTTCCCGGTTACGTTACAAGGAGAACTGCGCACTTCAACGTCTCCTGCGTTATCCTCTTGCCTTTCCTTTGCCTATATAACGATTGAAATGTATTCCTGTAAGACATATTCCGTATACACTTTATCCATCGTCAGTTAAAATAACAAGCGAACTACGCAATTTGCCTGAATTGCGAACTATCGACACTTTACTCTATTCACCATAAGAACAACGGTGCCAAACATGGTGTTGATTACAAGTAACACAGAAACTAAGTAGTCCTGTTACTACGTAGTTTATAAATATAAAGATATGTGCCCAGCACAAGCTTTTGGTGTATTATCACTATCCTCGTATAATTGAACTGCAGTACCGTTGTTGGTAGAATGCTTGGCACTAACCTTGTATTAAAAATTCATTTTCCGCCGTGCTTGTCCTTTGCAGACGTAATTGATACCATGTGTAGTATCGTTGTTCCCTCTATAACTGAAGTAAGTCATTAATATGTGTTGAGAATACGCAATTGAGATAAATTGAGTTGTTTAGTCTGTAAAGTTATTTCAACCGGGAATGGATAATGGATGTCCGAAACATATCTTGCAAACTTTAAACATCAGCCGTTTTCTTCCAATGCGTTATAAATGTATTTACTCCAATCGTACATCTTTCACTTATCTTTCACTGTGATCTCGGCTGTGAAAATCTATCTACAATATGGGAGTCAACGCCATGTCATTGTTGATAGTGTGAAGTGAGTTGGTGTGAATGTAAAACAAATTGCAAGCATAATGACAAGTGCCGAAGACGGAAGTTCTTAGCCAGATGACTCAGATCAGCGAAATCAGGCAGTTTGGGCAGGGCTTGTTTATATAGAGCACTCCTTTAGATGCTTGACGGAGTATCAGTTTTGCATAGTGCATACACAATGTGTCTAGATTACTACACAATGTCAACTCTCAAAGAGCCTTGCGCTTGCTTTGCTCTTGCAGTCCGGCGGCACTAACGTACGTTTTTTTGCTTTTCAGTTTGTCGTCAATAACCACAAAGCACAGCGATGCCTTCTAGGTGCTTTTGAACTACTAACTGGACAGGCTTATCCAGACAAACTCATGCCTAAAGTTGCTCACATCTTGAAAGCCTTCTACGATTTCGACTATGTCGAAGAAGAGATCTTAATCTCATGGGGAGAAAAAGTAAGTGACGTTCGTTAATCTCATTTTCCATCGTGATCACTGGTGTGATTCAAGTCGCACAGCTCGAGCTCACTATGTAATTGAGAAGGAAAGAAACCCGTGGGTTCTGTGTGGGTCGCTTTTTGGTGTTGGCTGCGGCGAAATTTGTTTTCCTTGTAAGTGCGGCACCGTTTCTGGTAAGCATATTGATGCATTTTAGAAAAGACCTTGTACAATTAAGGCGTTGCTGAGTGTTGTCAACCTAACTTTGATTATAAATTCACTAACAGCCTCCTGTTTTTTATATGAGTTGCGGGTGATAATTGTGATGCAACTTAACTTTTATGGCAAGTTTTAGTTGATAACACACAAGACACACACAGAAGGTGTAGTATGAGTTGTACTAGGCTGTGCAGAACCAATATAGTACTTGAATTTCCCTCTAATCTTTGTTTCTTCGCTGCTTGTGCATTGGGCTGCCTAACCACGTGAGCGTTTGTGTAAATGGGCACTTAAATTTAGCGTTTATTTTGGGGACTCTACTACTGATTACGTATTGGGCCTCCCACGACAGCCTGCAAATCCGAGGCATGAACGCTCCAGTATCTTCCAGAATCTTATTGACACCCGTGGCAGTGCATAAATTTGATCGCAATTGCAAAAAAAAGAGCCAGCATTAAACGAGGAATTAAAAAGGAACTAACCTACGACTTTTCTTCATGGCGAATGGTCATTGGCGTATCCTTGTGGAATGTCACAATGTATGTTTGAGTGATTTAGGTTATTGCCTTCTTGTGTATTTTGCACGCTTGTAAACATAGGAATGCGACCAGATAAAAAAATATAGTTAAGCAAACCGGTCTGATAGCGAGAGCAGCACAGGAACGCACATCGACAAGTTAATATTTGGCCGGTCAAAACAAATGAGTGCTAAGACTCCCTTAGCCTTTACTTGTCCAGTTATAGTTTCGTCGTCAGCTGTTGCCATTTAAGGTGGAAACTGTAAAAATGGTTTTGCTTTGTCAATCAAAGTACACAGTTCAAGTTATTGTGAGAGAATTTGTTTCTAGTAGGATGGTTGTAGACCAGCGGGTAATCTTTTAAATTTTCTCTTCCTTTCTTTTTTCCGCCATTTTAATTTGAACTGATGTTCCGTTCCCTTAATCGGAAGAAAGAAAGTAGGTGCCACGTTTGTCTTTATAATTTTTAAAGCTTAGCGGTAAGTATTTTATGATTCGTGTTTTTGTTTCGAACCAGGTATCCAAGAAATACGTAAGCAAGGATCTTGCGACCAGTATCCATAAAAAGGCGCAACCGTTCATCGAGTGGCTTCGCAATGCCGAGGAAGAATCTAGTGAAGAGGAAGAGGAGGGTGAATTAGAGGTGGTTTATACCAACAAGCCAGCGGCTGCCGTTGTAGAAGAGCCCAAAGATGATGATTTGGATATCGACGCAATTTGAAGAACTTGTTTGTGTATTTAAGGGTTTACGTGTGAAATTTTAGCAGATTCAGCAGTGGTTTCATTAGCAACCGGATCATTGGTTCACGTCACAATATGAAAAGCTGAGGGCCTGGCTTAAATCGGAGCTGCGTTACGAGGTTTTCATGTTAGGAAACAACTACCTCTGCAGCTTCCCAGTTTTTGAGCCGACCCCACCATGTTTATAGGCTTGACCAGAAAATAATAGCAAGGAGATTTCCCCGGTATCTAATGAAACCACTGTTCTAAGATAATATTCATGCATAGGAATATAATGCACTATATGCTGTGTTAATTTGATTTTAGAGTCGTTGTGTTATTGGTGAACTCAATGTGTTAACGACTTTTGAGTGGAGTGGGAATTTATCCTTTGCCCATGGCTTACAGGTGTTCTCTGTTGCTGCAAATTCGCACTCCGTAGCAAAAGGATGACTTTATTGTATCTTCTTCTAGTTGTCAATTTGTCACTCATAAATATACGTTTCGTTGGAGCGTACACCATCTGCGCTTTCCTTCGTACTAGTTACATTTGTTGTAGTAAAGATTTGCCTGGAGTTTACATAGACATAGTGTCAAAAAGAAAGACTAAGGGATACACAAAATATAACAGTTTTAATGTCGCTTTTCTGCGTCCTATGTTTCTTACTTGCTCTCAACTTCTACTAATACTGTATTTCCACCAACATGCAATACGCATACATCAAGGCGGTGGAAGAATCAGAAAAATGTGGTGTAACCAACCAGCTGTCCAAGTGTGCATTTGCACGGCCAGATTGAGGTGGTTCAGGTAAGAGTGTGTTATTTATGAATCGCGCTTTCCGAGAATCCTCTTAATGGAAGGTCTTCCTAACAGCTTGAAAGCCGATGGTGCTGTCCGAGCGAAACATTGGCGAAACTAAGTAATGGCAGATACCCGGCCCAGCATTTTATATCCATTAGTGATATAGTGCTAGTGGAACGGAATCACGTTTTATGGAAATGCATACACTCTGATTATTTTTTCACCTGTTAAGCCATCCCCAATGCATTGAGGAAACAGAAATTACTCGGCAGTACGAGTAAAAGTCAGCACATCGAGATCGTAAGCAGCATTGGAAGGTTTGCACATACATAAACACGCAACTTTGAATCGATTATGGATGTACTAATAAATGTTTTGGTATCGTCAGCATTAGGACAATCTCTATTCTCAAATTTTTGAACCACGGTGTTCTCAAAGAACTGTGGTCATCCTTCAAAACAACAGAATAATATTTGCTCTTTCTTCTTTTTCAACAAATCTGCGCTTGCCAGGGACTCCTTTTTTCTTTTCTGTTGATGCTTTTCACATTGACTAAATGGCAGAGACATGAAACAATACTTTGAAGTGAAAATATAGCTATATATTTCGACACGTTTGGAATTGGTTTGACAGCATTTGTTGATTATTTAATTTTAGGCATGAATCTGTGCATCCGACCATCCCTTTATATTGACCGCCGATTCGTGAGACTTGTACCCCAACCTCATTTATTACAAATGGTAATGGTCAGAAAAAGAATTGCGAATGTGGTTAGGGAAAACGTGGAGAAGTTGTGAAACCTAAAATACAAAACCAGTAAGAAATAGGCGAAGTAGCAACGAGCAAGATGATGCCTCCTGATGAAGGGTAGGGGTCTAGGTCGGAAAACAAGCTCGACGATTAAAGAAGTGTGACCGAACTATTTTGCACCTGTTAAGGCCTCGTCTTTCTAAGCCGGCTGACATACTCAGAATAATGGGCGATAATGCGGAAGTTCCTCGGCCTTATTGTGTTTCGAGTGGAGTACGTATGGCCGGAGTGGGCCGCGCCCCATGTTTAATCGTGCAAATTCAACAATGCCTAGCGAACTCGGTGACTTGTTACTTCTATAGGTTAACTTGAAACAAGTAAAAGGCTGCTAAAGTGCATCTTCAGCAAACATTGCTTCCGCGGAGAATTTCGCTATGCTTTATATTTTTAAGGGTGCCCGTCACCAGATTAGCTACAGAGGCGGGACCAAATAATATTCGACATTAAAATTTCCAACAATCGTTTCTAAATGGTTTTTACCAGTCGGGACAATATTGTGGGTATGCTGGGTGTAAGTCTAACAAACAGTTTTGTTTATGGTACAAAGCGTGAAAATTACACAAAATAACAAGTTTACTAAATAACAAAGCAAAAAAATCCGTTTGAATAGCAGACTAGAAGTACTATTCTTTTCATTAGTCCTTTCTCGCTCATTTCACGTGACATCGGCGGATGCCAATTGTTCCAATAACACAGCACCAATTAGGCGCCTCTATTGAGCCATAAACATAGCTGAGGTCAAAGACTTGTTCCTTTGCTTTCAATTCCTGTCAAAAGACGTATATGCTGTGAGGACTGTCATACAGAAAAATGCTATGAAGTTGAAACTGGTTTCCCTGTTTCGAGTAAATTGTCAGTCTGATGAACAAAATGAGATCTTCTAGACATTTTCTTTTCTTATCTGAAAGTATTTTGGACTTATCAAAGGTCGCACACACATTCCATAGAAGTATAATTTTGTTGTATATTAATTTTTAGATTTGTAATGCTTTGCTGTCTACATTTCATACTCTATTGACCATTCTCCAGTGTTGTAGCAAACATTTATAGCCACGATTTGCACAATTTGGTCAATAAAAAGGATTTACAATGTTAATTTTTGCCCAAAATAAGAGTCACTTAATGCCAATATTATCTTCTGAGTAGCCGTAAGGACGAAATATCGGCAATCTGCTATTGAATAGAAACATCCCCATTAAAAAAGTTTTCTTTCTCGTCTGTTGCCCTAACAAATAGTGTGCTTTGGCCTACCAGTTTCTCCACATCAGCTTCGCGTTACTACTGGGCGCTATAGAGCTGTTTTGTGGGTATCTCATTTCGTCTCAATGGTCAGATTTTAGGTTAAATGCCTCTCTGCAGCATTGTTCTATTGTCCGTAGCTCAATTCGTAAAAATTGTTCTTTGTACCATTCTTCTACGAGACGATGACAATGGAAGAAATGAGGAGATTCTGTATAGTCAAGGCCTTGAGTAAATTTTTTTCATTACGATCAGGTGTTAAATTGTAGACATCAAGTGTATAAAAACTCTATGTTGTGGCCTTTGCAGAGATGCAGCGCTGAGAGATTCAAAATCTACAATTTATCTTCTTCTTCAGTTGCCTAAGTCATTGTCTCTACTAGCACGAAAGAAGTATTTGGTTGTATGGGTGATACTGTAGCCATGCACAAATTTCTAAGCTGAGCCTAGTGTTTAAAAATCAAGATATCTTGCTCTACCCCACGTACGATTCCCTATAACATCTTTTAGCAAAATGCCTGAAAAACGAATAGCTTGTAAAATACGCTCGAAAATTGATTTCGAGTCAAATGATTAGCTCATAGAAAGCAACTGATTGACAAATTATGATCGGTCAGTTAATCGACCATCCCAAAATTAAAACTGGATGATCTATCTCGGCCAAGTTGTGTGTTATCAATACCTTTCATCTTATGCAAGCGAGTCTGCCACGTGATTATAATACATTGTAAATGTTGACTTCCGACAAAGCGATTGTAACCAGTGTGACTGACTGCGACGTGTATACAGATTTGAAGTTTAAGTGTCCTCTGAAGTTCAAAATTTACATTCTGACTTTCAAAGTATTCTTTAGATAAGCTTGGAAAATGCCGATTGAGTAGGAGTCGTGAAAAAGAATGCAAAGAGTAATTAGATACACATGATCCTATAAAACCCATCACAGACAAAGTTCTATCCGACCTCTCTTCTTTGATATTGCGTAAGTAATAAAAAACTATCTTTCATACGGTTATTAAAGATTGACGGGGACTACCGAAATAAGAGATTACCTGCTCCCGTGATGGTAATAATAATAGTGAGTGATGGCAATAATCGATGGGTAAAGCAGTCCAAGAAATATCGCACATTTTCGCTGATTATATCATTGCTTTAACAGAAATTATCTAGGAATCCTATAGAAATAGAGTGTGATGACACCGGAGGTCATCTAGCTCAGTTGATAGATTACACGTTGCGAAATCATGGCTCATCGGTTAATCTACAGTGGTAACATATTTTTCTAGTATCTTTACAAAACTTACACTTCAAATTCGCTCTTCTCGATAATACTTGGTTACTTTTAATGTGGTTTGGACGGGTAGACGGGCCAGATGGTAGCCCTTCCTTGGACGCATCGCATGGCGCAGAGTGGCTGATCTCCAGTTGAACGTTCCCAGCGCTCCGCCTCCTTTTGAAAACAATAGCCAATTTAAAAGCCAGACAAACATTGGCAAAATCTTCTTGTTAGAAACGATCCAGTATGGAAAGCATGGGTCACCATAAATTGTTTTATCTGATGTTAATCCCTATAAAAACCGTATATGATTTAAACACATATTCAAATACCGTTTTATTAACTGTAATCTACAAATGATTGACACATAAATGCTTTCATTAGCTTGCTTTCTATCCAAGACGCTGCAAATTATTGGCAGCGGTAGATCATTTATCAAATTATCTTGAACTCCTTTTTGTTCGTTTGGACACTTGACTTGGCATGACAGGACAAATGTTCTTAACTAAACCTTGATCGTTTATAGAAGCTAAACTAAGTCCGTAGGGATCGTTGAACAAAATACAAGTGTGGCTAACAAGAAATGCTACAAAGTAATACAATCGTACGTTGTCATTGTGTAAATAGCAAATTGCGATTTGTCGTTCAGGCCATTTTAACGGCATCCCAGTTAGTAAAGCGTACTCAACATTTCCTCTCGGGAGCTGTTTCAGAAGGGTAAGTACACAAAATGGATTCTCGCTACACAAAATTCAATTCCAAAATAAAAAGAAACCACATTCCTTACATTTTAAACTTATGCCGAAGGTCCAAGATACGTGAGTTCTCACATAATGCCGAAGCTCTAAGCGACGTGACTTGTAACAGTCGATGGAATTAACAACTTATTGAGATTTAAACTGTGATTTGGAAGCAGATATTGATTTAAGTGCTTAAGGCCTTGAAGATATTTTTTCATTACGAATAAGTATTAAATTCTAGGCATCAAGTACACAGAAACGGTGTTGTAGTCATCGAAGAGATGTATCGCTGAAAGACTTGAAATCTATATTTTCTCTTCTCCAGTGTTCTAAATCGCGGTCACCACTAGCCGGAAGGAGGAATTTGGTTGCTTGGGTGACACTGTAGCCTCGTAAAAATTGCTAAGTTGAGCCGATGTTTTTCAAAGTCAATTTAAATTGCTATACCCCACCCGTCCCTGTACGATTCCCTGTTATTGCTGTCTGCAAACATCTGACTTTTCAAATAGCTCTTGAAATTTGCGAAAAATGTGACTTTAAGCCAAATGATTTTTTCCTAGCAATCAATTTGATTGTCACCAGGGAACGGTCAGTTGCTTTGAGCTAGATGTAGATGTGCATCGGTAAATGATTGGGAGTTAATGTGGCAACTAGAGAAATAGAGTATGTTATCATCGGAAGTCACTTAGCTCAGTTGATAGAGCAAAACCGCGAAAGCGTAGGTCACATATTTTCTTTTTCTCTAGTATCTTTTCAAACTGACGTTTTAAATCCTCTCTTCTCGATGATAAATCCAATATCTTTAACAGAAATCTCGTACATTTGGGTGATAAAAAGTTAACGATCCGTTCGGATAATGAGAAGGAGGATAAGTTCAAAACAAATAGTAGGATGATAAAGAAAGCATAGGATGAGAGGGAGAGCGAGTAACCTCGCTCTGGTCATGTCCAAACATGATCCAAGTCTACAGAGTCATCGACTTGATTCAATAATAGTCAAAGCCAATAACCTGATTCAATAACAGAAAGTTGCAGACGACCATTGTGAAGAGGGTTGTTGACTCTGCCTATTCTCCTTGATCGTTGATAAAGATTTGCTTTATTCAAGACCAAAAAGAAAGATTCAGGATCAAGGAGAGAGGGAGGTCAAAGGAGAGAGAGATAGGATGACGACATTTATAGAAATTGTGTGAAAAAAAAGAAAAGGCTTGACGTGGAATGATGGCTAGAGTCATCTTAAAGGCGATCATTAATGCCTACAAGATATTATTGCTCACTCTTGTATTGATTCAACTTTCGCCTTTTTGCCTCAGGATGTACTCTCCTACCATGTCAATACGGTCATAACGTTTTCAACCAAAACGTAATTTACAACACCAGTAAACTTTAAAAAGGAATAGCCCGTCAGTGGTTTTCTTCTTTGTCATGTGAGAGAATATGTACAAGCTAAGATTCAAAACTATAAAATGTCTTTACTCTTGGCCTCCTAATGAGTAATGTCTATTTTAGTTAAAGTTGTTAATGAAACATAAATATCATCAGCAGGATACAATAAAAACAAAATACTATGGCTTGTTTAAAATGTTTAATCACCTCCTTTTATTACGATACACTCTTGGGAGAGTGTGGTAGGTTTAAAGGTTTTCTATTGCTTTGGTATCCTGGACAACACAATGTTAGTGCCTGCTAACAGTACATGAACGAGAGTGCCTTGGGTTATCCTTTAGGAGCCTAGAATTAAAAGAACATTGGACTTGAATAGCGCATCAGAGTGGGGAAGGAAAACATTCCACGTGGTTTACTGAGTACTGTACTTTTTGCTTTAAAGTGAGTTGTGGAATGCCGCCAAGGGTTTGCAAAGAGTCTTCAGAAATTTTACTTTTGTTTAAGATGTTTAGATCTCCTCCTGTGGACACTTCTGAGAAGTATTATTGTATAATATAATATAACATTAATATTGATTTTCTGAAATACCTCATATACAGCTATCATACTGCGTGTGTGGATGCAGTGGATGAATCTGCACATCTGGGTTGCAAAAGTGACAAACTGCATGGAGGTGGGAAAAAGGATGACTTCATCGCCTGTCTCCAGCTAATATAAGGAGGCTAATACTCCATGGACTGTCTCCCAGAAATATTTTTCAGTTCAGTCGGTCAGGAGAGTCGATTGTTACCTCCGGATTCTACTGCCGAGATGAAATAAGTGCATCCTGCAATCATGCAAATAGGAGGAGAAGCTCCCGTTGCTGAAACAATTAGTTACTAATTACCTATGGACACCTTCATAATTATTGTACGCGTGGCTTCTCGTCTCTGAATGCGGCAGCGTTTTTAATAGAAGTGTGTACGATTGTTTACTGAAAGAGGAGTGCTGTTTCCCTACTATCTATCTATAGTACCATGTTCAAAAACGTTGGTGACTATGGCTCTCCATCTTTCCCTATCCCTTGTCAAGTGTAAGACATCTTCCGTTCTAAAACCAACTAAAATCTCTTTTATACTATCTAAAAAGGTACAACGTTGCCCTCCCCTGGATCTTGTTCCTTCTGTCTTTCCAGTTAAAATTCGATTCTCTAAACTTTCCTTGTCCGGATAATATGACCTAAAAATTCTAGCTGCCTCTTGTGGATTGTTTCCCTACTACAGTAGTAAAAATTTCTTGAGATGAGCATCAGGAACCAATTAATGTTGTGGATCATAAATCTACCCTCCTGTCTTGAATTGTAGAAATTGTTCAGTTGTGAATGAGTTCGTTTCAGTCAACGTCAACCTCGTCTGTGTCTCTTGTTATTGACGTTTCAAACTTATTAATAAATCTGTTTGTTTTGCTCTTGCAACTACCCGGTCTGTCCGACCGGGTAAAATTACTATCCACCCTGATACTAAATACCGGATAATGATCATTATAATGAGATGCAGCCTGGTTTTATATTACTTAACCAAAGTTTCTCAGTTTTAGGTCTTAGGTCTTTAGGTCTTACAATTGAATCGATCATTGTGAGGATGTAGGTGAAGGTCTATGGATCGATAAATAGATTGATGAATCACTATAGACCAATACAGCAAGTGTTCTTTCATCTGAAGCAACCCGAAGAGATTCACGCTTTGCTGTCAGTATCATATGCATGATAGCTCAATATTCTCTGTGCTTAGTGGCAGTTTGTGCATGATGGCTTAGTGTGACTGGTACGTTGTTTTTCTCTCTTCTAATCCGTTCTTTGTGTTGCAATATCTATCCAAATACTTATAAACTCTATATCAGTATGTTTAATAATGCATTCACTATGGGCGTTTGAATGGGCACCCCCCTGTTGCTCTTTGTTTCTACTTGCAACTGAAACGTGTTTACTGATTTGTTCACTTTTGGACTATAGCAAGAATTGTAAAAGTGGGGGAAGAGAGAGGAAATGATACTGAAAAAGAGGGTAACCATTAAGTGGTGGCACTAGACAGATTATGTATGACTGACTACTTCTTTTATCTGTACAAATCCATACTGCGCAATTATTCTAAGAAATGTCCTAGCAAAGTCTACATAATCACCTTATACGGGACAAAACCTTGAGGACAGAAATAGGAGTCCGTCGCCCCGTTTGCTACAGCCCTGCAAGTAGTACAGGAAATCAACTCATTGCCAAAAAATAGGTTTTTACTTTGTTTGATTGCACAGGTGCAAAAA
The DNA here is from genome assembly GCA_010016025.2 of Alatinidae sp. Z8VKAUB7J3. Lineage (NCBI taxonomy): Eukaryota > Metazoa > Cnidaria > Cubozoa > Carybdeida > Alatinidae > Alatinidae sp. Z8VKAUB7J3. The sequence continues at coordinate 11,221,755 of JAAAKM020000498.1, forward strand.
AATATCATACACAAACATAAATATTTTTCAAATTTCATTCTGGATGAAGTGCTGGACACATTAAAGCAATACATCCCAAAGGACTTCAGTAATATAGCAAATCGTATTGCATACCTCCTTTTATTGATCTTCAATCGTACGTAGTCGAACAGTATGCTCCAGCGACGTCGATGGTAGTAGTGGAAGGGGACTTGTTCCCTCCAATTTGTTTTCTGGGGGTTGTCATTAATAGCATTCCTTCTGCACTTTTATGGGCTCTTGAAGAAAGTTGTGGAAAGTGCTAATGTGAATCTGAGTTAATACTATTGCGTATCCACGATGGAGGACTGGGGAACATGTCCTCCACTAATCAGAAAGACCGATCTTGAAATTCGTCCCTATTTGTAATAAACTCTTTAAGCTCAAAGTGCCTGTCCGTATTACTGGTAAACGAGACATCGGAGACACTATCCAGGTGGAAACACTGGGTACAGGTAAAAATATTTAACAAGAAAATGCTTGTAAACTACTGCTGTATTCATAAGTTCTTTGGCCTAAAAAACTAGTGATAGCAGTGGTTTTGATATTTTAAGTTTTTTAATAATTTTTATGAGGAGTGTGGTTTGTGAACATCTCTTGGTTATGTGACTGATGTACGTAACCTATAAAAGACTTCTGTGTATCTGCTGCCCTCCTCAGTTGAAAATGCGACTTAATAGTACAGTTTTAATTTTTTTTACACCAACAGCATGCAATAAGAGAGTAAATTAATAGATTGGTTCCCAGTCAAAAAGGTCATGCGATAAGGTTACCTGACATAAATAACATGCTTTGGTTTTTACTTCGACGTCATCAGAAAATCAATAGAAGAACTGCGTGGGACAAAAGTAAATTTTAACACGCGAACTCTTACCAACCTACGCTTTTTGACGACATTGAATTCACTGAAATATCACCTTCTGAACTGCCATAGTTAGCCTACTCAAAAATCAATCATTGTCCGAATTTCAAATGGAAATCAACCACAACTTTTGTTACGTTGGTGGTTTCGGATTACGAAGTTCTTTTTTTTCGGGTGGGTGCATTTAACATAAGAACTAAACTCGCCTTAAGCAGACTGGAGGAACTCGAAATTGAAAGATGAGGACAGTTTGATAGGCACTGCGTAACTGATGTAAATAAGCGTCGAGAAAGACGAAGACAACGGCAACTTCCAGGCGAAAACATATACTGCAAGGATAAGTATTATAACAAGTAGCTTACTTCAAGATTTTGGATAGTCATCCAGCAAACAGCAAAGTGTAGTGTAGTGGCAAGACCGTGTCTCAAAACGGCAAAGTTAGCATTAAAATCAGTACAGAATCTACAGAAAACTAAGTAGGATCATTCCGTTCACAAAGTAGATTGAACGAAGTTAAACGTAACATTAGAATAGCCAATTACTTTGTACGGCTGTGACTCGTGGGGCTGCCAGAATTAGCCGGCAACAGATGTGATCAGATTTGATGGATGCAAAAGATTCGACACTGGATAAATAAAATGCTAACAGGGCTGTGTATCGGGACTGCAAGGGACAAGGTACGATGGATAAAGATCGCGTACCGGCCCATCACCCCGCTCTAAAGGATCAGTACGGGAAAAGACACGGCAATTTGACGATGTTCACAAAGAGATACATTAACCTCCATATTTAACAGCAACTTTTAAACTGCAATCCCTGTAGTATTCTTGGGGTATCGAAAGGAACGATACAGCCAGCTTGAGTTTCAGAGGCACATACTCCCAACGCTCATGATGACACTCTGATCAATCTTATATTATCTAATATTAAGCTTATAGTATTCTATCTTCTGATGCCTACAGTCGTGACTACATGAACTTGAAAATAAACACGTTCCACGAGTAGGGGGCACAGACTCACTCCCCTAGCAAGAGTGGCTTGCTACAGCCCTACTCGAGACTTCCCCTGTAAAACATTTTGCGAAATGGGGTCTCTTTGAAGGTGGACTCCTCAAATTATTGATGGCAAGAATAGGGCTTTTTTGTTCTATCTAAGAGTCTAAAGTTGGTATTCCGTCTAAAACTAGTTGCCAATCTATTTTGTCAGGCCATGGAGTTGCAACCTTTCCTGTAATATATCAGTTTACATATATTTACTTGTTATGCAAGATGGGTCCTTAGTTAGGCATTCCAAAATACAGAGGGTATGTTTGAAAGAGAGGTGACTAAGTTGAGTCGACTTATTTTTACTTGTGAAGAGCTTTCGGGTACTGCATGACCCACAGTAAGACTCAGACATATAAAACGCCAGTAAGTGGGTTAAACCCCATTTTGCTATCTGGTAGGCTCTTGTAGCCCTCACTTAGCAAATATTTCAATGTTATTCCTCTCTCTTAACTATTTTCGAGCCGAAATTTCCTGGCGTTTACATGTATTATGTCTCTCATAAATAAGTCGAATTTGATAGTAAAAATGACATCAAACCCACCATATCCATTACGACAGTGCCAATTTTTGGTGAGTGGGGGCTCTGCGCCGTAAAGTGATTTGGGGGCCCTTTTTTAGTCCTTGTAAAAATAGGTCAAAATTTTTTGGGCTTCACTGAGCCTTGCGGGGCCACCAAATTATCATCTTAGGTGCGGGGTCCTGTGCCATGGCACAGTCGGCACCCCCTAAAACCGGTACTGCATTACAATGATGATGTCAATAAAAAACAATCAGTACCACAACTTCAAACGGCTACTTCCAAGATCAACTTGGTAATTTATAGATGGTATAGTTTACCATGTCATGTGTCACAGTCTTTTTTCCAGCTAGGTTTCGAGAAACACTTCTTCAATCTTTAGGAGAAGTGGGCCTACCTCTCAAAACGTATCTTGAAAAAGGTCTATGACTCATGGTGTGATATGCTCTAAATATGGCAATTACTGAGTCGAAAGTGTTATAATCTTTAAAACTTGATAATTTATTTTAAAGTTATTGAAATATAGAACTAATATAAGGGACACTAGAATTACCTTGTTTGTCAAGAAGTCAACCCTAAACAAGCAACTAAATTTCGTCATCCTACTTTAAGAAAACTGCTTAATTCGATGGCAAAATTAACAGGCAAACGATTTTAGCCCTGTACTATTTAAAGATAGAAATAAACGTTGGACAAATTTCGTTTCCTTTGGGACATGCGCTTACAAGATTGTGAAGGGGATTGTCAAAAGTTCTTCCTCGGCAAAATGGGATTAAAGTAACTACTATCTACCATTTTTGATTCACTCATCTGACATTTGCTTAAGGCATATCCACTTGCAGTGTTTAATCGTTCCAGTGATGTAAACAGCAGATAATGGCGGTAGTGAATACGCTGCTGGGAAGAATTTTAATAAGACTTACTTGGAATTATCATACATAAATAGTAACTATGAATTTTTTGTAAACTGCTGTACATGAAAACTTATGTCATTGAGAAGGATACTACTTGGTTTTAGTCTCAGGTTGGAATCACGTAATTGTGGTGGACGTACAATTTTGCAACATTGATTTGTTTGGTTTCGCATTTACGGATATGACGCATTAGTGAAAATGAAGTTTCGGTTGCTTTCGACGTGATTTATTGATTCGGAGGGATAGCACGACTTAGACTACCGATATGGAGGCAATACAGGTGTTGCCACGATCTCCAATTGGCCACGAAAGAACAGACATGATCAGGAGTTGGATCGAATCACTCAAAGGTGGAAAGGATTCGAATTCAAGATTTATGGCTCATATTTTACGATATATGGCAACTGCAGTACCCAAGCTTTACAAAGAAGAGACGCAGAATGGACTATTAAAAGCCACCTTATTAGAAGAGGAATACATTCTCACAATTGAAAGTTGCTTTGAGGAATTCCTCTTCGGACAAAATCCTGAACTTGCGAAGACTGAGCTCCAGTCACTGAATAGACCACCACAACTATGTGGGAAGGTGTTTGAAGTTGGTGATCCTACATACACCTGCAAGTAAGTTAACAAGGATAATTGCTCAGCCTACTGTCAGGTTAATTTCGGTACTAACTTTTGTTGTTTTACTTTTCAGTAGTGCGGTCCGGCCGGTACCCTTTATATACTACCCTTTTGCATGATATAGATTTGTCCCACCCTGAAAAGCAACAAACTTGGAACTTCTGCAATGCTATGATTTTACTTGGAAGGGGTGAATATTTCTTCAAGTGAACGATTTGAACGTTTTATGGGAACGTGACAGCATAGAGAGTAACTCTCTGCATAGAGAGACCAATAGGAGTCTGCGACAAGAAAGAAATACTGTTTAAGTTAGCAAATGATGGTGATAGAAACATCTTTGAATTGTTTAATTAGACTTTATTTGAGTTGTCAGAACACTACATAGTTGAAGAAAAGTCATGTAGGTATCCTTGTATTTATCTGTTGGGTTTGCTCCCATTCTTTCCATATATATCCATTTATTAGAGGAAGTAATAGCTTTGAGAAACAATCATTGTTAGAGGGGTAGTAATTTTTTGAAAGTGAGAACTTTTAAAATTATCTATCAGAAAATTACATAATTGATTATTGTTCAATTATTTAGATATTCCCCCCATATCCTTTTTACACCAAAGATTGTCATTAGGTCGCTATACATATCAAATATGACTCATTAGTCCCAGGATCAAGTTAAAGTAAAAAGATGTGATAAACGATTTTGAAAATTTGAAACGACAATCTTTCATAGGCCATCGAAAAAGAAATTGGCATAACGTCAAAGTAACACCTTCTGATTGCATCGAAAGAAAATGTTGTAAATAAAAGCATTTACTGCTAATCGAGATTGTTATTTTCTTAGTCAAGTTCATGCCTATAGATCTGCAACCGGGAGGTTAACAAAAATCATATCTAATAGTAAAACAAACACTACATTATGAAACATTTGATGACTAGATATTAAAACTCTTAGTGGCTTTCAAGTCGAGCTAGGGAATAATCTGTAAAGGTTAGGCCATTGAAAGGACAATCATTTGCAGCTTAACAAGTATATAGGCCTATCATACGTAACCAAACCTACAAGAGTGCCAAGGAGTGCAAACCACACCTAACAAGATGCTATGTTGGCCATTTCTTGAATTATTATAACAAAAGATTTTCCTTTTTTTCTTTTTAGTTGCAACAGGGACTCACCTAGTTTGCTAGGGGAGTATCATGCACCTTTCTTACCGTCACAGAATAAAAATTGGTATCACGTGGGTCTCTTTATGGGCGCACGAGTGCTGCCCTTTGCAGTGGTTGGAAGTATCGAATCTTTGTCTCTGGAAGTTCTTACTGCAAATCAGGAAGATCCTTGTCAGCAGCCCGCAAACAATGCAACGGTCATACCAGTTGCGGTCTACCGGCCACAAATAGCGTTTTAGGAGATTCTTGCCGAGATACCAGGAAATATCTTCAGTTGACTTACAGATGTGTGTGAGGTTAGGTATTAAGACATAAGTTTTGTAAAGAACCACTTGTTGAAAAAGTGGAATCTTTTATCAAATGAAAAACTATTCAGAGGTCATAAATTTATGAACGACAAGAAAGTGCTCAGATTAGTTGATGAGTAATTTTGTGCCAACATTTTGTAAAATAGCAGGGTATAATATCATGGGTCTATGTTTTTGTTCAGAATGGAGAATTCTAGCTTTCCCTTTGAATTGAATTACATTTGTTCTCTTAATCTTACTGAGTATACATACTTTGGCAACCGATTAACTTTATAAAATCATGGATATCATCATTCTCTCTACAGGTGGTATACAACAGGGTGTGAGCTATCGTGGATCGCCATCATAACAACTAGTAATTTGCAGTTATGATAAAAGGGGCCATCTGAAGATATTGTATAATATACTATTAGTGTCTAAATGTTACGTCATTGCTAAAAATGATTGTAGACGTTAATGGCTACATCAAAAAGAGAGAATAAGATAGAAAGAGAAATTGAAGAAAAAACATAAATGAATAAAAAAGAAACAACAAAAGCCATTTGAGATGAAGAAATATTGGAAGAGGGAGGAAAAGGAAACAGGAAACAATAAATGAAAGTATTTAGGAAGAGATAACTGAAGAAGAGATCGCAGAGGAAAGATCATTAAAAGAAAGAGTGTTCTTGACAGTCCAGGAATCCTTCCGATCTGATCAGAGCCTTCAGTGCATGTGCAAATAGGGTTGCAGCCAGCCATTTAACGATAATGAGTTGTTAACCAGTCATAAAGCCAAGGGGGCGGAAGCGGTTTGCGGGGGCGGTTCCCGCCCAAAAGGGGAGTTTCCCGGCGCGTCTCCGCCCCACATGTAAACTTTTACTGGCTGCGTGGCTGTTGTTAACAAACAAAACCCGTATTGGAATTATTAAATCTACAATCATCATTATTGCCAACTCTGATAATGGACTAATAATTCTGTATCTGAACATAAAAGAGCTCCTTAGTTGGAAGTTGGGAAACTCGTTCTTCAAATCCCCTGTGACCAGGCTTTTGATGTCAACTTTTGTCTTCTGTGATATCAACTCACTCGATCATAACAGATTTTCCATTTAGTTGCCAGAGTGTGGACAGTATGCAACGTACTTTCGTCAATGCCAATGTAAAACTGATTTGTCTTTTTAGTTGTTGCACATTAAAGATATTCCGCATTCAACATTAGTATAAAATAATATATGCTATTATAAATGACAGGAAATAGGAGTGAGAGAAAAACAAGGTTTATTTTTGTACTAATATTAAATAAAGTGATTATAGCGGCCTCTTTCTAATTTAAGCACTGTAATTACTTGTATTCGTTTCGCTACTGCTTTTGTCTTTCAGTAATGACAATTCTTTCACTTAGAGTATGCATTTGCTTTGTTGTTTTAGTCAGTTGTAATTACTCAAATCTTCATATCTATTTAAGATAACCCTGCTTATTGAACATCTTTTCTATTGACAGTCTAACCAATATTTAGTACCTTCAGAACATCACGTCTCACCAACAAATGATTCTTCATTGCATTATTAGAGCTATTTGAATATATATGTCGCTAATTTCCTCATGCCCGTTAACATTCGACAAGCGTTATGCAAATTCATTCTTTAAAAGGCAGGCCTGGCCTGACAGCTCATATGTGTCAACAACAGCCATACAAAAGAATCTATTCTAATGAGAAAATAGAAATTTAAAACTTAAAGAGAGGAATCTGAAGCCCATTAGCCTTTTGTGTAGGATGGGAGTCAACCTTTGCAGAATTCCCTTGCTTGCCATTTCAAGCAACGACGCCTGGAATGTTTCCAAATATAGATAGGGACGTGCCGTCAAAAATGTTTATGCTACAATACAAAGGCATACAACACAAGTAAATCGTACACGAATTACCCGGATAGGGAAATAAAGATGCGCTCCCCTTTCTAGAAAGGAACTTGAAACTGAAACGATAACATGATCGACGATAACTTTCGTCTTTCAAACTAAACAAAGGAACTTTTTAGTTCCACAACAACTACAATAAGCAACGCCTGGCAGGTGTTATCCATCGTTCCTTATTATAAACTCTTATTTTGTAGAAGAGAAGCAGGTGTGATACCAGTTATCATTGGGTAGCACTCTCTCAAAGTCAACCGCAAAGGTGAACGCTTTCGCAAAGATATCCCTGGCAACACGTATTCAGCAGAAGCAAACCGGGTAGCTCAAATATGAGGAACACTGACTGCAAAAAGACAAAGTGTTTCCGATATTGCAAACTATTCACGTGTTCCAGTAGCACAAATTTAGAATTTGATGAAAGATGGTTGAATGGAAACTATTTACTTTTGACATTGAATAAACATGGTTTGAATAGATTTATATGATATTGCGCAAATTACTACTCAGTTGCTCAGTTATGTTGCGAAATCATTACAAACTTTCTTAGAAAAACAAATGAGTATATAGGGGCTCCCCTGACATTATCAAGACAAAGAAAGAGAGAAAGGAATCACAACTATTTGAGTAATTTCTCATGTTCATGAGTTTATTGGTTCATTTTCTGCTTTTGTGAGGATGCAACATTTTTGTACAAATTCCTTACTACAAGCTGCTGTTACACAGTATTGCCTAAATATGCCAACGTGCTTGCATACACGTTCCTATGAATTCTGAAAATTTTAGGAAATTTTAGCCAAAGTACGAATGTCTTGAACTAAAAAGGCAAGTTTCTTCGTAACATTCATTTGGCAGCAACTAAGGATTCAAATAGCTACGTAAATAAGCAGCTCTTCAACCAATGTAATTAATTTTAGTTGTAAAATATTATCTTATTGAAGAAACGCCTAGGGAATTTGGTAGCCATAAGGCAACCTTCCTCACCTGTGCTTCCTTTGGTTCTTTGTCTAGTAATATATATTATTTATTTAGCAAAATTTAAAATGCAGTTCATTAAAATAAATCATGTCTTTTATGTAAAAATTGCAAAAGAAGAACAAGAAAATAATCAACAGCAGTCAGATGGAGTAAAAATATTCCACTTCTGTAGTTGGCGTCCCCAGAAACGTTTTCAGGGAGGGCAAAAAGGGAGTGACAATTGGTAGAGGCAATCCACAGATACAGTAGCGGCAATGAGGATGTGTCTATCAAGGTTTTCAGAAACTGATGGTTCTTTATTGCTTAAGATGTAGTCGGAGCACTCTAAAGAGGATCTATTGTCTCTTTATGAGGACAGGTATATATAGTATTACAACTGTGGATTGGTCAGGTTTTAACATTTCTTAGATATTGTCAACAATATCATAACTTTGAAGCAATTACTTTGCTCAAATGATAGGTTTCTAGATCTATTTGCAGTTACTATTATCAATTTTAGTCTTTCAACACATTAACACTTAGTATATAAACAGGATCCAATCGCCTGTAAGGGCTTCCTTGTTTCCAAGATAGGTTTATCATAGACACTGTTTACATGGCAATACTTGCCAGTCATCTACGGAATACCTGCATGACCTCTAGTGTGCGCTATAAGGGGCCTGGTCAGTTGATTCAGTATATGCAGAAACTTGTGGGCTTCATCATGTTAAGCTGTTAGCGTGCTAACAAGGTTCCGTTTTGAATTACATCCGCTTTTTCTGATAGGCCTTTTTATGGTTTCTATATTGTAATGGACAACCAACACCAAATAGGAAAGGTCAACAAAACTTCATTAGAAAGATGTAATTACTAATTATTAAACTGAATCGTTAGTTAAACAGTGAGTCACTGAGGCTGGAACACCGTCACTACCTGCCACACAGTATGTAGAGCATGTGATTGGCGCACATGAGATCAAGTTCCTCAGACAGTTCTGTACACCGGCCTGAGAGAGGGCTGTGGCTGCTAAGGGGTGTGGTAGTTGTAACGCCCAAAAATTCATTTACTCCGCAATATACCTATATTAAGAGAAAATTCGTTAGAATAACATAGCATTGTCACAGTATTCTAGTATTTTCAGATTGTTTTTCATTTAAACTTTTACTGAAGATAAATTCAGAGACAAATAGACAATTTAAGAGATAAATAGTTTTAAAGTTAAGCCAAACCCACTTCCTGCTGAAAATATCTCTATAGTCATGCTCTATTTCATGTCTCGAGCACTCGGGTTTTTCCAGATGCGATTGAAATATATTACTAATATTGATCTGAACATACATTTGCAAATAGTATAACAAATATTTACATCCAAAATCTTGAGGTGTAACGTAATGTGATACTAAAATAAAGCTATTGGCGCACCTGGGGCATTTAGATAAACCCACATCAGGTAATTTTGGTTATTGAAGCATGAGATATCTCGTTCAGATCGTGCGCACAATACAGTCTGCCATACTTTCTGGTGCTAAATTCCTGACTGGTGCTAAATTCCTCCACAACGAGGATGGATCCGTGTTACATCACCCTTAACTGAACAGCGTGCCCGACCCTGTGTCTGAAACGTTGGAGCAAATACTCACTTCTGACAGTGTGATAACTGGATTCTACGATGGCGTTCTTTACTACATGGATTCTACCCATTATAGTTCTTTACGATGCTACTAGTCACTTGACTCACTTTATAACTTCGCAGTTCCCCACATAACAACAGTAATACTATGTAATTCATACGATATTGATCTAAAACTGGTCAGTCCGTTATAATGCTTTCTGAAAAATTTAGAGATGACGTCAGGGGACTTCACCTTGGTAATATCCTACACAGGCTCGAACCACCGAAGTTAGACTTTGGAATTCGGTCGTTACCTCATCGGACGTATTGTATTTTGACTTTAAAATGAACTAAATATTTCATTCTAAGTCTAAGGGGAACGTTGTTATACAGAGTAACAAAGTAGTAAATAGCAAATTGCAGAATGTTATCAGATCCCTATTAAAAATGTGAAAGTCACATTTTATTTCACAAAAGAAAGCATCCTTTCGATCTTCATCATATGATGCAACAAAGCACAGCAGCAAATTTTGTCGTCCCAGACTCCCTCGCCGCAGAAACAAACGAACACAAACAAATCGACCACTAGATTCTGTCGTCTGCTGAATTGTACGTAGGAAGAATAAAGGACAAAATAACGTGGTGACTAATGCTACATCGACTAGCAACACGTCGAGTCATGTTTGTCATAGTTTAAGTTCAACCACAGTCATCAGTTTTGGCCAGACTTGGTCGACTGGTCCTCCGGTTCTCACAAAGGCCATTAAACACAAACTGCTCCGCGGACCACATGCATAAACTCAGTTAAACTTAATAATCCTTGAGTTGTAATTATGGAGGGAGATCAGGCACTTGATTATCAGTTATTCGATGGTACTTATACCCTTTTAGTGGCATTTCACAACGATGAGCCGTTTTATTCACCCGAGGAGGACTTAACCTGCGAGTTTTCTTTCAAAGATAACTTCGACGTAGAGGACTTGCTTGAGTGCTCCATTTGTTTATTTCGAGTTGGTTGGGAAAACAGCCACGACGCTGTAGCAAGGAGACCTCTTTCGCATGATAAAGATTCGCAATTGCACTTTAAGAAGGGAGAGATTTACGAAGTTAAGTTTCCATGTAACGAGCTTCCGCGTGACGGCAAGGACTATCAGTTCTGCTTTTTGTGGCAAACAAGCGTCCTTGGGGCAAGTCAGCCATTTCAATTCCAGGAAGAAGAATCTTCTGGGACAGAGGCATCGGACATCGAGATAATAAAGGAAGGAGATTTGGAATGGTGGTATGAAGCATCAGTCAAACAACTTCAAAATTCGGAAAACGAAGAAACTGTCATGGTCCATAATGAAAGAACCGTATTGGAAGAGACGCTAGGAAGAGTCGTTGAAGAGAATGCCATACTTAAAGGATGGAAAAAAGATGCAGAAGCGGAGATTGACGGCCTTCGGGAAAATTTGGCTGACGTTGAGAATCAAAAGGTATATATTTTATAGAAATTCGTGAGGTTGATGTGACGATTATCAACACGGTATAGTTGTTGACTTTGCTGCCCCATCTACACACTGCTTTGACAAGACTTTATTGTATCTGGAACAGTTTTCCGTCATAGGGCTCTAAACCTGGATATTTATTTATGAGAAAGTTTAATTTCTAACAAGGCTGTATTATCGGAGAGCGCCCTCAACAAACAGATTTCTTTGATATTATAACTTAGTTGGAGAGACCTGGGCTTCCATCACTAATATACAAACATTTTGTCCTCCATTTAGTTCTCCTCCATCTTTCCACTTATTCAATTCTCTTGTATACACCAAAAACTTCCTGCTGTAATCACACAGAAGTTGCACATATATTGTCAGCTGCATTCCACAATGTGGGTTAAGTGGCAAAATTAGAGTAAAGGGAATTCCCCTTGCTTATGTGGTGACAAACACTCAGTTCCAATAATTAATTGATTAAAAGGAAACATCACTTCTCAAAGTAAAACTGTGGCGTCTGACCAAAAAGATTTTACACAACTTTTGTGTCTGTTTATTGGCCTTTTTTTACATTTCAACATATTGTTAGTTGATAGATTGTTTCAACATGTACATCACTCTGTAATACAACTGTGTAAAATAGTGTACATTGTTGCCGCATCCACTCAGTCAGAGATTGTGAGTTTGTGTATCCAACCAATATATTTTTATCAGCAAGTTTTACCAAACTTCAAATTCAATCTATATTTGGGGAAGTGTGCTGTTGCAAATGATCATAGAACAACCTGTTTATATCTCAGCAGATATATTTCTAGCAACATTTCTTTTGGTTTATTAATTTTCTTAACTTGACTATATATTTAGCGAATGTTTAAGAACTATATGACTACCAATTTTGTAAAGATAATGGACAAAACCTTTTCTCATAATGTATGAGCAGATGGATGATCGAATCTTTGAATTCTAAAATTTGATAGGCAGGCATTAATGTGCATAAGTCATGATAATAGTGCATTCCTTCACAGTATTGTGTGTGTTACTCACTGGTTATGTTGATCATTACCCTGTATCCTGTCCACGTAGCATATTATTTCCGAATACGCTACTAAACCAAAAGTCAAAACGGCCTTGGTAACGTGGTGGCAACGATATGCTCAATGCAGTATTTTCTACAAGATTTTTATGATATTCCCTCAGCTTTCGTGTTAGCAACGATAACAAGATTCTGTCTGCCAATAATACTTCAAAAGTTAATTTAGTCTGTCAAAAATATATAACAAGTCTAGCCTGATACCCTCTATAACATATAAATTATTACATCGGCATTAAGAAAACACTGTATTAAGAATGTCAATACCACCACGTAACCAAGGTAATTATGGCCTAACAAGCGTTTCCGGTTTAGCTGCGTATAACAAATGATGGGCAGCACAAATCTAGTTACCTATCACTCCAGCCCCGAGGCCAAGATAAGAACCTGCTTACAACCAGAGATAAAATGAATGCCGTTTCAATGGTGCATCTCTGGTGATAACATGTGACAAATACCAACCTTGAAAAGGTTTCACACCCCAAGAAAGGCAAGAATGCTTCGCTGTATAAGATAATAAGTAAACATTTAAAAATCTTGAGCATATGATATTGTGTTTCATCTGAGCCTTAATTTAATGTTTTGATTTGGTTTAGAGGCCTGGATAGCTTAGGAACTGTTGTTGGTATGAACAATAGAATGCAACTAGTTTGTACACTGCAGAACTTGAAACCAGGATGTTCGTGTTATATTTACTAAAATATATGTATCTGTGACAAAAACTGTGACAATCTAGTACCAGGACATTTTGGGAAGTGTATTTCATAATCCTAAATAAGTGCACAACACTATTTGTCTTTGTCTGTTTATTGAGTCTATCAGATAGGGCCTACAGTGAAGAACACAAGACAATACTATAGGCCAATCTGTAACAGATGAACAAAAAGAAGATAGATTAAGCTAAATATAAGGGGAAATGATAGACAAAAGAAATATATAATAGTATCTCTCTATAACCCATGGTGCAATAGAGTGGTAATAGCAAAAACTCAGGAGAGTTGGAGTTTTAAAGTATTTTTGGATCAATGTTTACAGAGTTAATTGGTACTAAGTGCTCCAAGAAGTAATGTTTCTGAGGTCTATTTCAGTGCAAAATGAAAACCAGTTTCGAGTCAGTAATAAAAAATGTAATATATTTGTTATGTGACTAACTTTTGTTATCTGACTGTTGTTATTTATCATCAATAATTATATTTATATATATATTCTTATCTTTAAATTGTTTGTATCTAGCTTATCATTGAAAGGGCTCTGGTGGAAAAAGCCAACAAGATAACTGAACAGTCTCAAGAAATATCTGACTTGAGAGCATCAATGAGAAGTTGTGAGGTGAAAGAGGAAAACTTTCTTCAAAGGGAATCTCATATGAAAAATCGTATCCATACTCTTGAAAAACAGCTGGGTGAAGCTGAAGAGGAAGTGAGAGAACTACTCAATAAGGTTGAAACCGAAAAAGGTGAAGAAACAGGCGAACTTGTTCAACTTTATGAAATGAAATTGGCCAATTTCAGAGAACTTTTCCAAGAATTGGAAAAGGAATTAGCAGAAGAGAGGATGGACAAGGATGCACTGGTGGAGAAGCACCTTCAAGAAAAAGAAGAGTTTGAAGCAGAAATGCAAGGTAATTTTATATCTAATAATCTTTACCTTTTGCATTTCTTATCATGCACAAAGGATGTAGTATACAACAAACATATGCTGGATGCAAGTAACATTATTTATTGCTGCAAAAAATTCACTATTCCAAGGTGGTTAATGGGGCTTGAAAAATAGGGGGAGACCCTGGTTGGAGCTTAGTGTGGAAAATCTGTTAAATACTGTCACAGACAGATGCATAGTCCTCATTAGAATTTTGATTTCAAACTGATTATACCTAGGGCACCACTTCCACATCCTATTATTTCACTGAGTATGTTTGCACACAATGTGCAGAAGTTTAAATAATAGTCAATTGTCTAGCTTTAAGAGTGCCTTTGAAATAAGTTGCGATAGAAGTAGTAGTTACTTTTGTGTATGCTTTAGTGTGAAGTTACCGTATTTTATCACAATTGAAACTAAAGGGTTGTTATAGGTCATTGAGGTTGATTGTTTTGATATATAGTCTTCAGTTATAGTAAAGAATTATATTCATACCATATAGAGTGGAGTGGTAAAAAGCTTAAACACAGATATACACACAAGATAAATGCAGGCTATGGGTGTGTAAAATTGTATTTGCATCTGGCACACTTACATTCTGTACACTTAATTTTTATTGTATCACTTCAGCCACGTTGCAGTTTGTTGTAGCTACAATCTTAATGTACCCACTCAATCACTTTGCAACTTACTCTCAGTTCAAATGGCATACCGTTAAGTACAAATAGGCAAATTTATGATGGTTTGTATTATTTCCTCTTCTTTGGCAGCATTGTATTCAAAGGTTAAAAGCACAGATGAGCGAGTTCTGGAACTTAGCTTGGAGAAAGAAGATTTAATATCGAAAGTATTAGAGGAAAATGAGTCTTATGCAGCATGTATGAAGGAGAAGGACACTGCCATAAAACATCTTGAGGATCAAGTTAAGGAGGTTAAAGACTTGAATGAGAACTTATGCCAATCATCAGAGACAGCCATACGTGAATTGGAAATGAAAGTAACTTCAACGATCAAAACCTTGCGTGTTATTGAAGAGGAACGAGACCAATTGACATCACAACTTCTAGTTTATAGGGAGAGTTCAGACACTGTTGACACCCTTAAATCAGAGCTTGAATCATGGAAAGAAAAGGGAAAAGAACTGACTGATGCCATTGATAAGCTACAAGATGAGTTGAATAAAGAGAATGAAAAGTACCGAGAACTGAAAGATAAGTTTTCAAAGAGCAATGGGGCACGCCATGCACTTAAGGTAGCTTATGCACATGTTCAGAAACAAAGTGCTACATTCAAAGCAGAGAAGGAAGAAGTAACTCGAATGTTACATAGTGTTCAAAAACAGCTTGGAGGTACACCATCTTCCTCAATTATTGACGAACAGAATAAAAAGATTGAAGATTTGAAGCTAAGACTGTGTATGGGTTTGAATGCATATAAAGAGAAATTCATTGAGTGCCGGAAGCTAGCACATGAATTACAAAAACTTCGCAGAAGCCAGACTGTAAAGTTGGAGGTAGCTTCACATGCAGGAAATGAGAGTGCACCATGGAGGTCCTTTAGTGCTGCCCTCCAACCCCCCTCAACAACACCAGGACCTGATGTTACAGATGTAGGCAGCAGACAGGAAATTAATGAGAAAACTTTGTTGAAAGATGAAGTTGAGAAGGTTAGTCTTTTTTAATCATATTTCAGAAATTAGGGACTGTAACATCGAAATGTTGTTTATTTTATCTAATTAGGAAATATGAACAAAGTTAGCTGATAACTTCCTGTTCGGTGGGAACCACTATCCAAAAAGAATTTAGGGCAATGTTATTAAATGTATACACTAGTGCACAGCAAGCATCCTTGGAGAGAGGTCCCTCTATGGTCCCTGTAAAAACCCTCTGCAAACAAGAGGTTTCTTTTAAAAAGGTATCTCCAAAGTAGGATTGAAAATATTATATACATTATCAGCAGCTGTTTGATTAGCTTGGTTTGATAAACCTCAAAGAACTTGAATTGAACTAACATAGCACACTGTCTTGATAACCATATTGAAGTTTTTCTTTTAACAAAATTCATTTGTTAGCAGGAAATTTTATCATTGCGTCTTTGCCATTGTTACCAGAAAAGGGCATCCTTTCATTGTTTTGGGACCTACCAACCCAACTAGAGATAGCAGCCGGTTTTGGAATTTATTTGCAATATATATACGTATATATCCCATGTCACAGTTTTAAGCCCTTTCCTTTACTGTGAGGAAAATCTTTAGCTAAGCTAACTCTTAAGGTCATTTATGCATTACACTTATTTCTTAGCTAAGGATTTTTCCCAACTGCTTAAGGAAGAATATTTACTTTGGGGAGCTTTTTATACATACAGCCCCTTGGTGTTGAGAATCTTGTGCAATATATTTTGCAATCATGATGGTATCGATCTTGAGCTTCACAAAAAAAGTTGTATGATTCTGCCAAGTAGTCAGTAATTCTGATAGTTTGTACTTTATGAAGAAAGAACTAAATGTCTGAATTATTTTTTCCTGTGATTGGCCAGATATATAACTTCTTAGTTCGTGAAACATGTGTCATAAAATCTAAATCCATTGTCCCTGGAGTGAGAGTTAAGGGGTTGTATAAAGTAAAAGAAATATTAATTTGAAATTTAAAATACATTATTTTATCGGGTTGTTGTTGTTGTTGTAGCTGTTGTTGTTGTTGTTTTTCTCGCCTACCATTGTTGTTTTATAGTTTTTTAACACTTATTTGTGTCCAATCTTGCAATCCCATAAAACATAAAGAGGGTTGAGACCTTGGTTCTTGCTTATGCCAACCCATGCAAGTTTGCATGTTGCCAGTTCACCCGTATACCGCTTAGCTGTAGAGGTTTATTAGAGGTATTAAATCATCAGAGAAATGAGTTAGTTTATTTTAGTACCTAATTATTTTGTGTTGTCCTTTCTTAATAGCTAAAGACAGAGAACGCCAGGTTACTATCTGAAAGCGAGGCTATGAAAAAGAAAGTAACAGAACTGAAAGCACAGGTAGATGATGCTAGGACACAGCAACTCGCAGCAGAGAAAGCTCGTGAGAGAATTTCTTGCACCAAGGAAAAATCAATGACTGAAGATGATAAAATGAGAGACCTTCTTACGTTAGAAGTACGTAGGTTGGAAGATGTTGTTCAAGCCAAGGACCTGGAAATAAGAATTTTGAAACAGAAGATGGGTGAATTGAATACCTTGACAAACACTCCACACACGCCCTTACCGACGTTCCTGGAAATGAAAGAAAAACACAGAAAGAATGTGGAAAAACTTCAGCTAGAGTGCGAGAAGTACAAGAAGATTCTAGTGGGTGTCAACAAAGTTATACACGGAAATGCCAGGAATGAAGATGGTAGGTAGCTTTAATATACACATCTTTATGTATCACTCTCTATAAAAATATCTTTCCTCTTCAATCCTCTGTCTCAAGGCTGGTTCTTCTATTTCTCTCCATTTCAGTTGAGCTTTTCATGCGCACGGGAGAATGGGAATAACCAAAGGTCTCGTTTTTCATAACGTTTAATAAAACGTAAGTTAGCCGGAACATCTGCCGTTCCACTGCATCCCCATCTCCCGTTACACGGCACCCCACCTTCTGTAACAAGTCTGCCGTCTATTCTTTAAACTTTTGAAATAGCTGCTTCGTGTGTTGCAACTGTGCTTGTCGTCTCTCTTAAGGATAGTTTTTTTGTTTGTATTTTCCGCTTGAATGTAATTTGCTCTGCTTTTTTGCCACTTTTCAAATTGTTGCTTTGCAATTATTATCTAGTTTTTATTTAGTATGTTATGATCCGCTCTTTGTTTTCGTATCTTGCCCTATGTAACGTCAATTTACCTCTTTCTAGTTAACTTAAGTTCCCTCTCTCGTTGTTGCCGTTTGCAGATACACTGACCGGAGGAGAAGTATTAGTAGACGCTGATGATGAAATTAAACGCCCACCGATAGCCGATGATAGAGACGTTGCAGAAAGTATTAATACGAAACCCATGGGCTTGACGGGTAGTAAAGAGAAGAACTCATTGGAAAATCCCAGTACGTTGTGGAGGGAACCTCACATGAGCCCAATTAGAGATGTGAGGATGCCTCCTCAGATTTATAGATCGTCTCCCGAACCAGTGAGTAGTGCTAAGGATGTGAAAATTGGTCTACCACAGGAAGACAAGAGGCAAAAAGACCGTGTCTCAGCTATGCCACCGTCACCCTCGCAAAAGTTCCAATATCCTTGGATTTATGGAAATAACGGGGCTGCACCACCGGCCTCAGTCCCTGGAAGCGTATTGCGTCGCCCCTCCTCGCAAGGCGAAGACAGACGAGGTGAAGGAAGTCATGCTCCAAAAAACAGATCTTCAAGAAGGCATATGGAGCCAATAATCCGATGCCCTGTGTGTCAGAAAGAATTCCCACCGAGTTTTTCGGATGTTGCAGCCACGAAGCATGTCAATGCTCATTTCAGTGGCTGAATTTAGTGACACATCTCGATGGCTTGAATGCGCAGGTTCAGGTTGTTGACAAATCTCGTAATCGAAAAGCAGGACACTGGGACATCAGTTTTCCTACATCCTGCTGCTGCCAGACACAGACCCAGAAACCACTGCCTTCTTCTCAGGGCTACGTGTATGTCCTTTGGATGATACGACGTTTTCTAGTGGTTAACTTATACTATGAGTTTACTTATGAGTGCACACCAACCTAAGTAGTCAGAATAAGTAGGAAGTGTGGGAGGAAGGGCGCCAGCCACCGAATAGCATTAGTATCCCAAAGTAGTTACATTAGTATGCCAAGTAGTTGCACTAGTATCGCGAGTAGTTGCATTAGTATCCTATTTGGTGGTAGACTGATTTTAGTTCTATACTTTTGAAGCAACTTGGAAGTTGGGAAGTTCAATTTTGTATTATAATGTAGGTATTGAGACCTTGGCTGCCAGTGTGGATTACGTCGAACAACCCGTGAATAGACAGCATAAAATTTGATGTATTTGCCATTGGTTCCAGTCATCCATAGTAAAAGTAAGGAGACGAAGGAGGATGTTCTAGGTGCATCGGTGATGGAGGAAAACAGAGGCGTAAGATTAGACAACGATATAGTATTAAAGCGGATAGTACAGGCAGCGAACGTGAGATGAGGAGCTTTTTATTCGCGAATATCGGGATATGATATACGCTATTCCACAAACCCAGACGATGGAGCGTATTACGGATGGGTTTATCACAGTTTGACGGTCGTTTTCACAGCCGTCGGTGCTGGGTTTGTTAGGAAGGAGACAGCTGCAAGCACTAACCATGTGAGGCTGTTAACAACGAGTTTTTAAACTGGAACGTAAGTAAACACAAGAGCTTACCATCAAACCTCTCTTGCTGGATGCTATCTAGATTATGTGGTAATAGTATGCTAGATAATGTTTAGTCGCTATGTCTACGCTGTGTTCTTATTTTATACCATGTGACATTTAATGATTGCCTTCCACATATCTCCTGTCGGACTACAAGATTACCAACTTACCTTCTTATTTGAGGCTTTGGGTTTGAAGCTGATTGGTTTGTTGATCGGTTTCTTGATTGTACTTTGTTGGGCCGATTTGACATTTCTTTTTTACTTGTTTGCCCTGTAAGGTACGATACCCAATTGGTGTTTCAAATTACATCAGGTGTGTATTTCATATAGTGCTTACGCTGTACTTTCGAATTTAGTAGTATCAGATTGTGAGATCACACTATACTATGAGCGTAGGTTACAGAATGTAGTGGACCAGAGATTAAGTACATTGTGTGGTGAGTGTGTCATGTACGCTAGGTATAATAGCGTAGTTAAATTGAAACTGCACAGTAGCATTTTAGTGGTTTGTTATACTTTCTCGTTACTACTTACAAAAGAAACACGAGGCCTGCTAAATCAGTAGCCGTCAGTCGCGTGGTGAATGCCTAGATAAAAGTACAATACTTTAAACAGTAGAGTTTCAGTTTATTAAGCATAAATAACTCTAGTGTATGAGAGAATTGGACAATGCAACGTCACCTGAAACTAGCCCGATGAAAAAAACGCCCGCTGTTGAAGTCTGTTAATCGATCGGCAATCCCTTTCTGGAAACTCTATTTCATTCAAGAAACCCCCCCCAGATTTCAAGTTGACTTGAGCATAATTAGATGCAACAGTGATAGAATAGACTCTTGAAAGGGGCTCTTAACTGTGCTTGCAGCTTCATTTTTGTCATTTCCATTTTTTCGAAATCATATTTTGTCATTTGTTGTGTAGGCCTGCATACATTTGTCAGACGTAAAACGTTTTCTCATGTGTGACAATGTAATTACAGTATTGAGAATATCATAAGCAAAGGACTGTGTCACACTTTCTGGATTTCCATTAGTTTCCCCAGGATATCAAAGGAAGATGTAATCGTTTCCGTGTTCTCACCTTTCCTATCTTGTTTCTGCTTCCAATTTTTCATTAAACAACAACTAGAAAGAATTTTAAGGGAAACCTTGACATTCCACATGCATTAGTTGCTGAGCCTTAAACAGGTGCATCTTATTTTGAGGAATGGAAAGCAGTGAATGAAATTGGATACTTTGAAAGAAATCTCAGCAATTGTGACAATCGTCAGCTAGTAGTTCAGTGTATACTTTGTAGGATTGCATGATAACACTTGAGAGTCAACTGGCCCAGCCCACATCTCTTTTGTTTAGTTTCAAGTTCTGCGCTATTTTTTAGAACCAGCATTTTCCCCACTGTACCATTTCCCCCAGTCCCTCCTTTAACCAAAATCTTGAATGTAACCCTTTTGTGTAATTTTATGTAGTGGCAGTGGCGGAAACAGGACTGGACTGCAGAAGAGGCCCAGCATAGTATTGAAAAAGAGGTTAGATATTTTGTTGGGTTCTACAAATCTGAAAGGATCTAATAATGATGCCCCGACCTTATGTATATCGTAAAGACGTGTAGAAGACTCTTGCTTATAAATGAATTTATGTAAGTAGGACTCAACATTTGGCCTTGGCTGTTACACTCTATATGTATATGTAATGAGAATATAATGGGCATTTTGTCTTACTTTACAGTTTCATTATTTTTTTTAGTAGGAAGTAGTTCGTCAAGCGTCATGCTTCAGCCGAGAGTCCTGCAGAATGCTGTACTGTTAATTATATGTTCTGTAACATTAAATAATACAACACCAGTGTTTGCCAACATGCTCCGCTGCACAGCGCCAGTTCTAGCAAAAATGTATTTTCACCGTAATCTGTCAATCGCTGGAAGTTGGTAATGCTCGTATTTACCGTTTCACAAGGTCGTCCAATGATATAGGAGGCACGTTAGATTTACTTTTTGGATTCTTCGTTTCGAATTGCCAATCATAGGATGGATTTAATACTTTCTCTCAGGATTATAGATCAATACTACTGAAGCTTCTTAAACGCATCTAGCGTACGAGCATTTTCGTTCCACCATTAGTTAATCGTTTCGAGAGATCTTCATGAGAATCCCCGACAGAATCTCTCTACGCTTCGACTGCGTAACTTTAATGTTTTGTATCGCACAGTCGTTATTGTATCATTTCATGTTTTGTCTTCGTTTCTGCACTGCATACTGTATACTGCCGTTTTCAAATTGTGTATAAAGTTGAACTTGTATAACAAAAATTCGACTAGGTATTGAAAATGCTTTATGCTTGTTAGGTATTCGGAGTAAAAAAATCTAAACCCTTACTAAGACCTGGTAAAATTGTGTGCGTACCAAAGGCATCACTGCTTTTGCGCAAGTTATGCACAAATGGTGAAAAATGTTACTAATTAGCGATGCCGTTTCCATTGCTTAAGTCATAGTGAACTAAAACACGAATTTCATTTATTTGGTATGGTTCCGAGAAGGATACAAAAGTATTAATGCTATTCGGTGACTACCCTTATGGCTGGGACGCGCTGTGTATGTAGTCTGGGAACCACTTGAACTTACTGCATGTAGTTAATTAATGTGATTTAGATCTCTTGTTTTCTAAGTATACTTTCAGATATTTTGTATCGAGAGCATAATGGCACTGTAGTTAAGAACTGCATGAAATTGCGAAATTATGTAAGCCTTTCAAAGCTTCTCCATCTGTTACTCAGGAGAGCACAAATCATCGGAATGGATCGAAAGGAAGCAAAGTAACTTGACAAACTGCGCATTTTTGGTTTGGAAAGAGCCAATCAAAACGTGCACTGCCCGATTGATCGTGTTTTCGGACCAGGCAGCGTTTGCCAGAACTGTGTTGATTAGGCAAGAAGGTCTAATGAAAAGATCCAGTCATCCGTGTACATTTTAGCGAAGTTTTAGTTTTGAAGCAAGTGCTACGTTAAGACTGGTGCAATGCTGTGTAGTTCAGGTGCCTTGGCTCCGTGGGTGGTTTACACCGCCATGAAATCATTATCAGCTAACTGCGAAGATTATATGCACAAATAGAGTTCTAAAGTGTGACATCATAATTTAATGAATATCAGAAGTGTGATAATATTTTTCACACGTTGCATTCTGCTTGTTGATATAGATAAGCTGTCCAAATCTGAGAACGATATATTGAACAATCAGCGAGTTACGCCCTTTTAAACTTTCAATCATGTCCATCAAATCCTTCTTATTTGAACCCAGTTCATAATTTTATAAACTGAACAAAATTAACAGTGTTTCCTTAAGACCTTTTGCAATTTCAAACCGCCGTTCCGTGCAGTTGATATGAGATTTGAACGGGCTATTTTGTATACAGTACGGGTATCTGTTGGCAGGTTTATCACTTCGATTTAGTTTCTGTAGATATTCCTCGGACAAAGGATTTGTGACATCATCACATGAGTACTCTATTGTGGCTCTGTAATATACCCATTTCTTGCCAGTCCGCGGCTAGTTAAAGAGAATATCTTGCCGGGGTTTAATAATTGGGTAATGTGAACAAGTCATA
>JAAAKM020000498.1:11244913-11273606 GCA_010016025.2 Alatinidae sp. Z8VKAUB7J3
TTTTTAAGTTAAACACATTTACAACCAAGAAGCTCAAATTCTGACTGGCAGTTAGTAATACCTTTTCTATTTCCTTTTCGATTTGCATTGAAGTTTTGTGCTCCGAATATTGTCAGAGGAAAAGCTTTGAAGTGCAAATGTGATTTCGCTATATTGTACCGTTTTGCTGTTCTTTACCACATGTTTTTCGGAATTGTAGCGATGTCCATTTCTATGCTGGATTGTAGCTTGTTTCAAAAACGTTTTCACAATCAACTTATTGAATAGAGGATGCCTCGCTTCTCTCCTGTAGTGCTTAGTTCTGAAGTGTTCCACTTCATGATAGAAATCCTACATTTGTAGAAAGGGCTCTAGCACGTCGCAGAGGGCAGTTCAGTTAGTGTAATTGCCGTTCTTGTTGAACAGAGACTTGGGCATGTTAATCTTTTCGTGGTACAATTAACGCGGGTCTTATTAAAGTGCAGAAAACAGCTCTGTAGCAAGCCACTAATGCTAGGGGAATGCATTGTATTATAGGGGCAACAAACTTGAATATTTCACTTTCAAGTTAGGTAATGTGTTTTGTTGGCCATTACGCTGCAGGCAGACTGGCAAGAGGATAGTTAGGTCCACAAGTCGACCAAGAAAAGGGAAGAAATGCAAGTCTGTGGATGTAGTAACAGAACTTTTTTCTAGTTCAAGATTTCTTTCAAGAAACTTAGGGTTATCCCCTACAATCACGTACTCAGATCAAATTTGCCCGTGTTCACTTCGGTCCTTTCGAAAATCGTTGAATGTGAATGTAAATTATCTTCAGGCTCGTAGAAGTTAGGGGTATTGCCAAAGCTGCGCTACGAAGATGAGGTTATATTTGCCATAGTGTGACACTTCTGGTGAATTACCTTGTGATGAGAAGGTAAACCGACGAAGCATAATATTTTTTGAGAGGGGAAGATTTGACAACCCGTGGTTGCAATGAGTAAACGGAGCAAAATTGCATACAAAACTAACATAAAAAGCGTTCATTATGCTACCAAAGGCGTTTTTAGAGGTTGGAGTTATCATCCAATTTATGTTACATTCGGTACGTAAGCTTCCATCGGTACATGTACATGAAAATTCTGAATCAACATATCAGAACGGTAAACAAAATGAGCAAGTCCACAAGTCTTGTAACAGATGTAATGTGCCCATACGTGTGAGCGTTTATCTCAAAGGAGAAGTATTTCGATCATGCTCTCAAATTGCCAACGGCAGTTGTTGAAGATGATTCTAGTGTCAGAAG
Organism: Alatinidae sp. Z8VKAUB7J3; assembly: GCA_010016025.2. NCBI lineage: Eukaryota > Metazoa > Cnidaria > Cubozoa > Carybdeida > Alatinidae > Alatinidae sp. Z8VKAUB7J3. Next base: position 11,246,178 of record JAAAKM020000498.1, read on the forward strand.
TAGCGGAGAATGCATTACACCTATTGAAAGCAACAAATTATGCTGATACGCAAGATGTAATTGTCGTATTGTGGTCTCTATTTGTTATGTAACTGAAGAATTTAACTCCATTTTTGGACGAAATGAGCAGATAGAACGGTCTTTAATAGATAAGGAGCAGCAGTAAACAGGACAGTTTGAGCAATCTTGTTTTTTTGAACAAGGTACCATTCAGGAAGTACATAGCACGCTCCCAGATGGGTTAAGAGTAGATTTAACAACTTTTGTTTGGATGACGTCATTAAATTGTTTCAGAGAGAACAACGTACTTTTCGGATGCTCGCAATTTCCTAATGTTGTAAGGGGTATGAGTTTTGTCACACTTAGCCCGCAATGCCTCCAAGTAGGCCAATATAGATCTGATATGTTCATATGGTACTACTTTACACATCCACTTAAGAAATATTTGTGTTGTAACATTGGTTTAAAATCGCAAAAACTCTAGTTTTGTAATGCTTGATTTTTTTAACACGTTACTTTCAACTGGCAATTGTCATATGTAGTATGCTTGAGAAACAATATAAGACATTGAAAGACGTGTAATTTTCGTTTTCACTTTTTGCATGCGCTTTATTTCTTCTTTCAATAGCTTTTCTGCAGTTATTGTTGATGATACTGACAGAGCTCTTGGCTTCTCGGCTTAAACAGTGGAACCTAGTCCAGGAAGATGTAAGGATCACCAGTTTCAGGAATCGGGGCAAAGACCTTGCTTCCTTTTTCGACATGGAAAACAAGTTGTGCTACTACACAAACACACCTGGCTTGTTCATGCCCCTTGATGTTCCACATAATCCTTCAGGCTGGCGTCTTTTCATAGACTGAGAGCATGGAAAGCATTCAAGTCAGCCTGTAGTGGCTTCCTTGGTAACACAAGCGTACCAGATTACCAAGCCTGTACTGAGAAGTTGCTAAAGTCTTACGAGGGTGTGGGGTGCCGAATGTCGCTCAAGATTCATTTTCTTCATTCCCACCTCAAATTCGTCCCGCCAAACCTTGGAGCAGTGAGTAATGAGTATGGAGAAAGGTCCCACCAAGACATTACGAAGATGGAGAGCAACTATCAAGGCAAATGGAACCCCGACATGATGGGAGACTTCTGCTGGATGCTCTTGCGTGAAATCCCAAAGGCAAAATGCACCAGATCTTCTTAGAAAACACACTTTTGACTGTCTGTGGTACCATGGATTGTGTAATTGTGTCTTCCAAATTTATTGATTCAATCAGTGTTCTTTATCTATCCTGTTTTATCTGTTATAAGCTGCTGCAACTCTTGAAATATGCACATATATTCTCTGTTTATTTTAAAATGAGACTATTTAAAAGCCAGAAAACTGGAGGTGATAGAGCAAAACTATTTATAACTTTGAATTCAGTACACCCAAATTAGTAAAAAACACCTATTGCCATTCTTGCCTCAGACCAAAATATTTTTTGTGTCAACCAGTTTAATCTTCTGCTGTAGTCTCGGTGTATTCAATTTTGGGGATTCCTGTGAAAGACTCAAGTCAAAAATGAGATCACTGTGTCTAAAAGTCATCATCGTGTAAATTATGTGCTTTAATTGGGTCTACGTTTGTACCAGATGTTCCCCTGGAAAGATTTCTAGACACATTCGTGTAAAACACTACATGCTGCCGTAGGAAATCATCGCCTTTTAACGCCACGAAAATGGACATAGAGAGATCATCTGTGTCTGAAACTGACAATACGGTACACTGAAGATCCGGCCCTTCAATTTTTGTTCGATCTTTGTATTGAATGCTTTAGTGGTGGTCAAGCAGTAATAGTTTGTCAAATTGTAGTTTGCCTCTCTCCGTATCATTCGAAAACAAAAAGGCATAGCTCTTTTTCCCATTGTTCATTTAGGTAAGTCTGTACAGCAACTATTATATTCTTCATTACGAGACAATGCTGTGTCACGATCGGCATGTCTGATCGAAAATACAGCTGATAATCTTTCTTGACAAACTTAACTGTGGATTTCAGATTTAAGAGAAAAATTTCTAAGTATAGCTAAACAGTCTGTCCTATTTTGCATCCTCTACCTTCAGGCATGTCTACGTCGAAAGAGCAATCATGAAACTGGCGTCACATCCAAAGGAAAGATAGACACTGTCTATGGTGGAAAATGTACGAAGTTGCATGACAATCCTCAGCATTGCGAAGTTCAACACCTGATGAATTATGATATTTGCAAGAAGGTGACAATGATGATGATGGCGATGATGATGATGATGATGATGATGATGATGATGATGATGATGTCGACGATGACAACGACGAAGATGATGATGACAACGACGAAGATGATGATTGTCATGATGATGATGATGATGATGACGATGACAACGACGAAGATGATGATGACAACGACGAAGATGATGATTGTCATGATGATGATGATGATGATGATGATGATGATGATGATGATGATGATGATAATGACGATGACACTGATGATTGACACAAAATTTGTCACCATTTCACTAACCACCTCATCAACGACTACTTCAATTTAATTGATAAGGCTCTCAAATGCTAGGAATAGGTTATTATTGTAGATTCTGGGGAAGATAGACCCTAAAATATGTGCTCAGTGTTTCAAACCTTTGGATCATGAGATTTCTTGCAGTAAACTTTATTTATGGTCTACTCTGACTCTGATAATGCCCTATCGCCAATGTAACAACTTTTTACTGTGACAATATATAAAATATCTGAGATCATGGTTAAATTTGTCTTCTGAAACCGCTTACTTTTCCCCCACCAAAAGCGAATACAGGAAAGTAGACATCACTAAAAAATATAGAAATGAATTGGATAGTTGTTTCTACTGTATTTGCAAGCTTCATGCTTATGAGGCTTATATCCAAACGTGCAAGCTGTTACAAGAACACAAGTCAATATGTAACTATCAAAACAGAGAGTAGGAACAGTGGGCAGAGAGGTATGGGCCTCTTCATTGCCCCTCCCCTCCCCCCAAAGTTTTGTCTCTTGGTAGATTTTTTTCATATAAACCTTGGGTAATCCTTGGAATAATTACGAAACATCGATATTATAAAGTGGTCAATCACATCTCACCACCTATGCCCACACCTTTTCCCGAGACCCCAGCCTCCCTTGACAAACGTTGCTACCGTCATGATCTTCGTAAAGTATTCTCAAGAATTACCTTAGTCGCCCCGCAATAAGTCCCCCTCGCCCTCTACTGAGCACAGTACGTACTAAAGCGGCACTTGTACAAAACGTAACCAACTCTGACGTCTCACGTTAAATCGCCTAGAGGTGTTTCGGCGACAAGTTTTCTGAGTATCAAAATATTAATGATCTCCAAAATTGTAAATGCAAGCACATCAAGGTGAAACTTACAGTGAGGATAAGTGTCTCCTTAGTTACAAACCCATTCATCACTGGACGAGGAGGATGCATCTAAATCTATGGATAGGGAGGATCATCCAGTTCATTGATTAACTTAGATTTAATTTTGTCAGCCCTATTTCCACCCCCTTTCAACCATCTTTAATTTCAAAATAATGCCTTCCCGGCATCCTACATTTCAGTATTTGACCAAATCCTATTTTCTTGACTTTGAGATAAACACTTTCATCCTTTACCCACTGCAGGCAAATAAGCGCACCGCCTTGAAGTTCTAAATTAAAAATACACAGGATGCGCTAGTTAGAAAAGATACAAAAGTGTTATTATTATTTACAGTGGGTTTATGAATTGCCATAGTATAAGCGCCGAAACATGCCTTTGTAACCAGTTATGCCCTCAAAATGATTATGATGAATGTAACATAAAACACAGTATTTGATTGTCTAGTATTTTATAGTGCACAATGCTTTTAAAAGGACAACGGGTTGTTCAGACGTAGTCCCTCACAATACTTCTGCACTGAAGCAGTTTCATGTATTTAAGAAGCTGAGTACAAGAGTACAACATGGCGTTCTCAAGTGTCAGTTTCCCTTATCAGTCACCTGGTCCCCCCATATGGGCCATAAAGGAGAAATAAAGGCCTCCCAGTATTCTCATGTATACATACCGTAAGTCCTCAATAAAGTCCCCGGGGGCTTATTTCGCGAAAAAAATATTTTAGGGAAGGGGCTTATTAGATGGGGCTTTATTCTGTATCAGCCAAAAATGATCAGTAAGATATGATGTTTTCGTGGCGATATCGAAGTCCAAGTATGTTGAAAAAACAAGAAGGTCAACCAAAAAATAAAATCAAAAGTATTTACTAAACTTACAAACAAAGCTATCAAATACAAAGATATTAAGTTTTATCAAAAGTTATCCTAAAGTTATCCTATAAACTTATGATCATATTTGATCCAGTTGTATCAATATCCTTATCGTCTTCGTTATCTTCAGCGAAATATACAGCTGTAAAATATTGCAAGACAATGGCAACAACACTCGCTAAAAATAAAGGGACAGATACAAGAAATTTGAGATGAAATTTGACAAGAATTTTAAAGTAGTAAAAACTGTTTTGTACAATTGAGTGGTAACTTCAAAAACTTTCAGTAATAAACTTTAACTTTGAGTGATAACTTTGATAGTTGACAAGAAATTGCGTCGCTTTTGCTAAAATTGAATAACCGCCCATGGGAGCTTATTAGAGGGCGGGGGCTTATTTTGCTAAAAATATCTTAGGGTGAGGACGTATTCGAAGTGGGGTTGTTTGAGGGTGGCGCGGGGTAATCGAGGACTTACGGTAGGCCTACATACACTTCTTTAGTCTGTATGTCATACTACACAATTTTTTTTATAAATAACTAAACTCCAAGTCGAAGAATGTCTTAGGCAATTAGGCAACTTATGCAAATTATAAACTGGGTAGTATTAAAATTGCTACCTGAAACAAACGCAGGCATAGCACTATACAAATCCTTATGTACATCAAACTTGTGCGTACTGTCCAGAGCCTTGCACAACTTGCAAAACTTGCAAAGAGAGGGCGATAGTTATTTCCTAAGCATCCTATTTTTCCACAATAAACGGTGCTATTGATACCGATTATACCCATCTGCCATTCTCCACCATTTTAATTCCATATTTGTGGTCCCCCTGAAACCAAAAATTTCATTCCCCGAAGCTTAAGAGGGATAAGGGCGCTGTGTACTAGGAGTACTTTCACAATGCAATCATGAAAAATTACACATAATAGCGACTTCCTTCCCTACACTATGTCAGGACATATAGTACAATTTTATGTGTTGCAATTACGCAGGTGAGCATTGGAATCTTTTAGGGCACACAGGATAAATTAGGCACGTCATGCGTCTACAACAGATTCACTGGAAAGTTGGAAAAGTTATTGGTTTAGAAGCTCTTCATAATTTATCAACAAGCACTACAAAAACTTTTGCCCAAAAAAACTTTTGCATTTTTTCGAAGTTTTTGAGTGTTTCATACAATAAATATTGGTTTAGGGGTTAGAGCACCTCCACTAAACAGGTTTCGAAATGCATTGGGGAAACACCCATGACCATGTGCTAAAGGAAGAACATATATTATGTTAACCGAAACATAAACTTTGTGTCTTAAAGCAAGGGTAAACAAACTTAGGAGGGCTAGGAAATGAAATCACGCAGTTACTGGTATTAGAAGTTCAATGGATGAAAGCGAGCGCCTGGAAAGTCTAGAAAAAGTGTTTTAAAAGCTACATGCCTTGAAGCTCCAACAAAGCCTACACGGTCAATTAGATTTGAGTCCTTCCAATACTCACTCAAAATTTGAAAGATAGCGAGAGAAGAGACACTGCCCTGAGTGAGATTGTGCCCAAGACCCTTTATACGGTATATCAACTACTCTCCATGGGCAACAATCAAAGCCATAAATATTTAAGAGAAATTTATCTACTCTACAATAGACTGCTCTATGTGATAACATTGAACGCTGGAGTTGCAGCCTTCCATGAATAACGCATCCGCGAGTTGAAGGAATGACATCTCCATCGTCTGTTAGAGCAGGAACAAACTTGCTATATCATGATATCGAAGAATACTAAAGCTTTAAGACCCAGTATTCGATAGAGCACCATCAAAAAATTACACAACACTCAAAGTCGATATTTTCTACAACCCCTATCCCTGGTAACGCATCTTTATATACCTAGTACAACTTACCCCCGTTGTTACGTAACATTTGGAATCACAAAAGCCTAAACCTAACCAATCATTTCACTCCTAAGTTGTTACATGCCCAGAAAATGTGAGAAAAAGATATTACACCTGTAAAAACAGACAAAACGTTTCCCATACAGGACGTGCCAACATAAGGCCCGATTTGGGCGATTTTTGGAGAAGGCTCCTCAAACCTAGCAGAGATACTCCCCGCGCCATATTTCATATAAAAGATCAACTACCTAGGAATCAAGTGTAATACAAAATATTTTTGTCAAGTAATTACAACCTGACACCAAACCCTGTGGTGAAACAAATGTAGCGACAGAAATCGTTTTTCGGTTGGGGATGACTTCTTGTGCAAATCAGAGTAGATGTTAAATTTCACAAAAGGCCTCTGTTAGGTTACAAAAGTGAAGGGACCCTCTCACCTACAATCACCTCCCCCATCCCCGTAATAGTTTGTAACAAAAATCACTTTACCCTCCAGCCCCGGAAGTAATTATTTTTGGGATTGTCCGCAAAAGCTGACCCCCACCATAATGCCGCCATTATCACCACTACATCACACAAGATTTCATATACACCCTTCATTACTTTCGCACCTATTGTTGTACTAAGGAGGTTACATCAAAGTTAAACAATTAGCAATATTATGATAACAGAGGGGAGATTATCGTAATTATGCTATCTTATCGACATAATCATAACTTACCATCCACCATCCCATTCTCCAAATTGCTACTTTCTTTAGCAACCTCTCCTTGGTAGAAAAGTCTTGTAGCCTGGGTACGAGAAGAATACAGAATGGTTTTTAAAACGTATTCTCAAATTCCAAAAAATATATAGTGTGTACAGTAAGTGTCACGCACTACAGATTTGAACCATCGAATGATACGAGATTTTGAGGTAAGGTCAAAGAAGACCTGAGAGTATATGGTTAATTCAGACGTAGTTGAATAGGGGTGAGTTGTTACGCTCTTGTCTATAAATGCAAATACAGTAGTGCAATCTGATACGGAGATATTGGCGCACTTATGTAAAACCGCTGATATCAAAGTGGATGGTTGGTAGGTAGATGGTAGTTTGTCAGATTACACTTCGCAGCGCATTCGCGTTCGCTTTTTTGAGTTGGTACATATTCTATTCCAATGGCTAATGTGTACTAATTAATCAAAAGATGCACAGTAAGGCTTGCCAGATTCAGCTAGATTTCTAAACTGGTCTTATGTTAGATTTAAAAAACTATTAATAGATTCTATCAAGAGATACAGTGAGTCTACGCCAGGCCTATACAATTTGCAGCGTGCGGCGTAGAAGCAAGAAGTAAGTTGCCCTGCTTATGTTCAGCCGAAAAAGGAGAAAAAATACATTTCACAAGACTGACTTTACAACTCCTCTGTTTTATCATTCACTTGTAAAGGTAAAGCACCAAGGTAGTATTGCTAATGGCAGTTCTAATTAGTGCTTGTCATTTTGTATTCACTTGCATTGGTATAAAATTTGTTGTTACCTTTTCCTTACTGATCGAATAGCCCGGCTTAAGGTTTCAGACGTCAAATCCGCCCCAGTTGAGCATTTAATTGGATATCCCTGCTCTATGGAGTCGATCCAAAAAATCTCTTCTTAGATAGAAGTGGATACATCTCTTACGACGAAAATTGCATGACTTGCTACGGTTCATCATTTTGCACGCTGAGGCTCACCTCCAGTACTGGCTTCCTTTTTAACACAAGTGATATTCCAGAGTGATGAAAAAAATGGTAAACTTGGTATCACAATCCACCTTGAAAGTCCTCGTCTAAGGTTTAAGTGAATGAAAACCCCTTATAACAGCTCAACCGCACGGAAGGTTTTCAAAGAAATTTATAGATTCAATTTATGAGGGAATGAAGTACAGCGGAAGAGTACACGCAAGGATGTCAGCAGCATGTCAGGATGATGGTGATGATAATGATGATAATCATGATAATCATGATAATGACGATGATGTTATCGATGATGTTGGTGATGATAATGACGAAGATGATGATGACGACGATGATGATGCTAATGTCAATTATGAGAACAAAGTGAACAAAATTAAATATTTACATACTTGCTACAATAACAGAAGTGTCCTGTAAAGATATTCATTGTTGGCCATCTAATCAAAAAATATTCACAGAACTCGTTGTAACGTTTCTAAGTCGATGCCAAAGTATTTCACAAGTACAAGGACGCAGCATCCTGTTGCACATTGGTGACGTATGTTTAACAATTTTCAAGAGGTGATTCCATTATTTTCATGTATTTTCAATCCTCAGCTTATTATTCTTCACTTCGCAGCTGAAAGTGTTTCATTTCAGCGATAAATCAAAATGACGACGTCCAGGAAAATCTTTGTGACTGATCACCGCTCTATCGCACAAAATGGACTCCTCTCTTAGATGCACCCTTAGATCACCTAATACGTTGTTGTGCACAAGTTTCATTTTCAAGCATAAGGCTTAAGAAGTGATAATAAGTATAGACAATCCAACTTTAAAACAAAAATTAAAGACATGTTATTCTTGCGAGGTCGGAAGTATTTATTAACTGATTTGTTTGCAGCGATTCTTTCTTCGAGAATGGAGGTAGAGCAACAAACGATCGCTTTAAACGCGTCACTGGGCTTCCTATCCCGTCGATTAGCAAAGTATCAAGCGATTCGTGGCAATGGGTGTACTTATCCTTCTTGAACACGTTTCATAGAACGAAATACAAGCATCAGATTTCTACAACAACTCGTTGTCTCATTGGAATACCTTCTTTCAAAAAACAGTTTTGTAATAAAACTACAACAGAAATGGGAAGCAAAGTACATTCTTATTGAAGGTGAATTTTCCCGTAACATCGGCCGTCGCAATCCTCTAGAATGCATCTGGGCCTGAAGACTGGTCGCTTTGTTGAAGTAAACACAAGTCAGCAAGTTTCTAGAATTACGTCCACTTGATTGGAATAAGTTGTCATCTATCGAATATTCGGCGATTCAAAGTGATTGTGGAGGAGAGTATATGAGCAAACGAAACTAAGGATTGGATGAAGCAGAAGGTAATTCGACAAGACAAATCAGTACCTTACTCACCTCACCAAAATGCAGTGACTGGGCGAATCAATAGAATTTTATATAAGTCCTCAGTCTCAATGATAGAGCAAGCAAAAGTGGATAGAAATTTTGCAGCAGAAGTTGTGAGTAGAGTTAGTTATTTAAAGTAATTGAGTGCCAACAAGAGCAATAGATGTTACCCTATACGAAAGATGGCACGGACCGGAGCTAGATATGAAACATGCTTAAGTTTGGGAATGTATTAGTTATGCCTTAAAAACTGCCCCCAACAAGGAAAGGCTGATGTCGAAAGTTCGAAAATTGCGGTTTGCGGGATATGATCTCTACGGCTAAGGTGGCTGTCGGCTGTGGGATGAAGAGCAGCTGAAACTAAAACATTTGAAGAGACGAAATTGATGTCAGGAAAATGAGGAACAGCATCGATAACACAAGTAGAACAACGAGATGAAGTTGCCTAAAATTCCAGAAAGGGAGCAGGAAGGATTTAACGGCCAGGAGGAGCAGTTAACCCCAAAAGCTGCTGCTCAGAATGGAGGACCAAAGGAATCAGGAAGTTCAACTTCCTCGACGAAATATTCGACCACCTGAATGTTATCGAGAATGGGCTACTTGAGTCGGAAATGGAAGACCTGGACTGGCTTAAGAATTCCCATCTTCAAGTGCTATTTCACATGGCTACTGAATGTGAACCAAAAAACATTGAAGCAGCTCAGAATCAACCAGATGGAAGGCGGTAATTAAAGAAGAACTAGAGTCCCTTAGGGAGATGGATACCTGGACTTTACTGCCACCACCAGGAAAGTATCAGAATATGGTAGACTGTAATTGGATATTTAAACAAAAACATAACGAGTAAAGTCGGATCGATCGACACAAAACCAGACTGGTAACAAGGGAATCTATTTAGAAACATGCGATCGACTATCAAGAAACCTTTGCACCCGTTGTACGTGTAGAGCGGTGGTTGCCCTGGCAGTACACAAGAAAATGCATACCCACCAAATTGATGTTAAAATTGTTTTTGTTAATAGAGTTGATGGAAAGGATCTATATGCATCAGCCTCCTGGCACGGCAGCAAAAGAAAAAGAAAACTGGGTATCCAAGGTAAATCGATCAATATATGGTTTTAAAAAATCTCCTCGACAGTGGAACACCCAATTCCATGAGTGTTTCAAAGAGATCGGATTCGAACAAAGCATTAAGGAGTCATGCCTACACATAAAGAGGAAACCACTGACATACATAACCATGTATGTAGACCATGTGGTGATTTGTGGAGACAGTACAAGCTGTAAAGGATTATCTGATATACAGATTTAGGATGAGTGACACGGAAATATTGTACCATGTGCTTCGAATCCGTGTTACTCAAGGGGATGAAACGAAACCCCTTAGTTACATAAGAACTCTAGTTAAGAAATTTAGGTTAGATAATATGAAGATTTATTCGACACTTCAGCCTCACTACTGATACATCTCAACAATAAAATAGCTCATCTTATGGATACTACACTGTATTAATGTATGGTTAAAAGTTTAATGAGGTGTTCCCTTGGCTCACAACCCGACATTTAGTATGTAGTGCGCATGGCAGGAGATTTTGTTCTAAGCCAAATCAACATCATATAACTGCTGCAAATGAGAATATTTGGGTACTTAGAGGGCACAGTCAAGGCGTCACTTATCTACAGGAAGGACTGGAAAGAAAACTTTACGTAGCTTCAGCGATATAGCTTTACATGTGACAAAGATGACAGAAAATCTGCACAAGGATTTGTCTTCAAATTATGTTGCTATGTCTTGGTACATAGGATAACAAAAGAGAGTTTGTGTCCCGACACCACATGCAGAACTACAGCTCTTAGAGCAATAAGAGAAGGACTATTTCTAAAACAACTATACAGGAAAATGGGTAACTCGTGCCAAGTGTTCAAAAAATATCAAGTTGCTATTGCTGTTGCTAAGGAACCCGTTCATCACTCTAAAAAGAAGCATAACGATGTGCAGTGCCACTTAATACGAGAGGAGATTTACCATGGAACATTTACGCCAGACAAAGCAAATAGCTGGCGATGTCTTTACGAAGCCTTTACAAAGAAGTCAACTTCAAACTTTACGAAATGCGTTAGGACTCCACTGCGTGATTTGAGGAAGAGTGCTGATGTAAATACAAATCACTAAGTTTCTGGAATTACGTCATTCGATTGAAATAAGTTGTGATCGCCGATCTATCGAACTTTCGGGGATTGTTATGATTTGATAAAAATAAAAGCTTGCTTGTCATGACAGTACTGAACTCTGGCTTTGCAAAACACCATAGAGACTATAAAAAAACATAAATCAATCAATCGTAGATTGCATTCGCTAGAAGTTGTTGTCACGATTGAATATGTTGATCTGGTGAACATTTGGGTACATCTTCGACTTCGACTTCGACTTCTTTGAGTTTATTAGCTTGTTTTATAAACCAAAGGAGTAGTAAATATATTCTTCTGTTGCATTACGAGGCATCTACAGGGGTGTAATATCCTACACGCTTAAACTTAAAATAATACAATAACCTTAATATTTGTGATGTAACTGAAAGGCTCCTTGCCCTTTTTAAAATAACATAGCACAAAGATCCTACGTCTTAACACTGCGTCGAGACGAATATCAGTGCTTATCGGTTGAAGATAGGACGCAGTTCTGGTAGAAGTGACGAACATGGGAAAGAAGAGTTTACTCATCAACCTGTAAATAAGCTGAAGCCTATTGCTATTGCTGGGAATGTCCTTTACAAGAAGAAGTTACAATGTGTTTGTCATTTACTTAAGATCATTACCGCAGCAGTTAATGCTTTGGAGTCTTCAGATTTAAGATTTCGTGACTGTCTAGACGGCAAATATACGTTTGCGTCCCTACACAAAGAACACAAGGCCGTCTCTTTTTACTCATCACTGTTGTCTGTATGGTTTGGAGTAAATAACACCGAATTTCAAATGCTCAATTCTACTGGAAACTTGACATGCTCACTACCTATACCCTCTTCGACGACTACTCACAAAATTTCGGCTAAACTCGGCAGATCGACGAAATATTTTAATCTCCTTAAGTGCGAAGGCAATGGAGTAATAAACACAACCTTTTGGGACTTCCTGATATTTTTCAAATTGTGGAGATCAATCTGATCCCATCACATGGAGAGTTCAGCCGCTTCCTAGTTCTGAGCAATAATCCCAAGTCTTGAGCGGATTTGTCAGGTTGATTCGAATTGCCATGGGATGTGCTACAAGGGCAGCAAAGACGTGTGCTATCAACGATTGGCAAAACTCATCAACGTCTTCTAAATCTAATCAACTGTACAAACAAGTGCCATGCAAAACCGTCCGTTCACCTACAATATTGTTACGTACCAAGTATTTATATTATTGTTGTATGTCTTTAAGGCAGGCAGTTTGACGACTGATCAGACCTGAAACCACCTGCGTCTACAGAGTTTAACTCTTCTGGAGGCAAGGGTGTTAAGACAGGGAGATCAGTCTCAGTTGACCCTTCAAAATCTCGATACCTAACAGACACCAGACGCACGAACTGATAGAGGCATTCTTTATCGCGAGATACCTTTTCGGTATTTTCTTCGTAGTACGCAGCGATCCTTAGTCACGTACGTGTTAGCTTATGATCCCAGAATAAAAACGTCAAGCTTTGTTCATGTCGCCGGCATAATCAATTCTATTTTGGCTTATTAAACGAACTAAGTGAGTTTTTAAGGAACACGAGGATCGCTTACAAGAATCCCTACCAGTTGTATACTTGAATTGACTGCAGAAAACGCATTGGCCGTTATTTACCACTAATTTACATTCTCGTATGTTACACAAGTTTACCAAACCCGCAGATTTAACCGCCAATAATCTAGATATTGGACTTTAATTCGTATTAAAATTTGATAACGACATTTTCACCAATGTGTTGTTATAGGGATGGCTCTCCTGCTGACGCGGCTTGGCTCCATGAGCGTTTTCTGGAGTGCGAGCAAATAAGTAGGCAATAGATCACATAATAAGTAGATTTTCATGGTATATCTTCACACATGGAAGCAAAGGAAAGCCCAATGTTAATTCTCACTGTAACCAATCTAATGTCTTGTTAAATAGAGGTGAGACCACCACCATCTAAACAGACAACCTCAACGAAAGAAACGTGATGATCAGTAGCAAAACAATCCAAACTCAGGCAGAAAAAGATTTCATCAATAGGGCTAGTGGTTCTTTACCTATATTACACATTAAAATAACTGATACGCATGATAGTTGTTGGTGAGTTCGTTGTGTTGATCGTTAGATTAGCCACGTTGTACAAGAGATCTCGGAATAGATTACTTATAAATTCCGGTCTTAAATATATCTTTAGATAAATCCAACGATTCTGTGATAGTAATATATAATAGCTACAGTGACTCGTTCACGCATCGATGAAAAGTTAAAAAGTAAGCTGATGGTGCCTAAAATTAAACAATTTAATAAAAATTGTAACTGGGTGTTTCTGCTCACCACGACCATCTTTTTCACAAATTATCAAAATGACCAAAAAATTACACAAAGTGTAGTCATTACAAGGGGAGTAAGACATCTTCCAAGAAATCGGCCAGAAAATGTAACAAGTAACGGAAATCGACGACAGCAACCTGACGACCCCCTATTTTGCGAATTAAGAAGGCTGCAGGCCAGAGTCTTTACGTAATTCATGAGAAGGCAAATGTGAGATAATCAAACAAGAGAGGAAGAGCTTGAGCGTAAAAGAAGAAGAGGAAGACAAACTTTCAAGATCATAGAGGGACTGTGGCGCTGCGCTTGACCTCTCAGACCGCTGACAGAGAGATAGAGAATCGTGGCCGCCAAAGGCGATGAAAATGCATTTAAATACGCAAATTTCTTAAATGATAAATCGCATTTTTATTCTTGCGAGCAAATTGCATAGGCCCTGGGGGAAGTTAAAAGTAACACTATCATAATAAGCTGATCCTTCTAAGATCACCAAAACAATCAACACAACGCAAAAACCTTTCAGTGGTGATGTTTAAAATTTACATCCATTAACGATCAGAACTCTCGTGCAAGATTATCCCGTATCTTAACCACTGTCCTAACTGTTTGACACACCATCCAGTTACTTTTGTGCGGGTTTCAAAGGTATTACTTGTTTGCCTTACACACAAATTGATTGGTGGGGTGGTAGTGGGTTATGGACAATGTTTAAATTGCAGTACTGTAGAAAAAAGGTGACCAGGAAAACTCTAAATGCGGCTGTACTTCGGGAATCAGCAAGCAAGATTACTTCTTGCTACACTACTATGGGATATCAGGCTATTCCTTGAAGAGTTGTGTGGCCCTAAATATTAGCATAGAGGCTTTTCAACAATAATGAAAATTACCACCGTGGTCATCGCCGTGATAATTATCATATCATAATCACAACTTCTTTTGTATTCATGACTGTCATCATCATCGTTTAGAGTCTATTGGTTGGCGTGGTCACGAATAGGTACTCAACATACACCCCAAGCCAGTGTGGTCCTTTATCCAGTATTCCTTGATACCTAGACTATTCAAATCATCTCATTCTCCCATTTCTTAGTGGTACTTCAGTCATTCTCTTTCCAGATAATAGCACCAAGCTTAGAGCAAATAGTAGCAACCAAAGAGGCCTTTCCCATAGTCGTCGGAGGACCAACACAGAATGTAGTAGATAATCCCGCTCTGGTTTCGGTCGTATCCACTATTACATCTGAAGGCCCTGAGCTATCTTATGTGTGTTTCCGTGTTGCTCTTGTTCACAGTACCTCCTTCGTCTTTGCCCTCTATCTTACACAAGACCGTCATTGAGCGAATCTCTGAAAAATTGACGAGATCCTGTCTGAATATATTTTTGCTAACATTCATATCTGTGGTGACTTTATTGTTTACAATTTAGAATGGTTAGTCTATTCTGAGACTGATAATGAAGGAAGGTTTCCTCATGACTTTTCCATTGTTTATGAGTTAACTCAATTTATAGATAAACCCATCCGCGTACCTAATGCTTCAATAAACCCCACAGATACACTCAACATTTTCTTTTCTATAATAATATCTATTTGCAAAGAATTGATGTACCCATGGGAACTCCCATATCCTCCATTATAGAGGACACAAGCATGCAAACATTTGATAGCACCGATCTAACAACTAAAGACGAGGAAAGATATGTTTACCATGTCTTAGCTATCATCACAAGGGCAGATTTACACACTTTCTATGATCGTATTGACAGCTTCCACTCAAGCACTAAGTTCACAACGGAACCAACTTTCCTGGACATTTAATTTACAAAAATAGCAAGACATATCTACAGGAAACCAAACCCAGTCGACCAGCATCAAAATAAGTCATATGACTACCTCCAAGATCAGACGCCAAAAGCATCATCACAGGTCTGTTGGGAGGAGCCAAAAAACTTGTATCAAACACCGTCACCCTGAAGAAGAAGAACAACACCTCAAAGAAGTTCTCTCATCAAAGACATTACAGTCCTGAGCATATCTAACTAATAACTGGTTTGGTATGTATTATCTCCTTTGGAGCCTGTATGCACTTGAGACCAGTAGCACATTTTACTATCCTGCCTAGATGCATATAATCGTCTCAGATTTTGTACTTGGGCATACAAATAGATAAAGTGATGACTACAAAAATCCAGTGACAAACCAAGTTTTGTTCACAATTTAGACCTATGCAATAGTGTAGGGCCTAGTCAATCGCCAATCGAGAAGTGGAGACTGTCACTGCATCACAACATAATACTCTTTACTGCTAAAGATTCTGTCCGTCATTGATGTCATCCTTGGCCATAAAATAGGGGTCCAGCATACGCTTTTATGTAGTCCTATTAATTTTTTCTTTGGTGAATCTTGAGCAAATTTCCAGTTCTCTAGGAGATCAGCCATTTTGAGCTGTCCAGAAAAGCAGGCTTCATCCATACCAAACATATGGCCAAAGCAAAATAATTACAACACATCTTTCTAATTAATTTACTTTTCAACCGTTGAAAAAGTGAGACACAAAGAACATTGCGTAAACATTTATTAGACATTTCTTAAGCTCTATAAAATCATTTGTTAACAAACCCCAGTCTGTAAAGTAGAGGAGAGTTAGCAAAACCAAACCATTGGAGAGTTTCGGTTAATCAGAGGAAAATCAAACAGTACCACTAAAGAGTTTTCTAGCTAAAAACGCACTGTGGAGTTCTGGTATTTCCTTTTAAAGTTGGAATTTAAAGGTCATCATTACAAAATCATGGTCGCTTCCTATATCTGCAATAGGGAATGTTCTTGTTCTGGCCCTATTGATACTACTCTGCATTTCTTTGAATATCAAAATATAAACAATCTGGTTGTGAATGCATCCATCCAGTTTGTGGTTGTGGAGAGTGTTTGCAACAACCATATTGTTTGTTCCTTGCGAATTCAGGTAGCCTCACTCCTCATTCTTTTGTTACTCCTGCACCAAATTTTCCTGTTATGCCATGCCATTGTTGGTGGGCATCTGTGCTGGTCGTAGCGTTGCAATCGCCTTGTGCAATGATGATGGCTTTCTATGGTGTTTCCTAGATAGTTTTTTCTTGGTCTTGGTAGAATTCTTCAAGTTCTTGGTCTTCACAATCCACTGTGGGGGCGTAAATCAGTATAATAGTTATGTTCTTTGGCTTTCCATTAAGCCGTAGTGAAATAATAATGCTAGATATAGGTTTGCACTCAGAGACTGACTTCACTATATTTTTATTGACTTGAATTCCAACACCCTTTTCATGTTTCTTCTCCTCTCCAGAGTACCAAATCGTATGTCCATCTTCAGAAGTATACTCACCTATTCAAATCCATCTTAGTTCAGAAATTCCAACCACGTTCCACGTGAATCTACCCATTTCATTTACTAGAAGCTCTAGCTTTTGTGTTCCCTTCAGAGTTCTTACATTCCATGCCCCTGTTATGAAGTTTTCTTTTGCTGTTTTTATGATACCAGTAACAGACTTTTCACAAACCTTACCCAGGTGGTTGCTAGCAAGGTGCGCGGCCGTTGTTAGCCCGGGCCCCGACCGATCAGGTATGAGATTAGTTTTCAGTTGTGTGATCATGGATGTTACATTAGGGAAAAAAACCTGGTAGTCCCTATCTCCTCTCCAGGTTATTGGGGAGTTGAAAATGGAAGGAAGAAGAAATTCCTTATTAAGTAGAACACTTTTGAATTTTACATGAAAATACTTGTTTTTAGATACTCAGAAGTATACATGTCCTGAAGCTGAATCTGGAGCGAAGTTCAAAGTGGGAAAGTTAAAAGATAAACTATCAACAACACTTATTTTCACTGCCTAATATTGTACAAGAAATGACAAATGCAAAATAATGATAACAGGACCGACACCAATGAAATTGAATGCACCCATTCAGGTGAATGGCAAAAGTCTGCAACAGGTTAGAAGCTTTAAATATCTTGGCTCAACAATAACCGAAGATAGAACATCAGCAACAGAGATAAATTAAGAATTGGTATGGCAACAAGTGCATTATCCAGACTGGAAAAAATAAATAAATATTAAAATAAACCTTCTACGTGCAATTGTTACGTCTACAGTGCTATACGGATGTGAAATGTGGAGTCTTAAAAAAAGTTAGAAAAAGAATTGGTGCGTTTGATATGAAATGTTTTTGGAGAATTCTCGGAATCTCTTGGAGGAATCGGAAGTCAAATGATTTTGATAGGTGTGAAATTCAACGAGAATACGGCAAAATTGACTGCCTCTTGGACATTGTGAAAACTCGGAAGCTTAAATGGTTTGGGCATGTTACAAGGAAATGATGATATCAAGCAATGGACTGGTCTCAGCTTAACGGAAGGACTGAGTAGAACTCAAGGCAGAATGAGATGAAAGACAGATGTTCATGTGTGGGTGCATCAACGGCCTCCACAGGGGTTATGGTCATGATGATGATGATGAATAATCTTTCACGTTACGTCGATTATAGGGATACTTGATAGTGCTCATAGAGTACTAACAGAAAAGGGATTGGTCATTGATAATGGTTATAGCAGTAGTTATTGATACTTGGCAATTTACACTTCCAATACTTCTTCAAAAGTACCCTTAGAAATTGAAATTATGCAGATGGTGTATTTTGAAAAAACAATTACGCTACCAAACATGCTACTTGTTTACAAAACAAATTATGCAGCACTTTCAACTTATCCAGAAAAAAGAAGCTGTACTCTATAATTACAAATATAAAATTTTGGGCACTAAACTCTTAAATTTATCTAAAATTTAGAATTTACCACCTATAGTATCGGGTGGTTATAGTAGTAAATAATGGAGTAAATCGCTCGCAGTAATTGTAGAGAATAAACTTAGGGATCACGATCGAAATATACATCTTGTTTCTATTCTAATTGCTTCCAACTGATTTTGTTCAACATGATTATTCACAATTACTTTACCGAATGTGTTAATTGGACTATCAGCTTAGTTCTGCATGAACAATACTCTTTCCTCGTTATAGAATGTCTCTCTCCCCTCTTAGATTAAAGGTCAGTATTTGTAATCATCGAAATATCTTAGTGAATTCTTTGTCGTACTTGGCGTTGATTATTATCTAGAACATCACGTCTTGGAATTTCAATCTCGTATTGCCGGCTAGTTAAGGTGGTTGAACTTTTTTTACAACGTAAACGTTTCGCACAATCTGAGGTCCATCATCTCTTTGCAATATGACGGACGGTCCTTGCTGAGAAATTACTTAGTTAGGAACAGGATCATACTTTGATGATAACTTGTTAGACTTCACCTCTTTCAATGGGACATAATCATTTTCTTTAATAGCTTATGTCACTACATTTGTTGAAATCAATGTATTCTTTGTTCTTTCGTTGTGAATACGATCATTTTGCACAGCGGCTACATTCATATCAGCAGGTTGAGGAGGCAAGGAATGAAGGTCTCTTTTGATTTTTCGATTGAGGAAGGGTCTAGCCGGAAAAACCGTAGTAGAACAATGTGGTACAGAACAATAGTCCTGGAGAAAAGCAGGTAGTTTGCTTTTCCAGTTTCTGGACTCAGTGGAGGACGTGTGTATAAACCTGAGGACAGTTCGATTAAAGCACTCAACTTCGGCATTAGTTTGTGGTCAGTATGGTGTGATTTTTCGAAGTGTAATGTTGTGATTCTAAAGATACGATGAAAATTCACTGGACGTAAACTGGGAGCCATTATCGGAGACTAGTATTTCAGGATAGCCATAGCGGTGGAAAATTTGATGAAGGTAGTTAATGATCTTCTCTGAAGTCGATGATTTTAGCATAGCTGCTTCAGGCAATTTGGTGGTTGAATCGATGAAAACAAGAGGAGTTTCGCCTCTAGGGATTGGTCCACATCATAAGTCAATATGAATGGTATGCCAAGATCGTACTGGAGACGGAAGGACATCTATTGGCTCTGGCTTGAGTGGGAATACAATTCTTGATTATTCCTTCGACAAAGGAACCAATGACAGGCCATCAAACTTTCTCTAGCAGTAACTGTTTTGTTTTTACAATGCCTAAGTTATGTTGGTGAGCAATCTCTAAAACACGTTTCTGCGATGATTCTAGGATAACAAGACGTGTCCCACATAAAACAATCAAGTCTTGCATGGGCAGTTCCTCTTTAACTATTTTTGTATGGCATGAGATTTGGAGATTTGGGCCAGTTTGGGGAGCAATGGAAGCATGAACAGCTTGAAGAGCTTGATCAGTTTCTGAGGCGGCAAAAATTTCTAACAAAAAAAGGGACTTAGGTATAAGATGAGAGATAAGAGCATGAGCATGAATGTAGTCTTTAGTGTGGATCTTTCTTTACATTGCAGACTTTAAAATAGTTACGTGCTCGACTACGTGCGAGAGTGCATAATCAGGATTCTGTGAACCTGACTTGTAATGGACTTTAAAGGAGTATGGCATCAAGCCCAGCACCCACCGTTCGATTCATGCAGGAGGCTTCGCTTTTGGGCTGTAAATGATCTAAAGTGGTTTGTGGTCTGTGTACAGATCAAAGACAATTCCGTAACTGCTAACGCTTCTTTCTGAGAGTAGTGGGTTCAACGTCAATTAGTGTCCTGCTTGCATAAGCAATAGGCTTGCACTCACCATTAATGGTTTGAAAAGGGATGGCTCATCGACAGTAAGCTGTGTTGGCGCTGTAGTATCATAATGTGCCATGATTGGAGCTGTTGCAAGGATGGATTTACGTTTCTCAAATGTTGTTGAGCTATACTCCAAATCCAGGGCTTATTTTTTGTGCGGCAAAAGTCGTAAGGGCTCAGAAATAGTTAAGAAATTGGGAACAAATTTGGAAGAGTAAGTTACAAGCTCTAAGAAACATCGAACTTCAGAAGAATTTGTAGGAGGAGGAGTGTTCTTAATGACAGGAATATTGCTCTCATCTGGAGATGTAATGCTTCGATTGCAGTGCGAGTGTGGCGAACGAAAAGGTACTTTAACTATAAGATGATGACCAAGGACAAAGAGGCCGCCCCAGGACAAGATGGCATGATGACCTACTCCACTACAATGGACCAACGTGATCCGGAACTGCAAAAACAAGAAGCTATGGCTGCAATGTAGAGAGGGGTTCCTCCATAAGGAGAGATAAACACCCCGACGATGAAACTTAATATTGGACTGCCTTGCCCTTTCAAGTACAGTTCCTAAAACTTGGTCATGTTCTGGCTCTGTCCTGCCTGCAATAACAATATCATCATGTATAGGCAAGGCACCAGGGACGGAACCAAAGTACTCATCTACCATACGCTGTGACACATCACTGGCACAACAAAGACCAAATGGTGTTCTTTGGAAGCGATAACGCCCATACGGGGTGTTAAAAGTACACAAGAACGATGACTCACTATTAAGTTGCTGATGCCAATAGCAATCAAACATATCTACGACTGTAAATACTTTGCAGCCATTCAGAACACTAGAGATCTTTTCTTGTGAGGGTGGATGGTATGCCTCCCTCTTGATAGCTCATTCAGATCTGGTGGATCTAGACGTAAACATAATGATTTGTCTTTTTTCTCTACAATGACGACATTACTTACCCAATCGGTAGGTTACTCGACTTTAGCTAATACTTCACGATCTACTAACGAGTACAAAGTAGATTTTAGACGTAGCATAAGGCTCAATGGTACTCGCCTGTTAGGTTGGATTGTGGGAGTATGGTCTGCTTTAAGTTGAATGTCATACTCACCGTCTACACAACCAAGCATAACAGCGAAACAGGGCAATAAGAGCATACTCACTATACAATCCTTGTTAGATCATGGGGCAGCCACATGACGATTATCGGAAATGTTTTTAAAAATTGACGGATTTCATTATACGTGTCATAATATGTTGGCTGGTTACGTAAGGTCTACCATCAGTTAGCTGATATACATGACAAGTACGCCACGCATTGGCAAAAGTGTTGGCTGTGTTAAGAATTATGTTTGTATCGAAATGAACTTACCTGATTACTGAACAGAATTGGTCGGTTTAGATTTACCTTCCTCAAAGAAGAATGATCATTCAAAATAGTTGCAAATGCTATAACGCATTCGGTTGTCTACGGGGAAATGAAGAAAGAGGGAAGACGCTTCTCCTGAGAAACGTTCCATGAAAACACTACGAGTACAGTGAGACCAACTTAACGTCAAATAGATATCTTTATGTGTAGAGCACAGCGAACCTTTTGCTGAATCGCTAATAAAGTAACAAAAAGTAAAAAATCGCTGTTGATTTTTAGGATGTACCCTGCTCATTTGGTGGGGCACATGCCAATTAATAGGGCGCGAGTTCCAATCCTGAAAATGACATATTTTCCATTTTCTCGAATATTCTCCAAAATAGAAATCTTTTATCAATTCCAGGAATGTAAGTCAATTGCATTATTATTCCTTAGCAATCCTTTTCGGGTGTAAGAGGTTAAGTTTGTAGTGTGACAAGAATCGGTTTTAAAAATAAATGAATTGAAACCAATATGAAAAAAACTGTATGAGCTAAATTTCACAAAAAACAAGTGTTGAAGAAGCATAATTTGAACCACAAAAAGAGTAGATGAGGATTGTAAGAAGCTGAACCAACAATATAACATTTATGCTGCTAGTCTCATAAAACCTGACTTTAAAGCAAAGCTGTTTTCATTTCAATAAACGATTTCCTTATTAAAATCAAGATAGACTATTCATAATTATCCCGTTTTACGTCACTCATTCTCTCTATAGTCCACAGTTGAGTACCTTGGGGAAAGATGCATGGAAATTTTTGATCTCACTTTTTTCTATTCTCAACAAACCCTAAAGGATTCTACTAAACTTGTGAAGATTACAATTATGCAAATTGAATGTTGGATAATCGAATTCACCTCTTCCGCCATCACGGGCCCTGTTTAAAGATCTATGTCCTTTTTTGCTTGCAAACACACGTAAAATGTGAATATTTCTATTCATTCGGCTGCTACTCGTCCGGAAGAATGGAAAACAAAAACAGCCACAAAAGTTGAGTGAAAACATTACTGAATCCACTGGCAGTAACGCTCTACAAGGAATGATCTACGAAGTGTTTCACAACGTTTTGCTTTACTTACCAGATCGGTACATGCTAAGTCTAAATCCTCTAGTACTGCATTCACTTGCAAGGCTCCTGCAATGGCCATCCCACCTTTTCGGCCAATTTTATTGCCATCCAACTTTAAGCTGCGAAGTGTTTCATTCATCTACATGAAATACAGGGGGTGTTAATTGTTCATGATATATAGACTATAAGACCTGCCTTGAGTAAACATGACGAACTATCATCATAAAAACGTATACAAAACTAAATTTACTAACTATTACCCTACCGTATTTATTACAGCACTTTCCTCACAAACATCTTTCTATATATTCATTTCATTCAATGATTGCCAGCTCTTGATACCTTAGAGATACAATGGGACAGTTAGGGTTATAAAGGTTCTGCAGGAACCTGAGCCAAAATGACTAGAAGAGCTCAATGCAGCTTTTACCGTGCTTTCCAATTATGTTTTCTCATTATAAAGTTGTGGATATATACAGTTACCTCTAGAGCTGTGACTACAGTTGAGATCATGAAGTGCCTGCTTTGGGATGAGAATGCAGTTATGATGAGACCATTTAATAAGGCTACCTGATTATGTTCCTGTACCTACTGAAAACTTACATTGGCCTTTTGATCTTGTTGAACTCCACATATCTACTTACATAATTAACCTTCTGAAATAGACGTAACACAATCAGTGAATGAAAGTCAATTGTAAAAATACTACTATATAGAGACTATAACGTGGTATCAGAAGTGGGATACCAAATCCATTCTCACAATTAGTACTCCTGGCATTTTCTTCTGAAATGTGTTAAGTTAGTAAAGTAGAGAAAGAAGATTTATAATTTTAAGACTATAAATTTAATTTCTCTTAATGAATAGACAAAAACAGTATCTTGTGGGTCACTATTTGATCTTTATAGAAACAAAGGGTACTAGATTTAGTGGTGTAGGTATGTTAATTATTAAGGCATTCATTGGAAAAGTAGTTCATATTCATTTCAAAGAATGAGCATCTGCTACGTATCTACTAGACTTTTAATTGTTTAGTGTACCATTACCATCTTTCATATAAATATTCCAAAAGTTGGTAGTCTCTAAAGTGAAAAATACATCTAATAAATTGCTTCCAGGTTATCTTGCGATAGTATCTCAAAACAGGCTTGTACATTACAGATCATACAGCCACGCATTCTTTCGTGGGATGAGAAGAACACAGAGTCGTCCACATCATTAATTTGGTATCCATGTTCAACTGCAAATGGTTACATATAAGGGAATCAATGTGTATGGAATGAAACAAAAATGTTAGTATAATGTTCGTAGCAGGCCCATAGTCAGGGATCTAAATTTGGAGGCAAACACTGAATTTGGAGGGGAAGATACTGCATCCCCTGTAGCTTCTGGCAAGGAATGCCATTTTCACTTTATTCTATAATGGAGCAATCAGCACTTTTCTTCGCAAAAATTACATGTCATATTCTTTTACAAACAAAGCCATGTTATTGTTGTTGCAACTTGTATTCAAAATTTTTGGTAAGAAATTTCAGCTTTTATCAACAGAGTAAGCGGTACAAAATAGTGAAACAAACAGGTAATTCAAAAGCCATTACCTGAATTCCTTTAGCTATGAATTCTGCTCCCACAGGACCAAAGTCATTAAAACTCAATGTAAGGTATTTCATAGACTGGGTATCCTAAAAATAAGGAAAATTGGTATTATTGCAGTAAAGTTAGTAAACTTGAGGGGATGCAAAGTTTGTAACATATCTTCATTAATGAAAACTAATTAACAAGGACAGAGTATTGTAGCTATGGTATAGAATTTAATATAGGATTATTTTCCTATCCTTGAGAAGTTCCCATCACGAGAAATTGCTAGTACAAGGCATGTATGACATTGATGAAAAAACAGATTAAATAATCAACTAAATAAATATGTTATACATTTTCACTATAGTGAAGTAACCAGGGCAGGATTCAGGGCAGGACCGAAGGCGCCTGGGCCTCCCACCATTAGGGGATCTCCAACCAGTAAAAGGTTTCCTTTTTTAACTCCTCGGGCATGACTATTGTCTGCAGACAGTAAGCGGAAGCGATAAATGATGGTTTGGGGAGGTGTAATCAAACAGCAAAATACGGTTCTGAAAGTTTCTTGCATTTTATAAATTGGTTTATCGTTTTTCTCGACAAATGTCAGTATGTATTCAAAGATTTATCAAGCCAATTTACTGCTTTTTCCATACAGAAAAATGTCTTAGACGAGATTCACGCAACAGGACAGCAACTCTTAAGGACTTACCGAGATAACTTGGACGTTACATTTATTGACGAATTGTGTCATTCTGTAACATATGTAATAACCATTACAAACCAGCAGTCAGAAGGTATTAGCGCCTACTCTGCCCTGTACAGACTACTGTAAGGGTGTCCACCACCAAGATAACTTTGCAGATAAACCTTATTTTGATGGTATAAATATACAGCGGCATGCGCTCCTTCTCGAAACTCAAATGATTTGGGAACCGATTACAGACAGCCATGAAGCAGGAACGAATTCTAAATCTGGCTATCATGAGGATCGAGTCATAATGCGTGGGCTGGACTTCAGAGACATCATCAGCGACTTTGCCGCACAAAAATCACGGAAAGTATCTGGACTGCAATGCTTATAACTCAATCCATACTCTGGAATTAAACATGTCTACTCGTTACTTTAAATAAACATTGTCATGAAAAATTAAGTACTATAATGGTACCTGATTACACCGATTCAGCCTGTCAATCAAACAACGTCATTGAACCAATCACATTGCGGGACGAAAGAATTTTCAAGCAAAATTTTTAGGTCCGTCAAGTATAAAGAATTTTTGAGAGAATTAATATTAGATCCTTGTAATTTACAGCTGTCCTACGCGAATGATAGCTACTCCATTTTACGAGGCTTCTGCTACGAAACTTTTAGAATTCGGGAGTAACTCTCATAGAAAGAATACAGTAAAGAACTGATACGAACCTGCGAGTTGTTGATACATATTTAGATTATCACGGACCAGGTTTAATGGTTTATTCATAAACCATAAATTAAATGGATTTCTCAAAACGTTCAAAATCCTTCGAATGAAACTAATCTTGTGCTCATTTCCATTTAAACGGAAAAGTCAAAATAGTGGTATTGAACGCAAGAAGAGTCTAAGCTGTAGAATCCTTCGCTTGAAAGGTGTCATTTGAGAGAAGATTTTGATTTTCATCGGCCATTTTGAGCTACCGCTTACGACTTAACTCGATTTTATCCTGATAATATCATGTTTAGGTTGCAAAGTATTTTGAAAACGAGCAATTTTTTGAGAGAGAGGTCACGAGAAAATAATGTAAAAGTTTAAGCGTACTTGCCGTTCGTTTTATAAAGCGCGTTTATTTTACATCTTTGTCTTCTATGTGCCACACGCAAGAGCATGCATGTTTACTCACGTACGAGCATACAAACCGGTAGTATGCCATCAATATTTTGCCACACACTTTGTCCTGCACCGAGTTTAGTTCACAGTTACCAAAACTAGTTTGTCAGAAACATGACGAAGCACGTGGTTGCACGACAATTTGTCTGCTCTTTTACTTCGCAAAGAAATTGTACACTATATTAATAGAAGATCCAAAGGGCAATCACTTCGCGACTACACTTTGTTTAAGTTTTCGCTAAAACGTCCCAAAGAAAAGCATTCTTACACTCATGTATATCATAAAGTGTAAAAAAATACATTTCCGACTATATTGGTACTGAGTCAACTGGAATAATTAATTTTCGTCCATCAAAAATTGTCCTATAAAAATATTGCTTAATATTCTATGGCGTATGCAATAGAAGAAGTTAGAAACGGGGCCTCCTTTTCACGTGGGCCACGTGCCTCCCACCAGCTTAATCCGGCTCCGCAAGTAAAAGAAAATATCTCGAAACGTTCAAAACCTTACAAAATGTAACTTTTAAGCATTGAATTATAATCCTTATAGTGTATGCTTATAGAGACAGAACAACAGTGCTAATCAGTCCTGCAGCTCTAGTATCTTAATTCAGACATTGGTGCTGCTTTATGCAGTTATCTAACTAGCTCATAGCCCAAGAGAATGTCTTGACTGATACAAATATTTGATTGTGCTAAAGATCCATTCAGTAACAGTATGTAAAGAATACAATAGCACTAACTCTCTATGCATCCTCTGCTATATCAAGATCACAAGATTGCTCTGCAAAGGCAAAATAATGAGTAAAGTTTATAAAGATTTGCTGCTGGCTTGTGAAATATCCATAGTTTGTTTGAATCTTAAAAGTTTCTCTATCACACATAATAACCTGATGAAGACAACAGATTAATACTACATGATGTATTATGAACTTAATATTAGGGGGGCTCAAGGAAATATACTTTCTGCTGTTATAAAGTCACACTTCAAAATGAGACATCAATATTTGACAGTAAAACATTATTCTGTATCATGTTTGGGTGTTGATGTCCACTG
>JAAAKM020000498.1:11281977-11293047 GCA_010016025.2 Alatinidae sp. Z8VKAUB7J3
TTAGAAAACGCGTGATTTACAGACAAAAACCTTCTTATTCAGCAACAAAATCTAATATAATCACTTCGATGTCGTCTTCGTTTTCCTATATTTTATTGTGTCAAAGCATCATCAATGACCATGGCTTTTCCATTTGCACATAGAAAGTCATGGATCTAAGGTCACCATTGGTAAAGGTCGGTTTGGGCTCTACCGTAGGGAAAGAATTACACACGGCAACGCATGATCGAGAAGAGGCCAAAGACTACGACATATCTGCAGTTTGGACGTACCCAGACTTGCTCGTGGGCCATGTGCCAACTGAAAATTCAATCTTGTGTTACCACTTCTTAAATCAAAGCAACGGCAACGTGATGAGTACAATCGCTCATCGGATAAGGCAATGAGAAGTTGGACTTGATGTTCGTGCAAAATTAAGCTTTTAAACGAGAGCAAGGACATGCGCTAAAACCCCTTTAAAATGAACTTTGAAAGAAGTAGAACTTTTTCTGACAGTAACTCTTGAAGTGTCAGAGAAAGGCCTTTATGGTACGTTCCGGAATTACAGAGAAAAGAAAATAACAAAAAACGTAAGTCTCTAACGCCTCCTCATTTGACTATCCTGGTTTCCAGCATACGCCACGGCTGTGAGGTCGTTTATTCGAAGGCGCGTGCTTAGATCACTTCGGAACCTCCAATGCGGGCGACTATTTGAGGACGGCGTTTACTCGAACTAATACGGTATATATCTTTTTCCCGGGAACGCTGGCGATGGCATAGTCAAAGAATACGTTTCTTATAACGGCAGATTATAATCTTTTCTTGTAAACAATAGCCCTTCACTAGTTTTGACTTCACTAACTAGTTAATATCGCCAGATTGCCTTAAAGCCACCCACGCCAATTATTAGCATAACTTGAAAAATGGCCAACATTTTAACGAGTTAGGAGCACATTACTTTGCGTAACGCAATTTTCACGCCATTCTAAAGAGGCAACCATCAATTACAGTACATTTAATGACAAATCAATACACCAACAAGCAGACACAAAAAGACATGCTATTCGGAAATAATCTGCCTCTCTTACTTGTTAACAAATCCACAACGGCCATATCTCCATCAAATTTGCAAAAACACAGACAACATGGCTGACAATAAAAAGAATATTATCCCATACATTATGGCCTATTAAAAAAGAACAACTCCCTTTTCATTACATTCTATAAAAATATATCACATATATTTACAGTTCCGTTATATACGGCTTGGCCACAAATAAAAACCACAAAGGAAATACCCTCTTAACTTTTGAAGTACTTTACTAGGCGTATCAAAGAGTCAAGCAAGTGTGGTAGCAGCTGTTAGGACACGCGGGGTACTGTTAATAGCTTCGTGGGTTTGTATGCTCTGGATAAATGAGTCAAACGTTATCCCATCGTTCCCGTCAGCCTCCGGGGGCTGTGGAACGTCATGGACAATGGCCTGAGGTTCAGACCTGGTTTCGTTCACTGATGACATGTAATCGAGTACTGAGGCATATCTCTCAGTATCGATACTGTCTTCAAGAGTTGCTTTCCTCTTTCCAAGCGAAACTTGTGAGCCTAGACATAATTTAACTGCCATGACGTGGCAACACTGTCCATCGTTACCGCATGAACAGTATTGTTGAGGATATAATGTTACTACGTGAAGGTCATTCATCAACCCTCTTACCATGAATGCTTGCTGCTGAATACTGTGAGAAATAGTACCTGAAGCAGCAATCAGTCTAGCCTTCGTTAGCTCGTCCTCTTCTTGCCCAAACGCTGCGCAAAAGAGCAAGGATGGTAATCGATGCGAACGGAGATTTTGAACAATGTCTGACGGAGGGCATAGATCCTGGTATGCTCCAAGCTCGTCGAAATCTCTTCGGAGAAAATCCAATGAACCTGTCAATCGATAGCTACCCGTGTTACCGAAGCCACGAACTATTTCATTGGCCATGTACATTTGCAAATAATAAAATGCAAATACGATCAAATCCGGAGTCGGCTCTTTCACGTCCTGAATTTGCCGAATGATCGTTTGCATATCCTTACAAGCCAAATCCATCACACCAAGCGATGAGCTATAAATTCGATACTTTTCTAAAACCCATCTCCCGAGCCTTTCTGCGATTTCTTGCCGAACTTCTCGGTCGAAGAAGTCTTTAAATTCGTGACTCCACGAAAGTTGGAAGTCGGCAATCCGTTGTTCAAAGCCCTCTTTCGTGGGTTGGGTGAGCAAGGTACGAATAGCGTCCGTGTAAGGTGTGATATTTTGGATGTCCTTTTCGTGAGCACGTAACCATATTCTTACTTTTAATATAAGATGCTCCCAATCATAAATGTGAAATAAGTTCGGAAATACACTTGATAGGCTCTTAGATAAGGCTTCGTTTCGACATGTTAGCACTGGCGATTGATACTCCGAGACTGAAGAAACAGTCTCCTTGACAACATCGAGTAGAGTCTGATGTGCGAACATATGATCATTGTCCTCGTATATCATAGCATGAGAAGGAAACGCAGGTTTCGATTCAAATGCTATATGAGAAAACATAAATACATTGACATAAAACTTACCAACCTTAAATGGTTCAGAGTAGGAAAATACAACCTTGTCATCTGTCTGTAGCTGAAGAATATCCTCTAAGCTTCTGATCATGGCTGGTAGACCTACAACACAAAGTAACTTGGGCATTGTCTGTACATAGTGCACGAACTTCATATTACTGCTGGCAACATCGTACATCGCATTGATGACCGCTCTTGGTGCCCGGGTATGAGCCTCGTCCAAACGTTGCTTGCGTCGAAAGTTACGCACCTGGATCTTATTTCGTGCTTTCATGACTGGGCTCACTGTGCTCCCTTCCTCTTCTTTGAGAATTTCGCTTGGCTTCTTTTTAGCCGTAGCACGAGTAAGTTCTTTTCTGACTGATGGGCATACAGCGTAGAAGGGTTTCCTGCTAACACGTGAGTTCCCATGCGGAAAATCCACGGTAACCTCATGATTACCTATATAGTGTATCAGCATTGGCTTTGGAGAGCGGTTATCACCTATTAGTTCGTAAACATGTCGTTGAAAGTCGAACGTTTTGCCTTTGGGCAATCTCGATACATAATACTGTTTTCGAATTAGTGGTCCCTTTCGGGGCATGTCTTTGGGTCCATTGTTGAGCCATCTGTACTGGTCGCACTTCCAGTTATCTGTAAAACACGGAATATACAAGACGTTTTAACGAGTGATTTGCACTTCGAGAATACAGCGCATACGTACAATGTGTGATGTTAAGTACTATTGCTTTGCTACAAGAATACTACTGTAAGATTCGGTGCCACGGCTATAAATATATAACGCATATCAATACGTTCTGTACTGCGAAAGTAGCTTCTCAAAGTTCTGCAACTTTAGTTTAAGTGCAAATTCAGTAATATACTGTGTACATGTACTAGTTTTCATGCGAACCATTGATGATTATAAACACGAGGCTACAAGATGAAAATTTCAAGATACAATTATGAAATACGCAATATTTGAAAACTCTAGGGTCCCTACAATTTAAAAAGCACTATAGTAGATTTCTTTAATGTTGAGTGCGTCGCAAAAGAAGACAGCTAGGCCTGCGGTTTGACAATCCTTTGCTAAGATGGCTGGGGAACATTAAAAGGGAGGGGCAGCCTTATTAAACAATGTCTGCAATTGCAAGCAAAGTGCAGTCAAGACCATACATTTACAACGTCGACAAGAACTGCTAATTTCTCTTCCTCGTTGTCGCAAAAAACGGCGGAGATTAACCTACTTCAACCCCTATCTTCCGTCATAAATGATTGCTCATCCTCACGGAGGACGTAACAAAGACGTCATAAAAGACAACTTAAATATTTGGGGTTGAAAAGATTTAATGTGTAGGATCATACTACTTGTGAGCCAAATAAAAATGAACAATCTAATTAACATAATTACCTAGAAGGAGCAATTATGGACTTAAAAGGATTATATTGATGCTGCAGCTACTAATAATGATGATGACAATGATGATGATACTGATAATGATGATGATGATGATGACAATGATGATGCAGGTGGAGATGAGGATGACCATGACAACTAAGATTATGTTGATGATGGTGATGATGATGATGATATTATTGTATTAAACCAAATCATCAAGCAGCTACAGCAGAGTTGCCTTGAAGCCCCTACTGTACAGTACTACATCTTTCAATACTTATTTTTACCAGAAAGATAAAATGTGATTAAACCAGACATATCACTCACAAACTGATCAGGAATCACTACACCATATAAGTCGAATTTGTTTCAAATTTGCAAAGGAAACAATTTATCTGAAAAATAACATTAATTATAGAAGATCTCTAAAATAACCCCATTAAGGTGCACTCTGTAAAGGATACTTTTCTTGAAACTTGTATTGCTAAATTCATAGGCCTTATTTATTAATACCAAATATTGTTGAGAATTAGTGCTGGCGTCAGGAAAATGGGAAGTAGGTAACAAGCAATCAAAATGACATTCAGAGGGAAAATTACTCTTGAGCAAAAGTTTAACATTCTTTAGGTGCCTTTTAAGAGAGACCCCTATGATTCAGTTCACACATATTCAAAACTGGCAAAGGTTGGTAAAGTTTGAGTACGTATAGCAATATAAGTTTTATAATATATATAATCACACTTCGAATACCTTAAGATATAAAGGAAACAAATATTTTGCCCAGAGCCTGGATCTTCCTTAGCTTTTGTTTAATAAAGTATTAAACTTTATTTATATAAATGCTACATGAAAACAGGTCTTTTACATGCCTTGTCGGATCTAAAGATGTATATGTTTCAAGCATCACACTGAAAGGCCATTACATCATTGGTTTACAATTTTCTGTTTCCTATTTCAAAACTCCATTTTTTTATTAGAACACATGTTTCTCTGTGCTAGTCTGTAATAAGTGTATCATCAATGTTTAAAGGCAAAGGGCTTCAGCAGCATTTGGATTTATCAAAACTAGTATCTGCATAGGGCTGACAAGTCCATATTTCAACAGTGATATCAATTTCACCAACACTGGATTAAAATGTCCAAAATAGGAGTACTTAAACATTTGAACGCCATTCTACAATTATATAAAATACATTGGGTATCAATATGGTTTCTACAAATTACTCCAGGAGTCTGTTTGCCATTGAGTGCTCTTTTAACTGGGAGAAGGGTATAACAAAATTGTACATTGAACTAGAATGCTCTTTAAATTTATTTATCCAAGAACCTTGTTCCATTTGGGCTTTCCCCTAACTTTTCTAATGGAGGGGCAGGGTGCTGTCCTCTGGACCCTCCCTGTAAAACTGCATGGCTGCAACCTGCAAGTACTCAGTAGACACATAGCAATTATTTTATCTTTATTGTGAGTTGAGCATTACCACAATAGCTTGTTATTGTCACTGAGGGAGCTGAGGGGATTTAAACCCACAACCCATTGGTTGAAAACAAAACCATGACTCAGTGGGTGTGGGAAAATTGATTTATTATGATTATTTATTGTGTTTTGTCTTTGAGCCTTTGTCAGTACCAGAGACATTCAAGTACTCAGCAGACACATAGCAATTATTATCGTATATATTTATCATTACTAATTATTATGATGATTATTATTCTAACTTGCAATTAATAGCATATATATATAATAGTAGCTGATGTCCTGCACTTTCTATTAAGTATATCTGGCTAATGAAAACAATATTGATATGGACATTGGAAATCTCAGCTCTCACAAAATTACTGGGGAGAGATTTGGTGTTAGCTCAGGATCCTCAAACACCCCTTTCATGAGAATAGGATTGCTAAAAGGTGCATCTCCTTTTGATGTAACTTTTGTGGCTAGGTATGCATCCCTTCTAAGGTATTTTTACAATTATCTCTAGTTGTCACCATTGCCCTACCTTTGTGATAAAACACTTGGTCAATGGTGTCATTTTACCGGCAAACTTTCTATAAGGATC
Organism: Alatinidae sp. Z8VKAUB7J3; assembly: GCA_010016025.2. Classification (NCBI taxonomy): domain Eukaryota; kingdom Metazoa; phylum Cnidaria; class Cubozoa; order Carybdeida; family Alatinidae; species Alatinidae sp. Z8VKAUB7J3. The sequence continues at coordinate 11,287,987 of JAAAKM020000498.1, forward strand.
TAGTAGCCAAAAAGTCAGGAATAACACAAGAATGTAACTCAACCTCAACATACATGCCTCTAAATTCACTTAAAATCTTTTTGCCTCGCCAACCTCCACACCATATTGTCACAGATTACTGAAGCTAATAAAATACAAAGATTCTTTCTGGCTCAAATGGTATATATAGGCCTATAATCAATAAGACTGTCACTTAACGAAATTGCTATAAACTTCTTGTACGGTATCTTGTAATCTTTTAAATGGTACAGTCGAATTGCCTTTTCATCTCAACCTCTTATTAAAGTGTACATCAGTATTAGGCCAGCCATAACAAAAAATGTAAAGGTTGCAGTTGAAATCTGCTCCCTTATAAAAATGATCCAACAGAAGGCCTATAGAAGCTTAATGATAGTAAACTGAAAACATTATTCAATGATATCCAGTACTTGTTGATAGGGACAGGGCCTACTCAACCTCTATATATTTCCTTGCGTTCTGCAATGCAGTAGGCCTATATGGTCTGTGAGACCGAGGAGGATTTGAAAAGAGGAATAAACGAATGGGTAACTATTCGGTACTGCGAAGTTTGTCCACTTGAATCTCGCAAACACCTATTTGTAAACCTACAAATGCAAAATACTAACGTTTTAAAACAGCAGCATCAGTGATTAAATGATTGCCGCTACCAATACCGACGTAAATAATAAATTTTTGAACGGAACGTTATTATTCCCTACTTTCTTTTGCAAAATCTGAGTTAGCCTATTGCCTTTCAAATAAAAAAAGTTTGGTAACGGAAAGTGCCGCTGGCGGCATCAAAGCGGCGCCGACGTCACAGACCCCTAAAAATTACTATGTAATGCCTTTAAGCACATACAAACGGCATAAAAGGGCAAGAAATACTGTCAAATGCTTCAGATATTGCATGACTAGGTTTATCTGCGCGATGAATGTAATGCAGGGATCAGATTTGCTAAATTCTTACTTGGGGGCTCATCAGTAACGTCACATACCCCTAAAAGTGCTGAAAATTCCCCCCAAAACGTAAAAAATAGGAACGAAAGACATAAAATGGCGAGAGATGCTGTCAAATGCTTTAAATATTGTATGGGCACAGCCAACTCAAATATCATCATGCATATCAAACATTTTGGCACATTTACACCTATAATACCTATTTCACACCTTTGCAGGGGCTTAATGAGGCAAACATCGATCAATTTCACACCTAAAAAATTCCCCCAAATTACCTAAAAACGGTAAAAAAGGGCAAGAAATGCTGTTAAATGTTTAAACTGATGATAAAATATCTTTCATTACATAAAGGATCCAACGAGTGTATTGATAAATAATGGAGAGAAATGAGATCATTTGTTGTACGTCATGGGACGGGAAGTACTGTGACTCTGGACAAGCCAGAAGTGATTTTAGTAGTGGTAGTAGTTCATTATTCTGGAGGCATGCAAGACCCAAAATCCCATGAACACGCGTTACTATATGTCATTTAACTAGAATCGGCTACAGAGATTATGCGTAAGTTAAAAGTTCCCCAGGTCATAAGGTGTAAAAAATTGCAAGAACCAGTGACAGGTATAGCTCATCAACGCGCATTTATATCTGTCTCGACGCTGTGGATGAAACTGCCAAATAAAGCATCTGTATTTTTAATAATTGTACCGTAAAATTTAGGATTGAAATCACACTTAAACTGCATAAGTACGCTTAAATTTCTGTTGTTGTGAAAGGTAGATTAATATAGTGCCACCAGACAGAGTAGAAAAATTTGGGGGGCAGTTTGTCAAGTGATCGAATGCAGTTAACTTCAAGTCAAAGAAATGCACACACTCTGGTAGCCATTAAAAATCTGCACAAGTTACAATCGTGATCTTGATCTTCTAAACAATGCCAATTATTTTCGTCACCCTTTGTTAATATGTATACTATTTAGAAGATATGTAACAATTTCGTATCTAGTCCATGGATGTTTAACAGAGCGTACCATACAGATTACCCTTTTTGAGTTGGCAAGTATTTCAAAACCAGCAACGTTGAGCGGCTCTTTGTTTCTCCCGGTGGTATATGCGTTTTATCAGCAACATAGCTTTATGTTCTCTTCAGCAAACAGTGGCCATTATTATGATCTTCAGGATCTTAACGCCACCTTACTTGGAGTGGGAAGGGAGGGGGACCCCGTTAAGACAATATTAAATACCTTATGCAGAAATGAACGGAATTTAAGTAACAAACGTTATAATTGGGGTAGCCATACTTTCATAAATTCATATTTCATGGCAGCTTTAAAGTAAGAGCTCTAGTTCTGATATTAAATATTAAGTTTTCCTATTTCATTTACGGTTCTGAATAATTAATGGTTCTGAACGTATTTTAGCATCACGGTACGATTATTAGGAAGGAAATACGAACGTTCCTATAAAGCATCGATTGTTGGCGTTCATAAAGAACTAAATACTACGTTTACTCAGAGGTGATCATGGTAAACAAAAAATTTATTTAGAAGTCAGCCCATCAAAGAATAAGTTGATAATCAGTACATGTTGACACCAAATCGTCAAATTCTGACGTTGTGTTGACTTTTGCAATAACACATAAAATATTGTAGGTGGGCGTGGGAAGTGGCGATAATTTCGCATATTAAAGGACGTCATACTTACGGCTTCCAAAAGTGATTTTGAATTCTCAAGCCCTAATCTTATTCCTTTGGATGGAATCAAAAATGATTTTTATATTTGGTGAATGTTGGAGAAACTCCGCCCTGCAGGGTCTTATGCAGTCCATGAGAAATTTTATAGTCTTTAGGAAAAGGGAAGATAACGATTTTTTACATGCATTTTGTGTGTAAAAGATCACATTCGTGAAACGAAATTAGAAAAAGAAAATTAACACTGTTTACAATATTTTTTACTATAGCAAAATCAGTCAAGGATTAAAAGTACTAGTAGAGCAGTTAGTAAAAAAAGGTGCTCAATTTTACTCTTTTTGTGTGGGGCATTCATTGAAAGGAGGACATTATGGTGACGTCAGAATTTATTATATCCTTCTAAGAACTCTAAGTCACCTGGCACGGCAGATGGTTTTCAGGTTTCGCTTTCCGGGCTGGCGTTGTTACTTAAGATGCTTTGAAATTTTGATGTGCCTTAGTCTAAAACAACACCACTGTACAAATCAGACTCAGGTCTTTTCATGACAGTGAATGAACATGATATAAGAAAATGGAAAAGAAAAGGACAAGTAGTGGCAAACGTAAGGAAACTTGCGGAATAGACAGTTAATATAGAAAAAACGAGCAAAGTAATAAAGCAATAAATACAAGCAATAAATAAAAGGGAAGGAAAAACGGAAGAAAGCAAGCAAACGTTGTATAGAGAGGAAGTAGTGAGGGAAATGATAAAAGGACGAAAAGAAAGACGGAATAAAGCAACAAAACAGCAGTTGACATTTACTTATTAAGCCCTCAAATGATCCGTTAGAGACTGTATTATGAGTGTTTGTATAAAATATCACGTCGATGTAATACCGGCTCATCGAGTGAATGTTCCTGGTATGACTCTACAGTTACTACGGGCATAGTTGTTTATTTAAGTTACTTCTAGTACGAAGTGATCCATATCCACAAAAACCCATACGTACTTAATCTTTGCAAAGTGCACGGATAATAATTTTGTACAAGAATACTCAACCGTAATATTACTTGCGTTCTTATAACTAACTTTATTTACCAGGAGGCATTATTTTCTTCAATTCGATAAGTTTTTCAGTTTTAATATCCTACTAATATCCAGCGACGGGGAAGGTAAGGTGGATTAGAGGGGGCAAGTAGTCTGGGTTCGAATTTATTTTTCCACATTCCACTAAGGTGCCTTCGGTGATTGTGTGGAAAAGGGTGTTTTGTGTTGATATGCATATCTTAGTCAGTCTAGTAGGGTCCTCAATGTATCGATAGGTTTCCTTTTTTAAAAAAAGCATTAATTGCCATCACCATTTATAAAGTTCTACGAAGATGACGTTTTTCGAGGCAAATTTAATCGTTTATCTCTACCGGTAGCGCTATTGGGTTAATAAGGTATGTATGTGTGTATGACAGTTCATGATGAACGCTGTCTATTCTTGAAACAGTCTCTTACAGCTACGAAGAAGCAATAAGAGAAAGGATATACTCAAATTTAACCATTAAGCTTATAGTTCAAATTTTAAACGACAACGAGTTCTAAATATAACATATTTCACTAACATGTCGTTAATAGGCACACTATTGAGAAGGCCATCATATATCTCGACATAAATACACTGGGATATTTTCAATGCAAACTTGTTGCCAGCCTACTCGACTTATTAGAGACGCTGCATTAAAAAAAACTTTAGTGACACCAGCCAATGGAACAAAACATGGGCTATTGCTTCTCTTTTGAAATCACTATAGTCTTTCTATTTACACTTATGTCAAAGCTAATACACCCAACAATAATTAAGTAAGCAGAGTAGTTAGTTAACACTTCTAAAGAATTACGGACTTCAGTACACCTTTCGTATGACAGGTTTCACAACCTATTTATGCCACGCACCCCTAAAAGTGTAGTATGTCCTCACATTCATATAAGCTATAAGATGAAAATATATATTAGAATAAGTTTGTATAATAAAAATATTAAGTACTTTTATATTTTAAGACATAAATTGAAGCAGAACATATCATCGAGAAGAGTCGCTTTGAAAAGACACACTAGAGATACAGAAACTTGAAATATATCAGGTTCGATCCAGATGATGACATATTTTCTATTTCTCTGGTGTCTTTTCAAAAAAGAAAAATATTATGACAATAAAATGTTGCATCAACCATAAAAAATATTAAGAGTTTCATTGATGCATTACATTTATTCAAAATAAAAAACTAATGTTTTTAATGTTTATAAGGCTACTTAAATTTAATGCATTTCTTCTCCTATCCAATAATTAAACGTTTCTTAAAATGTGGCACTTTGTTGTTAATAGCAAGCTGCATGTCACGCTGTACATTAACTACTTATAGATTTTGTCTTGATTGAGCACAGTGTACTGAAC
>JAAAKM020000498.1:11293147-11315591 GCA_010016025.2 Alatinidae sp. Z8VKAUB7J3
AACATAATTTGTACTTGTAAAAAGTTATCCTCAGATTTCTTCAAAATTGACCCTAATAAAATATCATATATGAATATATCAGAATATGTACCGGCTCAAATTGATATATTTTTACGAACACTCATATTGTAAAAGAAATCGGTGTCAGCTAAATGTATAATTTTTATATCAACTGTTTACACCGTTTTAAGGTTGATTCTAAGAAATGAGGTCGAGAGAGAAAGATGACTCATTGTAATTCGATATGCGGTAGATTTCATTTAAGTTACTCGTAGCAAACAGATGAGTTGGATAAAAGCACCACAGGTAGTCAAAGCTTCTCTAAATAATAAACACTAAAAGATGGCAAATAGTCACGCAAATAGGCCTAGTTAATAACAAGATCTAACCCAATCTATCAGCTTTCAGATTCAGTTCTTCTGAACGTCGACAGCCTTACCCATCTCGTTTTTGGCGTAGTAATCTCGCATCCACTCAAGGATCGAGTCCTTCTGCATGTCACAAAGCTGATAAAGTCAGTAATAAACGTTCGATCAAATGTTCCATAAACTACTGGATTTACAGCAACATGAAATGGATAAGGAAGCAAACATGTGTATATTAATGCATGATATTCAGCATGGCTTAACGTATCGATGTTCAGAAATGCACGTACCACTCGAAATATTCTGATTGGAGAAACACATAGACAGAAGAGTACGGTGATGCTCAGAAGAATCCGTGTAATGCGTTGATCGTGTTTGCGTCTTTCGTCCAAATACTCCGTGTTGATAACATGGCTTGTAATTTCGTTAGTTTCCCTGAAGGATATTATCATTTCTTTAATAATGTGTCCATAATAGTAAATAATTAGTCCCATAGGAAACACGAAAAAAACAATCAGAAGATATAATGCGAAAGTCTTTTCTCCTGTCTTACCACCAAGTTGATCCCAATTTTCCACGCAGTCTTGTCGTGATGTATCGAAAGTACTGACTCTCACAATCGGTGCCACTGACAGAAGGCCTGCAATCCAAACACCAGAAAGAAACATAATGTTTCTTTTCTTTACATGTACTCTCTGATGGTTGAACCAGAGCACTGTTCTTGAAAAACGTTCTTTTGCAATAAGTAAGATGGTTCCAATAGCCACCAAACTACCAAGGGTGTTTAATGCTCCAAACACGCGACAAGGCGCATTCCCGTAGATCCAATCGTCACTATGAAGTGTTGAGGCAGATAAAATTAACTGCAACGTTGCGAAGATAAAATCACACGCTAACAAATGAACTATCAAAAATTTGTAAGTATCCATCCGTCGGTGTGAACAAACGTTGGCCAGAATGACAAAAAAGTTTCCAATGATTCCTGCTACAGCGGTAATTAGTGCTACCCATGCATACACTTGGACGTACGTATTAGAGGATACACTCAGTGTGTTATTCCCAATTTTGGTAGTGCATGTCTTTATTTGGACGCCCTCTGGATATGTTATATTCTCCACCACTGGCATTATCATAGACTCTCGTAAAGTTAGGTTGTAAGCTGAAGAATTCAAGCCACGAAACTTCAGAGCAACTAAAATTGCCATCCTTTCAGGGCTTACCGAAAGCACGATGTCACATATTTTCGTTTCCATATTGTCTGCTGGGAAGCAAACTAGCGTTCCTAGTTTAAGAAAAATAAAATTTCACGATATCAATAAGTAATTATCGAATTAAGTAAAAGCTCTCTCCTTGATGGCATAGCTTCCTTCAGCCACTTGAATGAAAAGGACAATTTCGTCGAACAATTTACTATCTGTTGTGCATGTTGTAACTTAATGCAACATAAAACCTTGTTTATATTCTCCTTATCAAATTCAACCGATATGCGTAGCAAAGTAGTGACGTAAAGCCATATAAATCTGTATACGTCAACTAAGAATTCACATGTTTTTTGCCAAGTTTGATGCTGTATTACGAGTAATGAAAAGTATTTGATTAAAGTCACCGTTTGAATTACACTCTCTTTGCTAAGCAGGTAAATCCAAATAGGCAAACTCTACATTAGCTAAACAAACCCTCCTTTTATCACAACCACTATGAAACAACAACCTTGAAGAATCGAGGCAGGAGATCAGCAAAGCTAATTGTTCCTCAGGAAGCACTTCAAGATTGTCATGTCACCGTAATACGCGGTTCTAGTACTAAAGTACACAACTTCACAAAACATCAAAGACCTTGCAATAGAGATAGATCCAAAATAAACATATTTGGAGAGAAAGGCGGCTCTTTAATTTACCAGAGCATTTGCACAGTCTGAACGAAGTGAAAAGTGTATTAAGTAGGATAGAAAAATGCCCGCCTATAGCTGTTACTATGGCTCCTTAGCGGTTGTATCATAAGTCAATTTTAGCAGATTGAAATCACAAAAGAAGCAGCGATAGTCAAATACGTTAGTTAGTTTCGGCAGGGTATTTAGTGGAATTCTTTTGAAGTGTAAAATTTAAACATTGGATCCATTGAAAGAAACATGTTCAACGCAGCATGTGTGTCTACCTTTCAAAAGGTAATAAAAGAAGAAAAAACTGCAGCGCATCGGGCCCATCGTGGTTGTATTAACATAAAAACAATGAATATCAGTTTTTGTAAGAAATTAGCAGAATACTTAGAATGGTGTGTTCCTCTTTCGTACTCGACAGATCTCGATTGAAAAAACACTATTGGCGTCAGCTTGAAGCCTCTGTTCTATCAAGCAGTTACCTAAATGAATTCTTGCGAATTATGTACAGCACCAGCACCAAGAGAGATTGTTTTGATGAAAAGCAACGTGAAGCCACTGATGCAACGTAGAGATGTATGGAAGGTAGGGGTGAACTGAAGCTAGTGATGGATAGAATGTAGGGCGGATGAAAGGTAGGAATGGAGGGAAGGTAGGTGTAGATGGGAGTTCATAGATGGAAAAATAGAGGGTAGCGATTGATGAAAGATAGGGATGGATGGACAGTAGGGACGGATTGAGAGTAGGGACGGATAGAGGGAGGGCAATCAATTTAATAGGTTGTAAGTTGTTAATAAATATATCCCCACAGCAATCTCAATGATGATCCCCCCAGGGAAACCCCTTTCTCTTTTGGAAAGAACTTACCCTGGGGAAAGGCCCCACTGCTTATCAGGGGGCTGCACTGAGAGATTGCAATCAATTCATTTGTGGCACGTAATATAGAAGTGGTGTTCTCGTTTTCAAAATCATCGAGGGAGTTATAGCCTCATTAGCCATCACTCTCCTTGAATCCTGTGTTGGAGTATCTAAAGTATAAAGCAGCTGTCAGGAATCTGCTGGCAAATAAAAGTAGGCCTACCTTTCAAGTTTAAAATAAAACCCTCCTTTACACCCCTAACTCTCATGGGCAAAATACGTTCAGATGACAAAATACAAAGAAATACCCATATAACTGAAAGTTATGTTACTCTTGTTTGACACTTGATTACTACTACATGGCCACATGACCTTATCTTTGATTTAAACAAAGATTGAACCGAAGGGTGCCATTTACAATCGGTAGAGCAGCAGCGAAAATATTATCCTGGAATCTTTCAAACACTCCTTTACCTGAAAAGGAGGATTCAACACAAGTGCTTATAAAGAGTACCAATTATTATTACATTGCTGCCATGTAACGTCTGCTACTACTCTACTACTTCTACTTCTACTACTACTTCTACTACTACTACTACTACTACTACTACTACTACTACTACTAGTAGTAATACTGCTGCTGCTATTACTGCTACTATTACTATTACTTTTACTACTACTACTACTCCCACTACTACTACAGCTACTACTACTACTACTACTACTACTATTACTTCTGCTACTACTACTATTACTTCTGCTACTACTACTACTACTACTACCACTACTACCACTACTACTACTACAACTATTACTATTACTACTACTATTACCACTACTATTACTTCTACTGCTGCTACTTCAACTACTACAGCAACAATTACTACAGGTACTACCGTTACTTTTACTACTACTACAAGAAGTGTACAGGACGATTTCGATTTTGAGGTAGCATAACCTCTTTTCGAATTTTCAATTATTGTGCAAATATAATTTTTAACAGTAAAACAAGATAAAATTCATTCGACAGCCGCTATTTGTTATTCATCGTCGCTATAGTATCACACCCTTCTCATCTCATTGCAGATTCTTTAAGCCCATCTAATCACTCTCATCAAATCGATACAATAGTTAAGATACAATGTCCAAAGATGATTCAAAGTTTTGTCTAGTCTTCGTTCCCTTAGACGACGATGGTTCTGTAACTGCCAATTAGGGCTCGCCAAACATTGCAAAGAACTAAACATGTATATTTAACGAGCACCATTAAAACGTTTCCTTTTGTCCTCTGCCGATGGTAGGAATCGGCTGGTTGATTCCAGAGGCACTTCAAATGTACGAGGTTTGAAGTGACATCGAATGTCAAACCTGGCACTAAAAGTTAATATTCAAGAAAATTTGAATTAGGGACTTTTAAATCAGATTTTAGTTTCCACAATAACTGGATATATCGTAGATTTATTAAGTATGTCTTCCAGTTCTATGCGATTTTTTTTCGTCGGAATCTTGATTTTCCTGAATTTTGGGGCGCTCTGAGACCCCCGTCACGGACGCCTATGAGTACCACTACTATTTCCTCTACCTTTGTTACCATCATTATCACTTAAGGGAGACATAATTGTTAAGTGCTAGAGGTAAATCACTTTTAACACAAAGCTACAATGCTTCCTTGAGAATAGTAGGATTTCTTAGGCATATCTCCAATTGACAAAATTGTAAGAGATTTCGTGCTACGGATTTACCCCTCCATAATATATGTACTTGCCTTATCTTGTAAATTAAGGTAATAAGATACTGAGAAACAAAGCAAAATCAACAGATCCCAAAATAGACTCAGCAATAGGATAGAATTTGCTTGAAAACCCAAAATGGGCTAACAACTATCAAGAAGATTCGTTTACGGTATTAGCCGAGGCACGATCTCCTTTTCATCTTGCCGCTTTAGAAGCTGCATTTATCAAAATAAAAAAGCTGGTGCTCTGTCGACAAAAAGAATTTGTTTACAATTCACATCTTTTCCAATAAGACGAGCAGCAGAAAAGGTGTCGCTCTTGTGATTGTTATTTTCTACTACGTGGTTTTGGTCTCCTCTTTTCCTATAAATTCATTTGTAAAAGCTTTCTTACGTCACTCCATACGATTGCTGTGATCAATGTATAGTAAAAAAGGTTTAGCAAAACGAATCCGTTATTCAACACAATATTCAAATATTGTACCACTAACAAACTGGTCTCCGTCCTGTAAAGCTCGGACATAAAGCCTAGTCAACCTGGTGGCCAACCTGCGGCTCACGGTATCTTTGTGTGCGGCCCACTTACCGTTTATTAAATTCATTGTATTTTGGTCCTAACATAAAAAAAGACAGCCTCTGCATCCTTTTCATCTATTTGCTTATCTGTCTTAGCGACTTGCACCTCATTATTATAGGCATTCAATTTATGTTACAGTTGCCATTGATTGCGTGCACTCAGGTGATTCTGGTATTGTAATCAGGCGAATTGTTGAGTTTCCCAGTGTTGCCTTGAGTGAAGCTCCTCTTTTTTACATATGCTACAAAGAGGAATTTATTTCCATTTCTCGTTTATATTTCAAAACAGTTTGAATATCATCTTTCTTAATCATGTGCTCTTCGACCCGAAGTTTTCGATTCCACGTTCATCGTCATTGAATTGCCGGCTGGGTAGCAATCTAACAGTTTTGCCTTAGACTGTTTTGGATCTCCATGTGGATAACTATGTCTCAAAAAGCAGGATTGATGGGCGTTCTTGAGTTCTGTAGTTGGTAGTAATGAAACAAGATCTAACAATTTCTTCATTATTATTGATGAGCGGAATAAGAGAACGTAAAGATGACAATGAATTATTACTCTTTGGTTGGGTCGCTAAATATAACTCAAACCTTATTAATTACAACCAATAGGATAATTAGGCGTGATTGAATATTTACAAAGTTTTAAATAAGTAAAACCTACATCACAAATAATTGATAAATGAAACCTGGATTACTTTGAATATTATTAATGTTTAGGGCCTACTTGGAAACAAATGTTGGAGAACGTCAAGTGGTTAGTCTTACAGTTGGTAGAGACTCGCACAGCAATGATGTACATTTAGTGTACAATGCAGTGAGTGTTCTTCGGGATACGAGGTGAGTTCTTTCTACTTTGAATAGATTTTCTAATTCCAGAAATTAACAAAATCATGTTTAGGCACGTTGTGCGGTAGATAAATTGCTATTAGTTTGTTGAACGTCTCTTCAAAAATACAAAACGACATTTAATCTTTGAATTCAGTTACCATCCTCTCTTTTCAAATACTCATACCGTCTCCCCTACAACGATATTCTGTATTTTCCTAAGTACATCAATTTCACAAATTCAGAGCCTGTTACTGAGTTACCCCCAACGGTTGTATAAAAACCATTGAAAGGTGGGTAGTACTATAGATGGTAGACTTTATCATGTCTCGAGTCGCTGTCTTTTTGTTAGGTACGTTCTGAGAGAAATTTCTCCCGTCTTCAGGATAAAGTTGGGAGACGTTACTCTCAAAATGTAGCTCGCAAAAAGACAGCGACTCTAGACATGATAAAGTCTACCATCTATGGTAATGACTGAGTCGAAAAGTACTAGAGTATTTAGGGTAGTACTACTTGAACAGATACTTTTGAATAGTTATTTTCCTTCAGTTGGCCTCTGCAGTGACGTACCTTTCCTTACCTTTCTTTGATGCCTTCTCTCTACGTTTGCAAGAGTTTGGCTTAGTATATGAACAAATATGTAATTCAACTCCAGTCACATTGACTTACTTGCGATTGAACCTCTTTTGGAAATAATCCCTGATGATAGAAATTAACTTTTGCTTGTTTTGGGGACATTGGGAAATCCAGCGATTTTCGTAGTCTTATTTTATTAGACATTCATACTGGATAAAATTTGGTCAATAACCACGTCCATCGCCATCTGGCGACAACCCTGGAGTTGAAAAAGCGATTATCTCCTGTTGCATACGCAATAATTATGCAAATTTATTTTGATTAATGACATTCCTATTATTGTTTTTAAAAGTATTCCTTAGCCCAGGCACGGAGCTAGGGGGGGAAAGGGGGGCATTGCCCCTCCAAAGCTGATTTCTTGCCCCAAATTGCCCCCCCCCGTACAACTTCTTGACATCCCCAGAAAATGATCAGATTTCTTGTCGTAATGAAATTTTCTTCAGAAATACTGATTTTGGCAATGTTGTAATGATTCATCCTTGCTTTATATTTCCAATTTGTTTGTCAGTTCGGTCCGCCAAATGGCAGATGAGTAATGTCCCGTTTGCAAATAGGACATAAGGATAAGAACAAATTTGAGAATCATTTTCTTTAAACCCCCTTCCCCTCCAGACCAATGGAGCTGTCTCCGTGCTTGCCTTAACCCTAGTAATAGATTATGACTTGATACTTCGTATAGTTTCGACAGTGTTTGAAATTTCTCCTTTGCGAGAATATACAACAGTTCCCCAACGGTGATGAATATTTTTGCGCCTTAAGTTTTATGGGAACCCTGCAGGGCCCCGGAGGTTGGGTAATAAGCCGTCTCGCCTCTCCTCAACGCCCATGTTAGTAGATGTTAAATGCCAAGCGTTATACAATATCTGACCAAACTTAGATTTTGGGGAAAATTGCAATGGTTCTAACTCAGTCTTACTGTACACTGAACGAGTATTTCAGTCGATCATTTATATCAATCGAAAGGACTTTAAAATGTCAACAGGAAACTTTTGTTTGAGCAAATCCATAATGGCGCCATTTCGAACTTACGCCAAGAAAGGGGAGATTTGAAGTTGTTCAAATCAGGCCTTGGTGCACATAGTTAGAAAGAATTTTTAATCTAGCTATTATTTTGCACAGATCCCAAATCTTAAAGATAACAACAACTCTCTGTATTTTGCTTGCTAAAGCAATTTATGACGTGGAGAAAATGTTCTCACTAAATCTCCAACAAGATACGGCTGTTCTCAATACAGCTGCATATTTGGTAGTTGCTCCACATCGTTAATTACAGGACTTACATGCTGAAATGCGATGAGCAGGTTTTAACTGGCTTCAAATCTAATTGATCTAAAATCTTGTAAATCTAAAGGAGATAGCTGGATCAATTTGACGCCCAAACTGAGGTGGATGCACGATACGTTAAGGATGTATTAAACTTGTGTGGTCGCTAGCAAATTATTTTAGAAAAGTGTTATTGATTTATTACTCAAGAGAAAAAGACCGGCAGGGTCGGCTATACATTAAACTTTAAAAGGACACAAGGATCCGAAAAAATGAACTGGAGCAGATAGGGCGCTGTATGTCCTAACCACTAAACATAAACATAAGTCAATAACCTATTTCTATCCTATATCAAAATACATCCATTACTCTCTTGACAAGTATAATGGCTTTACATGATAAGATTTATGATGTTAACATACAAGAAGATCAGGATTAGACCAATTACAGTTTCGTTTACAAAAGATGATATTAATAATAATAATAATAATAATGATAATGATAACAATGATAATACTTTTTTTAAAACTTCATTGCCATTTATTCTCTTTGTAAATTTACAGTTAATAACCCTTACAAGATATAATAATGATAATAATGATAATAATAGATAATAATGATAATAATGACGATAGCAATAATAATGATAATGGTAACTGAGTTTTCAACCGCTTCCTAGAGTCAGTCACACTTCTCACGTTTTGAACGTCTACTGACCATTCTGGTACCTCTGTTAAACAGTAATCAGAGTCTTCGACGTAATTGATTTAAACCTTAAACGGGACAAAAATAATGTAATGTAATCTTAATGTAAAAAATGTATGTATTTTGGCACTGGCCAAAAACACCATTATCATGAGTTATGGCCTTCTTTAGCAGACATTTAAGAGCAACTAGGCTTTTAAGAGTATCTTGGATAAGGTTCATATTGTGGTGTAAACGCCTTCAACAAATGCAACCATACCTGTTCGTGTGCAAACCTTCCAAAGCGAACTTTTAAAGCACTTGTGCGATGATTAAACACAATAGGTCTCTTGTGACACGGTCATCGCCATATAACATCGGAGCTACCGATCGTAAGCAAGGCCGACCAATATCTTGGAACTTTGACGTCATATGCTTAAGACTGAGGTGTTCCCTCTTATTCTAGTTTTACTTACTACATAATCCTACTCTTTTCCATGCAGATAAATTCTTGTTCTCTGAATTATTATAAGTACATATTCGTTCAGACTACAAGCTGAGCTTTTCATAGTAGTTTTGACTCAGTCCAGTTTTACTGCCTGAAGGCAATAACCTCGTTATCATTGCGTTATCACGTTGCTTGTCCTGGTTAAGCATAGCATCATTTAACTAATAGCTCTGAGTCTTGTTTAAATTGGTCTTCGGATTATGTCATTCTATGATATACATTGTTAGCAAGCCCTCTTTTTCGCTGAATAAGACTTTCTTTGGTAAACAGAGAGAATCTCCCTGAAATATTGTAGTTTTTAACAATTGGCATTGAAGGGCTTGCATTTGTGCTCTGTTATGATTTTGTCAGCAGTAATTAGTGCTACGTTCACTACTTTGCATTTATCTGTAGTAATGTTCTGAAACAACTTGAAGTATTTTGCTGGAAAGAAATGAAGTAAGGACGCTGTCGTCAAGTCAGTTCTTGGAAAATTACGAACTTTCTGGGAACTGGCGACACCAATTATTGAAGTGAGTAAATGATGTAATAGCGATTCACAGGTATTCATATGATCTTAGATACGCGGTGACAACGTTGTGCTTAATACAGTGTTTACATTATTTCTATACTATTGGAGCTTTCAGGCTAGATATGTTTGATAAATTAAATATTACAAGCATATTTGGTCAATGAAATCCTGTTAGAGGCATTTTGCCGAGCATGTCGTTGCTTAACCAAGGCCATTCTAGCTTGTGGAGTGGCGTAACGTGAAATAGGGAATAACGTATTTATTGTTTTTTGATAAATGTCGATATAGGCCAAGGTACTAAATTGAACTGCCACATCGTGCCCTGAATATAGCGGGGCACCGTGGGGTGCTGAAGTATTTATATTTGTATTTGTTTATGGACTAGCTAAGAAGGAAAATCATGGAGACTTGAGCGGCCCACAGACGCTCAATGAAACTTGACAATCATGAGGACAGACTTTTATTGACGAAATTTCGGTGCCCCACAGACGATTCAATTTTATTGACAACACTGGCTCATTTCACTTGTGCCCTTCGTCGTGTACGAAACAGCTATCCTCGGAACTTCAAAGGAAAGACTAAAATACTGGGCCAATATCGATCACGTGCAGCAAACCACAGACATCCTTTCATAAACCCCAATTCTATTAACATCTCCCTGGTGCAAACAATTCAAAATTATCAACGGACCGTCAATAAATATCTACGGATTTTGATTTCGTCAGGATACTGTTCAATGCTGCAATCATCGCCCACAGACGATCAATAATGTTATCAATTTACGCCTTTATCAGTATTACTGTCAAGATTATTGCGCGTCAGCGGACCACTTTAGATACCCGCAGCAGTTCTACCTATAAAGATTTTTCAAACCTATTGAACCCAAGTACTTTCATTTACTAGTTGTAATTATTATGTGATACATTAGTGATTTCAGTGGGTTAGGATTATTCATAATGTATCATAAATTTGACAATAACAACCATGACAACAAATAACCATCAAATACAGTTAGTTCGCGTTTGTCTAGCTGCCTTAAATTTTCTCACTCAAGCGTTTACTTAAAGTAAAGTACTGTGCATGAGGCTTTTGGAATCTTCGAGAAAATAGAAGTGAGAAAAAGGGAACATTTAACAAATTAATATTGTACAAATATGTGCAATGTTGTTTCATTTTTTGAGACTGACCTAGGAGCGGCCGTACCAAATCAAAAGTAGGAAACTGAAATTTAAGAAAGGCTTCGGTTTTTTTATTCCAATCAATAATCAGAGATAATTATTTGTCTTTCGAATTTGTGGCTTGACAAAGAACTCTCTTTTCGTCTTTTCTTTTGTGTTTCAGGGTTTACTTTGTTCTCCTTTCCAGTAAAACCATTTCTTGACAAAGAAGTGGAGCGGTTCAGGTCCCCAGCCCCTCCGATTTCTGAAGTTCGTTATTCAAACTTTGGAAGTAATATTTCGTGTACAATAGAGTAACATGATACCACCATCCAATGGTTACGTTGTTATGATTAGTATTGAATTCTCTCTATAAAAAGCTATTTAATTCGTACGAGGCAACGCATTAGCAAGCCTTCGTGACGGCACAGTTATCGATGGAGGATCTCACAGGTGAAGGTAGGTAGCAAATTGAAAAAGCCTTGAATCGTTATAATCATTTTGACTTAACACCTGTCAGTCATTACAATATAGCGGCACAGAATAGTAAATATGTTGACTATTCTCTGATTGCGGTTAGAAGAACCAGTTCTTAGATTTCAATCTCTTGAGCATCATGAATTTACATGAAAAGCCACAAGCATCACCTTAGAGATAACCTTTTTGCTGGACTGCTTACTGAGAAATTCAACCTATAATCCCTGCTGCTTATAAAGATCTATCCCTGCCGCCTATAAAGATTCATCCCAGCTCGTGTCCTCAGCTAGGGGGTGGGGGTGGGGGTGGGGGTTCAGGGTGATGCCTACTTTGCTATCGGATATGAAAGTATCCACTATCTAATACTAGGACATGAAAGAGAGGTATAATTTCTTGTCATTATCTTGTATACGATTGGGCTAGAGTTGGGTTCTTTAACTTGAGTAAAGTCCAGCGTCCTTGTACCTTAAACGTCCATGAGAAAGCATACGGCTGCTAAAACAAAATGGCATGCAAAGAAAGAGAATGCTTTGACCATCTCCTTGGCTCAGAAAGTGGATAATTGAATGCTTCTTCCTTTACAGTCACTTAATTGATGAAATAGTATGCAAAACTCACCGAGGCTAAGTTTCCTGAGAAGCTTTGATATCTAATCGCCCATTTGTGGCATAGTGTGCGCGATACACGTTTGATATCGCATCAGATATGCTCTATCAGGCCAACATTTGCTTCAATGACGGAAATTTTTATCCATGATCCTCGCACAACGTCTAGTTTAAAGTGGCTAACCTTTTAGGCTCATTGGATCAGATTTTGATTGGTGTAGTCAAGCAGGACCGCAGTCATTTTTTACAATTGGGAAATCTCGAGAGTCCGAAAATATTTTCTTGAAAGTTTGCCATAGGAGGAAAATTTTAACTTTTCGTAAAGTTAGGATTTTGGAACGTAAAAACTGAAATATTTAATTTTGCACAACTTCTAGTTTTTTTGGAGAGGATGAAAATACACCGTTGTTTTGTATTTAAACAAGTAAAACATAGGCCTACAGGTCGGCTTAAAGATTCTCCGAAGTAAACTTACTGAAAATTTTTAATTTTTTTGTGTTTTGGAAGTAAAAATTTGCATGTTAGCTGCTAAGTAACAAAAACCACTACAATGAGCATTCCCGCAATGTTCTATCTGTTAGCACTATTTAAGCACCATCAATTACAATCGAGGTAATATGTGATGTGAATATGTTTCAGGGGGTCTTCAAATTGGAATAGATTCAACAATATATCAAAATGTCTCTTGAGAAGTTCCTCAAAAGTTACGCAAACCATTTATGTCCTTAAACTACATCTGAAGCAGAGTTCAAAAGTAAAAAAGTAAAGGAGATGAAACTATCAGCAACATTGATTTACACGTTTACAATTTTGCCTTAAATTGGTTGAAAATGAAAAGTGAATGAAATGTAAATGCAAGAGTTCGTGAGTACGCAAGATGTCATTCAAACTTCTTGGAAGTGTGATGGAACTCATGGAGAGTTTAAAGATTATCATTCGCAAGTATTAGTTTCTTTTAATAAAAAATCGATGCAACTTTACCATTCATCTAAAGACAAATATTGTACTTTTCTTGTATAAGTATTTTATTTGTTCTCTTTCCCAGAGAGAAACATAACTTGGAAGATAGAAGGGAGAGTGACGTCTCCCAGCGGGCCCGCCCGAAAAGACAAAACTTGGCCATGTTTCCCCCTGCCTCGAAAAATCCTTACGGGCACTTAAAGAAATGGATCATTTGTGTATTTCAATTCACTTATGCGATGTCTTCCCAATTGAATGGACTAGACGAAAAGTGTAAGTCTCTCAAATACAATTTTGAGCCTGCTAGGGACTTTACAAATTCAAAATTTCCCCAGCCAATCAAACTATGGTGGGCTGGCTTGGAAGGAAGGAGGGGAGGGGAGGGAAGAGGTTTTGTTTTGAATTTGCCCCCCCCCCCCGTCAAAGTTTGACTGGCTCTGTGGCTTGGCCTCCCAGTACCCTCTGGGACTGCTACTGAAGGTGGAGTTGTAGTAACAAAGTATTTATTATGTAATATAACGTTAATAGAAAAATTAAAAGCAGTTAGGGAATGTTTAGAAGGTTAAGAAGATAAATACGTTTCACGACAAAGCAGCCCCAAGATCAAGAGGTTAAAAATATCGATGACACCATTTTACAGTTTTCGATCTTCAAGTACCTCTATTGATGAGGAATTGTTTTGGTTCTTTCTTAGTCAGACATGTTGACATCGCTGAACTGGTTTAGGATTTCAAGAATTGCTCAACATGAAGATAAGATTTAAAGTGCGGACCATGTGTAAGGACTGTACACACGACCTGTGCGAGGACCATTTTCTGAGAAGCAAGTCCTAGTATATAGAAGGTACGTCGCATTTAATTATACGCAATGTCATTATTGAGTGAGTCCAATTTTAATTTGTGGATATAGGCCTATCCAATATGCAGCCCTGTGAACACCGTTGCATTAGCAGTAAAGTAACCATGTTGCACTTTGACTTATATGTTTGAGATATGTTTGGCTGTATTATGATGAACACTTATAATTACCCTAGGCAAGGAATGCAAGGCGTCGACGATAGAATAACCTGGGCTGCATGCAGTATACCGTATTAGCATAGGAGCACAGATAGTCAGTGCGGTAGGCCTACCATACTCTTTCCCTCAACGTATGTATCTGCGTTACTGAAGAGACCATGCGGAGGACTGGATGTGACCATGCTTGCCCTACAGACAATCATTTTGGTGTTATTCATGACTTTTAGTACGTCTTAATTACATGTTGTTGCAAAGGCTATGTCCATGTCGCAACGACTCCCCAGAGCCGCATATGTTGTTAAGTCCACTTCTGTGAAAACTTTCCCAATGTTGATAATGAAAAGCAACCGAAGTTTCGGTGGAACCGGTCTGGCGCCGATCGTGTGCAAACGCGCAATTATTCAGGAAAAAACTAAGTAATTTGCATATGTTGTGATGATGCATGACGATGACAATAATGATTATGATGATAACTATGATGAGTATGATGTTAATGATGATAGCAGTAATAAATTTGATTAAAATTATGATAGATATCTTTAACACGACGTAAAGACAGTGGTCAGATTGACATGTACAGTGTAGTGGTAGTATCGATGGCCATTATAATGATAACGTTAAAGTGATGGTAATGCTGCTGATAATAGTGGTAATGACTATGATGATAATTATTAGCTTATCATCGCTGAAATTAGCTTAATGATGCTTTAGAAAGTTCGGAAGTTAAATTACTCCATGATAATTATTTTAATTATGGCATTGGTATTTGTTCAACAGTTTACAAGTTTACATAAATTTGCAGGTGCTTTCAAGTAATTGGTCATAAAAGTCTAGTTTTCGTCTATCAACCGTTTGTAAGTATGACCATGACATCATATTTTAAAATTACTGTTGGTCATTGCATTACGCGAATCTAGGCTAATATTTGTATTAAAAGGACCACAGGTAAGACATTAAATTCTTCCTATCTTGATTTTTGGGGTTCTCTTCCTTTGTTATTTTGCCTTCTCCTCACTTCTCCAATTTTTCCTTCCTGATGTAACTGTGCACCATTAACTGTGTTTGTCTCGACAGTTTCAATGTTCACAAGCTAGATTTTCTTAGTGCTTTTACTGAAACACTGACGTATATGGAGTACTAAATGTACAGATAAGTGCCCAGTGCATGGCATGCAGATGAAACACAGTAATGAAACATGATATGATGAACATTCGCTGTTCATCATATCATAACTGTATTCTACTACCACCCTTTGATCATGACTGGACCATGTTTTCAACCTGGCTGGCCATTGCAGACTTCATAGAATCTTTCAGCAAGCACACAGCCAACTAAAAAGTCTTGGGAGCCGTTGCTTTGGGGTAACCTGATAGGTGAGCATGGCTTTAGTGATTTCTTATTCATTAAAAATAAAAGTTAGAAGGTTGTATTATACGTGCTTGTTATCATATACCTCTCTTGTTTGTTGTTAGGCTTCTGCAAGACAGGAAACTGTAATCAAGAACCACTATTACATAGACAGGATGATGAGACAGGTTTACCTTTACCTTTTCGTTACATTGGTATTAATTTGTCCATCATATTCATCAGAATGGTCCAGCAGAAAATTCCATAAACTTTCCAGGAATCACAGTAATGACATTGAGGTAATGCATACAGAGCATATAGATATATTATATCAGTTATATACAATCCCAATGTGTGAATAGTGGTTTGAAACCTTCTTATAATTATCAATGGGAGGAGCTTGCATCACTCTAATAGCTTGCTATTTGGGGGCACTGAGGGGATTTAAACCCACAACCTAATTATTACTAAACCAATACCACAACCATTGGACCATCTGCTCCAATGAGGTAAGGTACAAGTCGTGGATTGATATCACCTCAGTATCCTAGAATTGCAGAATATTGTTGTAATGCTCCACTCTTTGAGATTTATATGCAATTTGAATGTCAGCTTAGAAGATATATATATACCTCTAGCACTGGTGAAGGCTTAAAGCTGAAAACTAATGAAAATTAATTAATTAATTTACCCAAATCCAGTGAGTATAGAAGGAGCCATGAACGATTGACACTAAAAATCTCTTCGGCAGAAAGACTCTTTTAGTTTAAGTATTTACATGTATATCACAATTTTAAGTTAGTGTATGTAGTCTTTATTTTTTTATGGATACATATTTTTGTACTTATGTGAAACCCTGAAAGATTGACTTGAAACTTTCTCACCATAATAATTGGACTTGATAGTACAATGGTCAAGGTTTGGCTTATCAAATCATTGGGTCATGAGTTCACATCCTCTCAGCTCCCGGTGAATAAAGCAAGCTAGTAAAATAATGCTCCACTTATGAAGTATATAATATATACTGCCACTCTCATATAATGCTTATAATGCCTTATAGATACCGTAATTGAAGTTAACACCCAGGTCAAAATTGATATTCATTTGGAGGATCAAGTATATTTTTATTTCTATGCAATACGATAACGACTATAACCAAGAAGTGTGAAATTAATACTCCCTTTTCAACCTATTTAATTAACAACGAACCTCTACTTTGTATGATGTTATTATGCCACACTTTTCAAATAAAAAAAAATATAAACAGCGCGCATATCAAGTTAAGAGAGGGTAGAAATCACAATTCTAAATCCCAAGAAGAGGCATCGCACAACTACAGGCGATTGTAAAAAATCACTTCTTAGTGTTATGGAGCAAAGTTCAATCCGATTACTTTTATATTGGAGGCAACGAACTATTAAAGACTGCTCGAAATGTCTACGCTCAACGGTAGAAGAAAATCTGTTGTTAACCCTACATTACGTTTAAAGGTTTCACTGCGAAATTTTTGGTTAAAGAGGTGTCTTAATTAGTATTGTAATGTAAGGTAGTGAAGCAAAAATGTTTGCTAGATGTACGTCTTATCGTGTGGTAGGTTGAAGTTGTGCCGTTTTGTTGAATAAAGACAATAAGAGTTGTCTCAAAAGCTGTTTTGATAATTATAATAATATACCATTCCAAAAACTTCCGAAAAATGTATTTGTGACAACTATCACACAAAATTGGTGAATGTGAGAACCCCCTACAGTCTTACCTAAACAACTGTAAAAAGAAAATATGTTTACAATGTCTGAAGAAATGAAATGTTTTTAAAAATTACATGCAATTATTTTCCCTTTAAATATGCCCCCTAGCCATCTTGATCTATTTGGGTTAGTTTTCATAAAGTTTAATTTTCAGGTCTAAAACATGTTAAATAGTTAGAAGTCGGAATATAATGCCATGAAAAAAGCACAATTACCCATTACCTTTGATTAGCATGAATGCACCTTAAATGTAAATTTGATTTCTTAAATCTACGAAAACGTAGCCAAGTCATGCAAAATGTCGAGGGTTATAGTTCAGTGAACATTTCGACCGTACATGGTTAAACATTTATTATGAGGTTCACTTGACCGAAACACGAGCATTTTGACGACCAACTTCTTTTTATCAAAAGTAGATAAAAGTTAGGGAATGTCAGAATATTTTCAGCAACTTAGGAGGATGGGTTCAAAAGTTATCAACCTTTTTCACAGCCGCCGGCCTACTATCTCCCCATACCCTCTCGTACCAGCTAGGGTAAGGCTTAAGCAAGGAATAGTGCTTAGCAGTGGTTTACAAATACTCAGTTAGTTCAACAATGTACCTTCAAGTGTGCGCTTATGGTTCTGACCTCAGTGACGACATTCCTCAGTCTTGGAGAATTATTTGAAACAAACGTGAAGTATACAGGTACATAGTGTAAACATTTTTCCTGCAGATGCTGTATTGCATTTACCTGAAAATGCAATTCTGCAATTGAAATGAAAAGAATCTTTCACTGTGAGATGAAAACCCGTAATGTTAATTGAAATTCTAGGACGATCTAGTTATTTTATTAAATCAAAAGTCATACTTTCGGATACGTAGGCTCGTGCATTTGAAGTAAATTCTCCTGATGTGCTTCGTTAATTACACTATTTTAAATGGTTCTGTCATAAGGCAAAACGTAAGTCAGCAAAAATTGCTTCCTACCTAAAGTTGTAGCTTACTTCCAGCGACAGTTTCTTCTTAGGAAATACGTAAGGAAATACGCCTTTGAGCGTTTTTAACAAAAATGATAGGATGTCTACACAATTACTTAAAATGTGTTTTAAAGACTTAAAACAAACAACTTTCAAAACAGACCGGAGATGCTCGTTCGTATCTATGTACAACATCCGCTGTAGAAGATTTAAGATTGAGTATTGCACCTCTTGGTAGCAATTGTAGCTGCCACACACATCCGTTTCTGCTCTTACTTATACTCGAAGCTAGATGCTTATGATTTGTTTACATGTGATGCATTTCAAGGCGCCAAATTGGGTTGCTGCTTAAGCTGCTTGGCGTTGAGGTTAAGGTATATCGAAAGATGATAAATCAAAAGACAAATATCTAATTCAACAGTGTTTTAGTCTTCATAAAAGTCTATGTATCAGCGCTTTCTAAGTAACTGGAAAGCAGAAATACCAAATTGATAAATTTGTTTGCAAGAAACCACTGGCTGGACTGGGATTTTATCACTGAGCGGCTCACTCTCAGGTATATATTATGTCTTGAAGGCAAATTCATAAATAGTGTGCACCATGTTGGAGTAAAGATATTAGTCTAAATGGAATGATAAGTTACTTAGTTTCAGTGTCTTATAATATTGATACCTGGGCACTTAAATATAAGATAGAGCTAAACAAGTAATATTTAAGTTATAATGATAAAGAAAGCATGTCGGTTTTAGCTTGGTCTCTCGGAACAAACTACTGACTATTGCTTCAGCTTATCAAGTAAAGAAAACTGTAAACTTTCTTAGTCGCAAGCCAAATAAACAGCAACATTCTTGTAAATATTGTAAATAAGAAGTGTTGAATGGCACCAGGACGAGAGATAACATGGATGGAATAATTTTATGGCAGTGTACTCAGTTGCATACACTGTAAGAGCAAATTCTGGAAAGTTGGTGCCGTTGTTGCTATGAACAGTTGGAAGTCAAGCCCCCAAATAAGTAGTAATAGTAGTAGTAGATGTAGTTGTAGCAGTAGAAAGCTAGCAAGGTAGGGAGGCCCTTGAGTGATGGGATGAGATAAATTTGACTACTTCTTGTATCTGTACAACTTAATACTGCAAAATTATTGGAAGGAGTGGCAAAGATCTATGATAAAAAACGAACTTAGTGAATTCATATGATATAAGACTTGTGGTGATTTGTGAGTGAAAAGTGATTTGCCGATCCCCCTCTATCACTCGCTGCGGCCCCGAGTAAAAGTAGAAGTAGAAATAAAAGTAGTAGTAGTAGTAGTAGTAGTAGTAGTAGTAGTAGTAGTAGTAGTAGTAGTAGTAGTAGCAGTAGTAGTAGTAGTGTTCAAAATCTTGACTTGGAATGGGTTTGGCGCCCACCTGGCGACCACTATAGTGGTAGAAGTTAAGGAAAGAGGAGAATTCGCTTGTTGTCTCCGACAGCGGTGTACCATCTTCCTCTTTTAGTAGTGTAGCAGTGGTAGTAGTAGTAGTAGTTGTTGTAGTAGTAGTAGTAGTAGTGTCAGCAGCAGTTGTAGTCTTCAAAAAAGATCAATATCATTAAGCTGGAACAGTTGACTTCCAGTAAACTCGATAATAACTTTATTTCGAAAAGATATCAGGACACTGCATGCTAGTGATTAACAAAATAAACAATGAGGTAAGGCGCTGATCCTATTAGTAAATGCAATTAAAGCATGAAACTAACAAGTATTGAAACTACCGTATATTTGTTGTATATTTACTATATACACATATATATTAGCATATACATATTTATTATATAGATATCTCTAGAATTAATAACAACCAAGGGCGATGACATACACTATTTTGGTAACGACATCAACGCCTAACAAATGTCTGCTTTACCAAATGGTCCAATGATTTAATGTCATTTATCCACTTGTATTATCGATGTTGTCAAAGGCTACTTATTGTACTCAGAATGAAAAAAAGTTAAAGTAGATCAAAACCGATCATTTTTGCCATACCTTTTACAAATTTAAACTGAGCTTCAGATCATTGGCTGTTGGTACGCAGTTTTGCTGTAGATAAACGACCTGACTGTGGCACAAGCGAGTTTCTCAAGTATGATGTAGATGTTTGCTAAATCTTATTGTGCTTTTAGAGTTTTTTACTTGTCACTACAATTCTGTTCAGATCTACTTTTTCTCATGAATTCAAGCAACATTTGTTTTCTTTACAGGAAAGTTTAACTTAAATGCATTGCCACAAATTTCCCAACCAAGGGCACAATTAAAAAACTGGGAAAATTCTTGTGCTTCTGGAAGGAAACCCGCAAATCTCAAAGCTGAATGCATTTTCAAAAGACTTTCTTTGATTTTTTAGGACTTGTTTTTTAAGTTATGAATTAAATTGCATATCTTTTGGGGTAGCACAAATATTAACATTTACTACTATTGTCTATTTTCCACAACTAAATTACGGATTTTCTTATACGGCATTTTGATCTCGCTATAATTAATCAAGACTAGGAAAAATGGTTTCTAGTATAGGTCGGCGTTTATGACTGGCACATACTGCCCCTCGTTGCTGGTCAACAGTCATGAAGGGCACACAAGGTCACAAGGGCAACATTTAATTCTAGGATATACTGCCATTTTGAGTTTCCACTTATATTCTTACTGCAATATCGAACACTATATGTTTTCTGCTTCATTAACTTTCGTAAGTCATAAAAAAGCGTGATGATTATAAGCACATCATTTTTTGTGCCTAATTTTCCTTCTTTCTACTTTTTATCGTTAAGGTATATAAAGGAATCCGTATAACGTTCATCTGAGTCCAAGGGCCTGTTTCTACAAACTTAAACATAAGCGTAAAGATTTGAAACATGATAACGGGTCAAGAGAAAATATACATAGATCACAGTATGCAGTCGAAAAGTTGAAAAAGAACATGATGAATAAAGCAGAAAACCTGTAACCAGAATACGAATATATGATAAAGCCACAAAAAATTGAAAGGCTTAAATATCTTTGAAAACTAGACATTTCATGCTGATCTACCAGCTTACAGTGTTGAGCTGGTTTACACTAAAAGTTGCTTAATTCTTCTAAGGCCCTTCCCAACAGGGATTTAAAGAAATGTAAATGCTAAAACACTAATTACACTTGATTTAAAATAATGCTATGCATTTCGTACCTTAAATAACCTAGAGGAAAACTATCTCCATTTAAGCCATTTGTAACCAAGACATCCGCGATTGAAAGGGAGAAAAACGGCTCTATTAAACTTGAGGTAAACAACCGTGTACTTGCTTAGCACAGTTAATTTATCTAGTTCAATGCATATCTTGTCTTGCACGTACTAAAAGTTAAAAATATGTAATGGTGTTGAATGTACCTAGTAGATAATTTACTTTATTTTACATGAATTATTTGTTGAATAATTCATTTGAAGATACATATTTTTGGCTGGCGGTTGAGACATTCTTGGAAAACCGCAGATCAAAGTTTCATATATCAAATTGAAAAATTATTTAATTAATTATTGGCTCTGTGCCGTACTTTACCATTAAGATTTGCATCTTGAGATTATATAAAAAAGTAGAACTAAACTGTTAATTATTGTTTCAATTTGATTTCATTTTGATTTCTTAGCATTACACTGCGGTCGATATTAGTAAACCCTGAAATACTGTTTAAGAAGTAGATACCATTCTATTGGATTTGTACAGAGTTTTGAGATGATTATTATAAATATCTCCTCACCTTTATAACTGTAGTCTCTGGCAGCACCAACAGTTTTTACCTGACAATGTTTTTGGTAAAGCAGTTCGAGTGGTTGTACAGGATTCGTACTTTGTTACATTGTTTCATCTACGTTTGGACCTTTTAAATTTTGACTGTAATATATCAGTGTAGATAAATACAGTTTGTTGGTAGACACAAGCTATCATTCATGAAACTTATTTATGGATTGTTTTTGAACATTCTGCTTGTTAGTGTACATGTATCGTCGATATTTTCATCATTCATTTTTAAATCAGGAGTTCTGGAACGGCCATAAAAGTTTACGTTGGCTTTCATCAATTAGAAAGCTGTGGCTAATTTTGGCCAAGGCTGATTGTATATTTTATCCACAGAAGAATAGAGAGTTATTATTAAATCTCCCTCCTAACTGAATTGAGTTTGCCCTTTAGTCTTGGCTAAACCGGGTCCCCATTTCTATTCAGTCAATTTGGATCAGAAGTCGCTGGAGAACCACATGCTTCAACCATGAATATTATTTTGGCTTTCGTGTCTTCTTGCATGATGTATCGGCTGGCGGTTGCAATTGTTGGTGAAGAA
>JAAAKM020000498.1:11325692-11394812 GCA_010016025.2 Alatinidae sp. Z8VKAUB7J3
GGGGGTAACAGCGCTAGTGAGAGTGCAGATTAAGGAACATGTAAGGAAATCTTCCAATTATAATTTATGCAAATCTATGTAGAAAATTATTTCCCTTCCTATTTTCATACGTCATGGTGTAAAGGTTAAATTGTAAAACCAAGAGGGAAAATGACCGGAATTGGACGAAAGGATCACACTTTAGCAGGACTGTGCTCTAATAACGGAGCTATGGCAATCCATAAGACAAGAAAAATTTGCAATCCTATTATTATCAACCGTAATCAAATTTACAACCCCTTTCTATCGGTTGGCATGAACTTTGGTAAGACGCACGATCTTCCTTCATTTGATATAATTTTCAGTAGCTAATAAAACGCAGTTGATATTACAAGTAACAGAATTTTTCTTTAGAAAATTGTTCGAATCCTAACAAACCAAATAAGGCGTTGGACATGTGATTTCTGCGACATTTATAATGTTAAATCAATACCCAAATCATCACCAGGCAAAGTTCTCCAGTACTTTCCAACTCTTCATATTATAGTAGATATCACAATAAACTAAATATGTACCCAAAGATTATGAAAAGATCTCATCCTTTTATTTATCAGCCGAGTCTTTAGTGCGATGTCCGTTGTACGATTGAAATGCTCTTTAGTAATTAATCTAATTGTTGGGATTTACTTTGCTACAAAGTAATTTAACAGTTACCATAAACACGCAATTTTCTACTTGAGGACAAGTCCGAATCTTTATCAAAAATACCAGCAAACAACTTGGACACAGAAAAAATTCCTCTAAAATTAACACTAACACAAGAATTGAGAATTGTCTACGATGCCTTAGGGTTTTCTAAAGACAGTGTGCTCTATTATACCCTTAAAGTTTTTACTATACTTCTGTTTACAGCATTCTTTCATCTTTTATTTTAACCCTTGTCACGATGAAAGTTTGTAGGTGCCCCTTCCCTTAAGATATGACCAGAGTTAGCAAACGAGATGTTTCATACCAGCCCCCCCCCCTGATAAGCAGAGAATTCAAAGTTAGCAACCCATTTTAAAACTCCGCCCCCGCTAGCTGACGTCCAGTGTCAATGATATCTTGCTAAAAACTTAAACTATGTAGACAGCATGTAAAACGATGTGAGGCTGACGCGTTCTTTTATATACAAAAGTCACAA
Organism: Alatinidae sp. Z8VKAUB7J3; assembly: GCA_010016025.2. Taxonomy (NCBI): domain Eukaryota; kingdom Metazoa; phylum Cnidaria; class Cubozoa; order Carybdeida; family Alatinidae; species Alatinidae sp. Z8VKAUB7J3. The sequence goes on from JAAAKM020000498.1 coordinate 11,326,855, forward strand.
TTCTTTGAAGCTCAATATGACGGATGCCACATTTCAATAGAAATATTCAATTTTTTTGAACAAGAACTTCCACGACTTTGTTAAATAACATGTGCTTGTAAGCAGCTGATTAAGGGCAAATGAGCAATCGTCACATGACAGCAAGGAAAGCAGCTGAGAAATGACATATGGGAACTGGAGATACAACCAAGCGCAGAAGCTCAGGCAATGGATCACAATCAAAAGACCTTTCATTTAATTGACAACATTTCAGATTGTTTTGCTTTCTACCCCAAAACATGCACTTGAATTCCGCTGGTAAATTCAAAGATAACTATGCACATGCGTAAGCATTATTAAATATCTTTGGTCTCTTTTCCAATACGAGTGTTCTCATATTCACACCAACGGTTAAGTTTGCATATCCATTATTTCAGTTTTTCTTGAAGCCTTCAAAGAAATTAAAATACACATAACCATTTAAAGTTTCCGAATTCAGAGCCATTTCGGATTTTATGTGATTATGGATCTCCACGACGTACAAATATTTTTCCAAATGTATGTTCTTTGAAGAAAATGTTGCTGTACAGACCTAAATTTTCCGCAAACGAAAAAGAATATATAAACAAGAATGTTTTACTCAACTCGATTAGGAAAGCTTCTTTAGAATGCGAACAGTAGAAGGAGGTGTGCAGGGGGTGGGTGGGGGTGAAAAGCGCTTCTTTTGTATGTAGCTGTTAAGTCACACAGCTTCATGATGTACACAATGCTTTCAATTATCCTGCCACCTCTTTAGATCATTTAAGCATGCGTTTAGAAGCTTTACATTGTATTCATATGATCATACGTAGAGCTGCTATTACAAAACCTCAATTTTTTACATGAGGTCAATCGATATTTAAAGAAATCTATGAAAGACTTTTTTAAATATGTCAAGAGTGGGAGCTGTACTTTTTGTCAACCAGAATAATATGACTGAATGTTGCTCTCCCGTTGCCAGATACCCCTTTGACTCATAGTTGAAGCGCATTGATTATTAATGGTAACTAAAACTGATTCTGTCGGCCTTACTAACCCAGAGGCTCCTTAGGTAAGAAAATTGTTAAAAATTTCAGTTTAAAAAGCAGGCAAATTTAGAACAAAATATTTCAAAAAGCTCAAGAAAACGAATGTATCATTCCTGAGTTTTGTACTTGAATAACTTTTTTAGAAGTTAATGGATATCGTACCATAAGTGATCTTGTCAAGCAATTCTGATTTGACTGTGTTGAAAGTTTTTAATGAATAAATAAAATTCCTTGTGCCGAAAAGGATGCTTAACCCTCCTTAGAACCAGCTTCCTCGGCTTTAAGTCTTGGATCTTATCTTATTGCAGAGGAACCACTGATGAAATCATAAAGGTAGGGCACACAATATAAGAATTAAACTTTCGTTCTCTATCTTACTTGATAGGTTCTTTATAGAATTCATTTTAAAATCAGAGAACTAGTCTTAGCGGCTATGAGATTTCACTACAATTCAGCAGTACGTTCCTTTTCACAACAAAAGAAACGTGATCAAAAGTAGAGCTTACGAGGAAAAGATAAGAGACGTGTTTGACGCACGGAACGTAAAATTACAAAGAAAGAGCTTCTGGTGCCAGAGCTGTACTTCACGTGATGACGTTGATAAGTCACTGAGTGAAGATTCATACGTCAATGAAATAAAACTTTTTCAAAAATGTCTAGCTTATTCCTGATGAACGGCTCAAGAAACAATTTTGCTGTAAGCTTCATTCAACTACAGCAGCAGGAGAACCTAAGGACAAAATTGTAGAGTCAAAACTAAGATAACATCGACGAGATTCATTCCAAATTTGCAGTTTTGTCTCTTTTATAGGAGTTTCTAGATAAAGTAAGGATAGTTATGAGAACCCAATATGCAACAAACATAGGGTAGTAATATCATCATCTTTTCAGAGTAACTCCAAGTATTTTCAATGGCCTTTGAAAAGCAGAACAGAAATTTAGAAAGCATTGTCGATCGAATAGAAACCTCATAAAAGCTCCGGTAAATCCCTTATAAAATATCAAAAATCCTGATTTACTATTTAGTACTTCTTTTGAGCGAGAGTACCGTACAATCGAGTTAGGGCAAACATTCGTTCATTGTTTCCATGTTACAATACTGGAAAAGTGATTTTCAATATTTGATAGGTAAAAAGTTGGTCACGCGACGAATGTGACTAAATGTCGTGATTGTCTGGGCTGTGGCTGCTTTTAACTTTACTGTTAAATAGTTTGATGCGTTTTCCATTCGCAAGCTGGTGCATTTTATTGCGTCCACGGTGTCTCACTGCAGAAAATTGAATAAATGTATTCTATTTGCCACAAAGACCGTACGCAATGTAATTCTCTATCATTTACCATAATCAATTAATATGTTCATAAAATCAACTAAAAATAAGCAATACATTAACAATACAGATTATCATTTGTCTCACAATATTGTTACTGTCATTCATTCCGAGGTTCTCACGGCAGCCTAACCGTAAGCATCTACAGGAAACCAAGGCACGCAGATCAGCACCTAGCGTATGACTCTCATCATTATCAATCTGTGAAACGTGGTGTTGTCAAGTGCCTGTATGACCGTGCCCAACGTTTCATATCAGCACCTGCCGCAATTTCAGAGAAGAAGAAACATCGATTTTCCGTTCTATGTTCAAACGGCTTCCTCTCGTTATACGTGCACAAGGTAACAAAGACAAGAAAGACGTCCTCGCCAGTAGAATCTACATCAGAGTTCAAGTCTACAGCAGTCTTGCCATATATCAAGGGAGTATCTGAACACATCCGTCGCTGCTTGGAGAAGGAGGGAGTTCGTGCTGTGTTCAAATCGAAGACGACGCTCAGATAAACAACTTGTGCGACCAAAGGACTTAGCAGATCCATCCAGGCAAGATGGGGTAGTATACATGATTGCCTGTAAATGTGGAGACCTGTACTGAAGAAACTAGAAGGTGGTGAGAGGATAAAGGAACATGATCGAGATATAAGCCTGGGCCGCACACAAACGTCTGCTGTTTCGGGACATGCGCAGGATATTGGCCACTGCCCGCATTGGAGCGAAATTAAGCTTAAATATTGGGAGCAGAAATGGCATGCCTTCAGAGTTAAGGAGGTCATCCAAATCAGACTTAACCCTTATAACATTAATAGGGACAACGGCGTAGAATTTCATGAGGCATGGATGGCAAAAATAAAGAAATACAACAGACCATGTTTGGCGGACGTCCACGGAAACAGCTTCGCACGAAAATACAAGGATCGAAGATTAGCGTCGAGTATGAATTGGCAAAGCGCCTGACGAAAACTAACAGTATATGGTAAAAACGTCGCGTTCCTAAATGACAGTGACAATATCACGGGACAAATGATTGTCTGAATTGTTACTGTATCTTACATAGATGAGCAATCCTTTCAATAGTATTAAGCAATAGATTGTTACGGAGTAGCTTGTTACGATTCTACTAATGAGCAGTATTTCCGCTCAGTGCAAAAACTATAACAAGTCTTTTTGTTGATCTGAGAATTAACCATATCATTACATTAATTGAACGACACGACATCAAAACGCAACTTGTCAAATTCTCTAAAAAACGTCGAGTGGCATTTAAAATTGCCCTCCGCGCTTAAGGTTGCCAATTACACTTACGGCGGGCGCTTTTCTGACCTTGACAAGGTGGTTGTCGACCGAGCCAAGGAGCAACTGATCTACCATGTCGGCCTGGCGTTTAAGGGGGCGTTGACGCCTAACGGGCGTCAGGCGGTCGACATCGCCCGCACACTCGGCATGGGGCGGCGCGGCGCGAGCATCATCGGCCATACGCTCAAGGCACCTCCGCTGGAAGCGGCATTTGCGAACAGCATGTTTATCCGTGCACTTGGTCTCGATGATGCCTTAAACCCCTCGGCTACACACCCGGGTGTTCTGACCTTTCCGGTTGCGCTCGCTGTTGGTGAGGCCGAGCAATGCACTGGCAAGGAGTTTATTACCGCCGTTGCTACAGCCTATGAAGTCGTAGGCAAAATGACCATACCCCAGGACAGTCAGCGGGCACCACGCAGACCGTCTATGCCCTTTGGCCCGTTCGCGTCAGTAACCGCCGCTGCCAAGCTGATGAAGCTGAATCCGGAGCAGACCGCGAACGCTATCGGCTACGCAGCTGACACTGCCATGGGTCTCAAGGCAGGACACGAACAGCAACCGACCCACATATACGGTTGGATTGCCAGAAATGCGATTACCGCCGCCGTCGTTGCCAAAGCCGGCGGAGAGACATCACCGACAATCCTGGAGGAAGAGTATGGCTTCTATCAGGCGATGGCCGGCTCGGTACCCGACACCGATGACATTGTTACACGTCTCGGCAAGGATCCCGAAATTTTGCGAGCAACCCAGAAAAGATACCCGGGCACTGCGTCGAATATTTTTGCGATTGAGGCGGTACGCAGTCTGATTCAGGCGCATCATCTCAATGCAAATAACGTCGCCCATGTCCACTTCGAGCTCTCCGACTGGCGGAAAACCTTCAAGACATCGACGGCAAAAGGACCCTTTTCCACGAGAACGCGCGCTGAATCCTCGCTTCCGTTCCAAACCGCGATTTTATTACTCGACGGTCGACAAGACTTAGCGCGGTATGATCAGTTGGATAACCCGGAGATACTTGCAATCACCAGCAAGATGTCGAAAAAGCTGATACCGACAAAAAATAATCGTTACGCAAAGGTACGCATCACCACTGTTGACGGTCGCATCTTCGAACGGGAAAAAAACACTCACACCTTCCCACCGCTGGACCCGGTTGACTGGTTGTTGAGTGACGGCGAGAAATTCGTCATCCGCAAAAATCTGGAAGAGTTCGCACAACGCGCGCAGGAACTGGAGCGTGAAGAAAATATTGCTGAGCTGATGACGCTGCTCGTGCCGGGCAAGTAAGGAGCGAGAATGGATAACAGAATTAGTCGCAGAAGTCTGGTCAGGTCCATTGGCCTGGGCTTGGGTTCGCTTGCAGTCGGTGGACATTCATTGGTCGCATTGGCCAGACCAAATGGCATCCTTGCCGAGAAAGGAGGATTGCCGGAGACAGTCAGCGAGAGAATCGCTGATTTCATCGTCAGTACAAGATTCGAAGATTTGCCGCCTGCAGTGGTGCAAAAGGCCAAAGCTCAGGTTGCCTATCATTTTGGTCTTGCTTTCTCGGGCTCGTTTAATTTAGAAGCCAATCAAATGCGGCGGCTGGCGCGGCAGATCCAACAAACCAATGGTGGTGCAACGGTCATTGGCGAAAGATTCAAACTGCTACCCTCGGACGCCGCATTTGCCAACACAACTCTCTTTCGAGCGCTATGGCGCGACGACGTTGTTTCCCCGGCTTCAGTTCACCCTGGAATAGTAACACTGCCAGCCACACTCGCCATCGCTGAAGTCAGACACCGACCGGGTAATGAGATGTTGCTGGCGCTGGTACTTGGCTATGAGGTTATCGGCAAGTTAGGGAGCGCTGCGTATGGTTGGGGGGCGCCAATGCCACGCCGGCCGACCATGATATATGGCGGCTACGCACCCGTTACGGCTGCAGGACGATTGTTGGAACTTGATTACGAGCGTATGGCCAACGCAATCGGCTATGCTGCGCATTTGGGTATGGGAGTCCCCGGTGGCGGCCAGATGGATCACTTTTACAGCTTTATCAGCCGCAAGGGAACGCTCTCCGCTCTGCTCGCGGAAGTGGGAGGAGAAGTGTACGGCCGAAGGTCAATCGAGGGAAAACTCGGGCTTTTCGACTCTTTTTTCGGTGAGGTGCCCGCGAAGCTGGAATCGGTGATCGAAAAGCTGGGCTCCGACTGGGAAATCCTGCGGGCGGAATACAAACCCTATCACGGCACGGGCGCAAACTCCGTAGTAATTAAGCTGATGCTCGACATGGCCGCGGCGTATAAATTAACTCCTGACCGCGTTATGCGAATTGACGTGTTTGTGCCCGACGCGAGAAAAGGCCGCAAGGAGAATTTTTTTGCAGGGCCATTCACCAAGGCCAGACAAGCTTATTCGTCAATGCCGTATGCAGTCTCAGTTGCATTGCTCGACGGCGACGTTTCCTCAGAGCGATACACAGACGCGGCGATCCGCGATAAAGAGGTAAACGCCCTGGTCCGTAAGGTCAATATACACTTTGAATCCGGGCACAGGAATGCGCGCTACTATCGGCTGCGAATCTACACAACTGACGGCCGCAAACTGGAGAGAGAGGCGGACCGCTTTGAATTTCCGTTCCCGCCGAGCGAGTGGGATGGCTGGTTGCATAAAGATGGCCATCGGATGTTTTCCGGCAAACGGTTGCGGCGAATCAAGCAAACGATCGCTAACCTCGAGGAGCTCGACGATGCGTCCACGCTGATGGCGATGCTGGTACCGGACAAGCAGAATATTCAACGATAAAAGGAGTAAGTCAGTGAAAAAAAAGTCCCTCTTAATTTCCACACTAGCGTTTATTGTCGCCGTGGCAGCCTTCGCATCAGGGAAGTCACCTGATAGCGGCAAGAAGCCCCGCCTTCCAAAGGGAGTACCGGGACTGGCCGCTGGGCAGTCTGCACTGCCGGGGCCAAACTGGCTTCTGGATGCGAAGGATGACGACGAGCGGTTTCGCCGCATTCAAATCTATGCAGGCGGTACCCATGAACAGATGTGGCAAATCGGTTACCGCTACCAACAGGTGTACCACGCAATAAACGACGAAAACTGGGCGCTCGCCCGTCATCATTGGCGAAAGATCAAAAGTGTCTTTAACGTAGCCCTGATGAAGCGTCCCAAACGGACGCCGAACGCCGAAGAGATGTTTCTCGATAGTGCCTGGGGACAGCTTGAAACCGCTCTTAGGGCCGGCAAAAAAGATGACATACGCCGTACATTTCAGAGAGAGCGGACCCTGTGCATGGCGTGCCACGTTGCGGAACGCATGACCTTTCTAAATGATACCCCCATCTTCCGAGACACGGCAGCGTTTTTGGATAAATAGATGTGCGCCTTGACCCGCAGAGAATTTATAGCTGGAAGCGTCGCGGCTGGCGTTACACTCACCCGCGCAATTGCGAACGCAAAGACCGGCGCTTTGACTAATCTCACGATATATAAGGCGTCAAAATTGATCCGTGAGCGTAGGATTTCACCGGTTGAACTGGTGCGTTCCTACCTCGATCAGATCATCTGAATTCCGGTTTGAATGCCTTTATTACGTCCATGCCGAAAGCCGCCTTGAAAGCGGCCCGCGCCTTCGCGCACCGGTTTTCAAACGCCCCATTAAAAAAATCTCAAAACCTATTAGCGGTAGCACGCCGCCGAACAGTCTTCATTAGTAATGCGAGCTGTAATCCGGGAAAACCCCGCCGGTTCTCCGTCGAATGGCAAGGTCGGGCCAGCCAGGTGTAGGGGCTATTTCCTATGATTTCGCATTTCGAGACTGCCGGGTTTACACGAGTCGCTAAGTCACCGGATAGGCGAATCGCACAGCCGGGAAATTTTAAATAACTCAACTAGGGGAGACGCGAGATGCGACGCAGACCAATAAGTGTATCACTGACTGCGACTACACTGCTTTCTATTCATCTATCGACAACGGCGACCGCTCAAGACAAGGACACGGTTAATGAACCGATTGAAGAAGTACTCGTCACCGGTTCATTACTTAAAAGATCGCTGGACAAAAGTTCACAACTTGTGACCAATATCGACGCTGAACAAATTCGCCTGCTGGGCTTTACCACGCCTGTTGACGTGCTTGCGACGATTTCACAAAACTCGGGAAGCGGGCGTACATCGACGACCACAGCGAGTGGCGGAGATCAGCTTGCTAACTACGCGAGCTTACGGGCGCTGGGTCCGGAAAGTACGCTTGTTCTCGTTAACGGCAGACGGGTTGTCAAAAACCCGCTAAAGAACAAAGCCGTCGACTTCAACTCCATCCCGATGGCTATGCTTGAATCGATCGATGTCCTTTCCGACGGCGCTTCGTCGGTTTACGGAAGTGATGCCGTCGCAGGCGTTATTAACCTGCGTATGAAGGACGAAGTACAGGGATTTCATTATTACGGTTACGGGCTTCAACCAAATGACGAAGGCGGGGAAGTATTTGCGGGCGCCCTTTCCGCAGGTTTCGGGTCGCTCGACGAAGAGGGCTGGAACATCTCTGTTTCAGGTACATGGCGCGAGCGGCAGAGGATACGAACGCTGGACCGCAGCTTTTCGGAAACAGCAGTGGTGCCGGAGCGCGGCATCAACAACCTGCTGCGGCAGGCATTTCCTTCCAATGTGTCACAGGTGGACGCCAACGGTGCTGTCATCGTTAACAACGCGAACCCGTATCCGGATTGCTTCCCGTCCGTCACAGTCCCCTTTCGCGGTGCCTGTGGCTACAATAATGACCAGGCCGGTAATGTCTCTCTACAAAATCCGGAGGAACAGATGTCTTTCTTCGGCCGGTTTTCCACGAAACTGGGCGAGGCTGAGGGGTCGATAGAATACTTCAGGACGGAATCGGTAATCAGCTCCAGCCTGGCGCCGACGACATACGTGGGTCTCCCGGTTCCGCCGGACAGCCCTTATTTTCCCGGCGCAGGAACGATTCCGGCAATACCCGGCCTGGATCCCACATTGCCGATTCGCGTTGCGAGCCGCTGGGAGCCGGGCGGTCCCCGAGTCACCGAAAACGAGACCGTTACTGACCGCATCCTGGCCGAGATCGAAGGCGAAGCTGCCGGTTTTGGATACGAACTGTGGGCGCTGCACTCTACGTCGAAAAGCAGACTCAAGATGCTTAACGGCGCATATCTCCGCGCGGAATTCAACGCAGGATTCAGCGGCGTCAATGGCGTATTCCTTAATCCCTTCGGACCTGCAACGCCGGAGGAACAGCAATATCTCGACAGCATTCGGGTTTCCGGAACCCTAACCGAGGCAGAAGGCACGCTGTCGATGGCAGGCGTTACGCTCACCCGCGACCTCTTCGAGCTGCCCGCCGGAACCGTGTCATCGGCGCTCGCCTTCGAATACTCGATGGATGAGGTAGACTATGAGCGGAACCCGGTTTCAAACCTGACGATAGGCGCGGTGATCGGTGGAGACCAATCGGTCAACGGTGACCGGGATCAATATTCGATAACAGGTGAGGTGCTTGTGCCGGTCACTGACCGATTCGAAATCAACGCATCGCTTCGCTACGACGAGTACAGTGACTTCGGCAACACCACGAATCCCAAGATTATGTTGAGTTATGATATTTCAGACACCGTAAACCTGCATGGATCGTTCAATACGGGGTTTCGTGCGCCGACTCTCTATAACCTTGTGACACCCAGTGCCGTGAACTTTATCGTCGGTACCTTGTACGACGATCCTGTGTTGTGTCCCGGCGGCAATGTCAACACCGCTGCCGGCGGTATTGATATTCGCGATTGTGGACAGCGGTTCAATACACTGGTTGGCGGCAACCCGGATCTTCAACCCGAAGAATCGGAAGCCTTCACCGTCGGCATAGACTTTCAGGCGACAGATACACTTGAGTTCAGTTTGGACTACTGGAATTATACACTCGATGAAAGCATCGGGCCGCTCGCTCATACTGCAATCTTTGGCGATCCCGAGCGATTCTCGAATTTCCTGATTCGTTGTAGTCAAGCAGACCCCGTCCTGGCCCAGGGCGCTAACGGTTGTTTGTTTGGCGGTGGCGGCGACCCGTTAGCCTATGTGGTCCAGACTAACGCCAACCTGGGTCAAACGAAAACGGCCGGCGCAGATTTCTCCGCAAAATGGACGACCGTCACAGCGCTGGGTCATATTGGCATTAACTATAATGCAACTTACGTCGATAAGTTCGAATTTGAACGAGTGCCCGGTGATCCTAGCCTCAGCAGAGCAGGCCAATTCATTGACGGATTCCCGGTTCCCCGCTACACGCACTTCCTAGCTTTCAACTGGCTACGGGATAACTGGTCAGCACAGTTACAGAATCAATTCGTGTCCGGGTATGAAGATTGTAACAGCCAGTGCAGAATTACGCCTGACTTCTTTAACGAAGTTGACGACTACTCGATCTGGAATCTAACGGTGACGCATAAGTTCAACGATACGCTGTCAGTGACGGCTTATGTCAGGAATCTGTTCGACACTGAGCCGCCATTTACCAATGGCGGACCGCTTTGTGCCACCTGCGATACGCGATTTTCCGACCCCACCGGACAATCCTTTGGTTTGTCGTTCTCCGGCAGTTTCGGAGAGTGAGGATAGGAAGAGTTAATAAGGTGTACGTCTCCAAGCGAACCCGCTGCCAGTCGTCGAAGAAAACAGCATTCGCTTAGGAAAGGAAGTTGAAGTATGGGATAGAGAACACGATTATCCTGGCGGGCCCCCTCCTGGGGGCTCTGCTGTGGTGCCTGCCGTGCTCAGAATATTGTTGTACTAACGCCAAGCACAGTGGTGAACGCCGAAGGCCTGAGTACTGATCAGCTTTAGCTGCGATTGTTGGTGCGCCTTGATAACTGATGGCGCTATTGCCATTGCAATTTAAGATCACGATGTGCTTGCGCGCAATCACGAAGATATAGATTGATTAAACTCTGATATGGTATGCCTTTTTCATCGGCCATACCTTTAAAATACTCAATCGTATCTTCGTCCAGGCGAATGGTAATTTGCTTCTTCAGTTTCTGAGCGTATGGATTAGGAACAGAATTGGAAAAATCATAATGTTTACGCATGACGGTACCCTTCGTAAATTTCTCGTTCTTGTTTGTCCGCTTTCCGCGCAAATAATGCGGATCGATTCACTATTTCTGAAGCAATGACAAACTACCAATAATCGGGAATAAATACTCGTGCCCAGAAGAATGAATCTATATTCTTCATCACCGTGATCAGGATCAGAAATTAAGCGAGCAAATTGATCAGTAAAGACCGTTTTCGCTTCGTCGAAGGAAACTCCATGCTTCTTGATATTCGAAGCATTCTTCTTCTCGTCCCATTCAAACGACTAATGATTCATAATGACGATATAACTACATTATAATTATAGTCAAGGGCATCGAGTTTGAGGCAGTTAACACTTGTATTTAGAGCCGTCTAGCTTTGTCATTTTTTTCGATTTTCGACTAATGGTTAACTTTTTTGATATAGAAAGAAAAAGTAGTGAAGTAACAGATTCCCTTCTGCAATCGCTAGAAAGAAATTAGACAAATCGATTGATGGTCTAAGACCATGGCGCATTGTTTAGCTATTTGTTTGAATGAAGTCTGCCCTACATCTACGGAGCTTTGAAATAAATTAACGTAGGACCTACACGATTTGCTGCGATCGACAATGGTGCTTGGCGAGAATACTTGAGGACGGGCCAAGTTTAAGTTGCTGATAAATAACGATTATGTTTTTGGTAATTGCACCTCGCTTTCCTAACAGTTTAATCCGGGTTGTGTACCCATTGTTGTTTCTCATTCCTGAAAGCCGCCACGGCGCTCATTGCTTCGAGAATCACGAGCCCGGTTGTAACCAGCACGATCGCATTAATGCCGGCAAGCAGGAAATTTCGCTCCGTTAAAAACTGGAGTAAAGTCACTGCCCCTGCAAAAAATGACATGACAAGCACAAATGTCATGGGCAGTAAGGTCACCCAGGCCGGGCGGCTAAGCTTGATGAGCATGACCGAAATCACCAAAAGTGTCATCCCCGCCAGAATCTGGTTGGTGGAACCGAACAGTGGCCAAATTATCATCCCGCCGGTCCCGGAGGAACCGCCTGCCCCAAAGGCAATGAGAAGGCATGCCCCTATTGCAAACAGGGTTGCGAAAACACCGTTTTTCAGTGGCCTCAGGCCGTAGATTTCGCCCCACTCCTGAATGATATACCGCTGCAATCGGACACCGGAATCCATAGTGGTACCGGCAAACAACACCAACATTGTCGCTAGCAGCGTTTCCGCTACAACGTTCGGCAACCCCCAACCACGAGCAAGAAGTTCAGCACCGCTCGTTATAAAAGCGGCTGCGCCGCCAGCACCGAACTCAGTGTAATGCTGATGCCAGATTTCGGTGGTTGCAGCAAAGGTTACGCCGGATACTGCAACGATGGTGATCAACGCCAAAGACCCTTCTCCGATCGCGGAAAGGTAACCAACCAACTTTGCATCTTTTTCATTGTTGAGCTGCTTGGAACTGGTGCCCGACGCAACAATGCCGTGAAATCCGGAGACCGCACCACAGGCAATGGTGACGAATAACAAGGGGATGATCGACGGGCCGCCGCCGTCCGCCGGCAAATTCAGCGCAGGCGCCGATATGTCCGGCGTGATCAGTATGACGCCGCCGTACAGGAAAAACAGTCCCACTATGAGTTGCAGACCGTTTATGTAGTCCCGGGGTTGCAGCAGCGCCCATACAGGCAGCATAGAGGCGATGCCCGCATACACAAACAGAATAACAATCCAGCTCGCATTTTCCGTCAACCCGAATATGTCGAGGGGCAGAGACAAGGGCATTTTGCTGCCCAGGTAGACAGCCGTATACAAGGCGGCTACACCGATAAAAGATAGCGCACCCAGCCCGATCTTGTTGCGAAAAATCAATTGACCAACAATGAGCGCGACCGCGATTGCCGACCAGGCCGGCAGCACCGCTGTAGGCGAATTGACAAAGGCCGAAGCGATCACCACGCCAAAAACGGAATTGACCATCAACAACACGAGGAACACCACGATCATAAAGAGTGACCGGGTTCTCTTGCCAACGACATCCTGAGACAATGCCCCTATGGATTTCCCCTTATGGCGGTTACTCGCCCACAAAGCGCCCATATCGTGAACGCCCGCAAAGAAAACCGTCCCGAATACAACCCATAGCAGTGCCGGGAGCCAGCCCCAATACACGGCAATCGCCGGGCCAACGATGGGTGCTGCCCCGGCTATCGATGTAAAATGATGGCCCCAGAGCACATACTTGTTGGTGGGAACGAAATCGACGCCGTCGTTGATCTCATGCGCCGGCGTGCGGAATTGCTCGTCAAGCTGAAATATGCTGGTGGCGACAAAACGGGCATAAAATAACCAGCCCAACAGCATGCCGCCGATGCCGAAAAGGACAATAAACACCGAGCTCATCGGCAGCGGACCTCAGTTCTGCCCGGTAAGTGGCCAGTCGCTGGTGTCGACCGGAACCACTTCCACGCTTTTCAGGTTATTCAGGATTTTAAAACGCTGCCTCTCCTCTTCCTCAAACCGTTCGCGGTCCGGGTAGAGCCGCTTCAGAATAGGTTCTTTGTTGCGCTCACCCATGCCGTGGGGCAGGAGAATATTTTTATAAGTGATGGTAACGCGATAGTTCCATCGGTCAGAGAAGCCGTCCCGTTCGCGTGAACGATCCAGTTTTACGTCCACTAAATGACCGGCTTCGATTTCTGCCATCAGTACCGGCCAGTGGTTCTTTTTATAGAGTTCAAGCCACTCCTCTTCGTATCCCCACTTGATGTTGTAGTAGAACTCAACCGTATAGGGCTTATCAAACCCGGGCTCATGATCCTTATGAGCATGAGCTGGCGGTGTGAGCTGAAACAAAAATACAGCCGCGGCTAAAACAGTGGGTAATTTCATTAGGATACTCCCTATTGGTTGTTATGACAGGTTGGCACGACCGTCCGCATCAGCCTGGAGACATCATCCAGATCTTCCAGATCGGTGATATAACCTTCCAGCCGCTCCAATTGCGTATCGGATAACAGGCGTTTCCCGTCTTTTCGCAGCCAACCTCCCCAATCGCGCCGCGGAAACGGGAACATGAAATGACTGGAATCGCGCACAATTTTGCGGCCGTCCCGGGTGCGAACCTCAAGCCTGCAATAGCGGTCAACCTCGTGCCCCGGCTCGTAGTTCATGGTGATATTGCCGGCCATCGCATTGACGCTCTCGCGACGGATCGCTTTCCCGGTGTACTGTTCCGGAGTGACCTTGCCGTCAATGAGCATAAGGGACAGCGCATAGGGCATGGATGAATAGGCTTGGGATGGAATATTAAACGGCCCGTTAAATGCATTTTCCCTACGGCCCTTGCGTGCTTCGGAAAGGAACACGTCGACCCCCGCCACCTGGCCGGCGCTCAGCTGATGGTCTTTGGCCATAACCGAAAGCAATTCGATAGCGACCGTATTTTGACCGGTTCCGTGATGGCGTTTGTACTCTGCCCGCAGGATTTCCCAGTCATGGCCCAATCGGTCGATCAGATATTCCAGGTTAGCGGGAACTTGGCCGAAAAAAGAACGGTACAGGCCGTAATCGCCCTCGATGGTTGTTCTGCCGTAGGTAACAGCACCGGCTTCGGCCAATTGCGCGGCAAACAACCCTTTGCGGCTGATCAGGCTGTAGAAATGATCGGTTTGGCCGCGGTCGGGGACCCCCATGCCCAGATTGGCTGCAAAGCCGAGCGCATTCGCCATACACGCTTCGTCCAAATTCAACAACCGGCCGGCTGCCGTGACCGGAGCGTATCCGCCGTATATCATGTTTGGCCGCCGCGGCATAGGGGCGCTCCAGCCATAGGCTGCGCTGCCAAGCTTGCCAAGCACTTCATAGGCGAGCGCCACCGCCAGCAACACTTCCTTGCCGGATCTGCGTTTCACTTCGCCCACGGCGAGCGCCGTCGGCAAAGTAATCATTCCGGGATGCACGCCAGCCGGGAAAACAACGTCATCACGCCATATCGCGCGCATTAAAGTCGTGTTGGCAAAGGCTGCATCGGAGGGATACAGGCGAAGACATTCGCCGATGACCGTTGCGCCGCCCGCCCCCTCCGGCACGCTGATCTGCCGGGCAACCCTGCGCATTTGCTCCGCTTCTATATTAAAGGAGCCGGAGAACGCCAGCCCGAAATGATAGATAATCTGCGCCTTGGCTTTCTCGACTACCGCCGGCGGCAGGTCTTCGAACTTCGCGTTAACAATAAACTTGGCAATTTTTTCACTTAAAGTCGTCGGTAGATCACCACGTTTCACATAGGCGTTGTCCGGGGCTGCGATGCTAAACATTGGTTGCCCGGCCAGGGTGAACGAGCCCAGGCCTAAGCCCAGGCATTTGAGCAAGTTTCGTCGATTCAAGCCGGTCACCGTTTTTTTCCTTGAGCGCTTTGCTTGGTAGCACCAGCCGCAGGAACAACAGTAGCCATCAGCTTGGAAACATCATCCAGATTTTCAAGTTTTCCTATCAGTTGCTCCAGTTTCTCAAGTTGCTCAACAGCAAGCAGCCGTTTTCCGTATTGCTGTAACCAACCACCCCACTTATCTCGTGGTAGAGAAAGGTGTGGCGTATCCGCCGCACGCACCAACCTGCGACCGTCCGCCGTTTCTACCTCAATCCGATAATAGCGTTTGGAGGCATGCCCTTCCTCGTAGAAGCCGTTAATTTTTTGCATCTGACGCAGGACGTTCGGGTCATTGTATTTGCTCATATCGTTACCATAGCCATAGCGTTCCATCTTTGGTTCGCCATCAATCAGCGTATGAGCAAGCGCAAATGGCAGGGACGAATAGATTTCGCTATGTGAATGAATAAAAGGTCCTTTATTCATAAACTCCTTCTCCCGAAACCGCCTCTCCGGTGTCATGAAGACATCAACTTTCACAACCTGTTCGGCCGTCAGCTTTTGTTCCTTAACCAAATTCACCAGGAGCTTGATCGCCACAGCACTCTGCCCGGTTCCCGGATAACGTTTTTGTTCGGCTTTGAGTATTTCCCAGTCGGAGCCGAGGTTATCGATAGACTGGTTGAGTCCGGCAGGAACCTCTCCGAAAAATGAGCGGTAAAGACCGAGATCACCCTCTATTGTGAATTTGCTATAGGGAGTACCACCCGCCTCAGCAAGTTGTGCGCTAAATACACCATTGCGATTCACCAGGCTGTAGTAGTGCCTCACCATACCTCTTTCAGGCACACCCATCCCAATATTCGAGGCATAACCGAGCGCATGGGTCATACGGTTACGATCCAATCCCAGTAAACGTCCGGCAACGGTAACCGGACCAAACCCGCCGTAAATAATGGTCGGTCGACGAGGCATGGGCGCACTCCATCCATTTGCAACACTGCCTAGCTTTCCAAGCACTTCATAGCCAAGGATAATGGAGGACAGAAGCTCACGACCGGATACGCGTTTGGTCTCGCCAATGGCAAGTGCGGTCGGCAAGGTAATCACTCCTGCATGGATACCGGCCGGCCATATCACGTCATCACGTGTACTACCGCGCATGAGAGAGCAATTCGCAAACGCAGCGTCTGCCGGCAACAAACGAAAGCGCTCGGCAATCACGCTGGCACCGCCTTGAACCTGGTTTATCTGCCGGGCCATCGCACGAACGTGATCCGCCTTCTGATCAAACGCCCCTTCAAATGCGCGGCCAAAGAAAAAGGCCAGCTGCTCCTTTGCCTTCTGCACTACCGCTTCAGGAATATCATCGAATTTTTCATTCACAAGGTAATCGGCAATTCTTTCAGTGACCGACTTCTCCGCCTTGTATTGACTGGAAATTGAGGTTATCTGGTTTGATTTGACAAGACCGGGTGAAGTGCATCCAGTCAACAATGAGCTTCCCCCAAGGGTAGATGCGACAGTGCCACCAAGCATTTTAAGCACCTTGCGCCGGTTTATTCTTGTCATATGGGTCTCTCTCACGTTGTTTTTATGCCGGCACAAGTTGCGCCATGAGCGCCTTAACGTCGGCGACATTCTCCAGGTCCCGAACGAGTTCGCTGAATCGCTTGAGTTTCGTGTGCGACACAAACTTTTCACCATCGGCTCGCAACCATGCTTCACCGTCCAGCGGCTTGAATACATAGTTATGGCCTTCTTTCTGGTAGGACTTACCATCGGTTGTTGTGATGCGAATCCGCGCAAATCGCCTTTTCTCAAAGGTATGTGGTGCCAACCTGATCGCAATTTTGTTAGTAACCGCCAGAATTTCCGGATTTTTAAATTGGTCGTAGCGCGTTGGATCCTGCCGGCCATCCAGCAGTATCATTGCCATCTGGAAGGGTATCGACGATTCTGCTTTAGTGCGGGAAGTATAAGGACCTGTCGAGGTCGACGTTTCGAACGTCTTGCGCCAGTCAGCAAGCTCCATCTCAACCCTGGCAACATTGGCGGCGGTTAGCCGATGACGCGTGATCAGCTCCCGCGCCAATTCAATCGCAACAATATTCATCGCCGTGCCCGGATAGCGTTTCTGTGTCGCCCGGAGGATTTCAGGATCTTTTCCCAACCGCGCCATAACAGCATCGATATCCGGCACCTTCCCCGTCATGGCCTTATAAAAGCCGTATTTCTCTTCCAGGATGGTCGGCGAGGTTTCCCCACCGGCTTGGGCGAGAACAGCGGCAGTAATGGCGTTTCGCGCAATCCAGCCATATACATGTGTCGGCTGCTGCTCGTTGCCCGCCTTCAGGCCCATCGCTGTATCGGCCGCGTAACCAATAGCATTCGCTGTCTGCGCAGGGTCTAGTTGCATCAGCATTGCAGCAACGGTGGCCGATGCAAAGGGACCGAAAGGCATCGAAGGTCTACGCGGCGCGCGCCCGTCGTCCTGCTCAGTAACCATCTTGCCGACCACTTCATACCCGGTGACCACAGCAGTAATCAGCTCCTTGCCCGAGCGCCGGTATTGCTCCGCTAAAGACAGCCCGACCGGAATAGTCAGTAACCCCGCATGTATACCCACCGGAACAACCACATCATCAAAACCGTGAGCACGCATAAACATGCTGTTGGTAAATGCCGATTCAAGCGGCGGCGCTTTCAATGAATGACCGATGATCGTTGTTTGACCTCGGCCATTGCTAAGTGAGCGGGCAATCTTTACCGCCTGCCGACCCTTTTCGGTCATCGCCCCTCTGAACGCAATCCCGACATGGTAAAGCAATTGTTCTTTGGCGCGAGTTACCACCGCGGGATCGAGATCTTCAAACCGCACACCGTTAATGTAATTCGCCAACCGGCGGGTAAAGGGCGTATCTCCCATAGCGCCAGTGCGCAATGTACCCGGCGAAGCCACGTTGCAGAACATCGGGTACGCCATTGCCGCCGCCACACCCTTGAGAAGACCGCGTCTTAAGGTATCCGGTTTCACATTCTGCCTCCCAAAACAAATGTCAACCAAGTTTGGCTGACGGTTGACTTGTCGCCAGGGTAGCTCAAGACTGTCCGGCTATAATTTGAAGACTGTTCAGAATGCGGCAACCGCCAGTGCCATGAAAATCTTTTTTTAGAAAAGTACAATCAGCGTCTGCTCCCAATAAGAATGGAGAGGCTCACCCCCGATTCGGTGCCAGCGTATCCATAAGTTTTGCCACGTCATCGACATCCTCAAGCTTGCTAATAAGCTGTTCCAACCGTTGAAGTTGTTCGAGAGAGAGTAATCGCTTTCCATCCTTCCGCAACCAGGGACCCCAGTCACTCGGCGGAAACGGAAACCTAAAGCGATCGCCTGCGCGTACCAGTTTATGTCCGTCTTTTGTGTACACCTCAAGACGGCGGTAAGCGGCAACGTCGTGCCCGTCCTCGTAAATGAGGGTGATGTTCCGGGCCATGGCAGTTAATGTCTTATTCTGAATCGCCGTTTCCGTATAGCGGTGGGAATCGACATTGCCGTCAAGCAGAGCGACTGAAAGCGCGTATGGCAACGACCGGTAGGCCTGCTCCGGTGTTTTGAACGGCCCGTTGAAAGCGTTTGCCTTCCGACCTTTGCGCGACATTGGCGCAAACACCTCTATCTTGGCAACCTCATCGATGGCCAGCTTGTGTTCCCTCGCCAGGTCCTGGAGTAACCTTACCGCTACATTGTTGGAGCCTGTGCCATGATAGGGCTTGTACTCGGCCCGCAGGGTATCCCAGTCCGAACCCAAACTGCCAACCAGACTATCGAGTTTGGTCGGGACTTCACCGAAAAACGATTCGTAGAGTCCCAATTTACCTTCGATGGTATTTTTATCGCGGGCAGACCCACCGGCTTCCGCAAACAGCGCGGCCATAGTCCCGTTGCGGCTAATATAGCTGTACAGGTGGTCAGTCGCACCGCCTCCGTTCACTCCCTGGCCCAGGCTGGCGCCCATCGCTATTGCATGGGTCATGCATTCCTGATCGAGCCCCAACAGCCGCCCGGCCACCGTCACCGGGCCGAAACCGCCGTAGATCATCGTTGGCGAGCGAGGCATCGGCGATCCCCAGCCCCACGCTGCGTTACCCAGCTTGGCGAGCACCTCGTATCCAAGCACCATAGCCAGGATCAGTTCACGGCCGGATAACCCTTTTACCTCGCCGATCGCAAGCGCCGTGGGCAATGTGACAACTGCCGGATGAATGCCCGACGGAAAGAAAACATCGTCGCGGAACAAGGCATGCATAAGAGTCGTGTTTGCGAAGACGGCGTCCAGGGGCTGCAATCGAAAACTTTCGCCAATAACCGTTGCGCCGCTTTCAGTTTGTCCCATCAGCGGCGCGACCTTGCGCAGTTGATCGGCCTGATCCGAAAAGGATCCTGCGAATGCGACGCCAAAATGATAGACAACCAGGGCCTTGGCTTTGGCGACCACCGCGGGCGGCAGATCCTCGAACCTGGCGTTCACCACAAACTCCGCGATGTGCTCGCTGATGGTTTTATTCCGTCCTGCCGATGTACCCTGTCGCGATCTGAAGGCCGCTGCTTCCGCCTGGCTGCTGATAAAACCCCGGCTAGCTGCAAGCGCGGCGGTGCCGGCCCCCAAGGTCTTGATAAATTTACGCCGATCCATTTTTAGCTATCTCTGTCCTGTTAATAGTACTGGAGACAATTAAGCTCCCCTTACCCCCCAACATGATTGCAATTATTTATTACCAGACTGGTTGCCGACCCAGGCGACTGCTTCACCGGGCTATTATGCTCCAGTCCGTTTTCGCAGCCGGATGACGGCACCAAAACGGTAATTAATTTCGAGCTGGTATGGTGGCTGGAAGGTCCTGGAGAGTCTTCATTGCTGTAGCCGAGCCCGGTGTTACCCATTTTCAGTTCGGCCGTCGGTACGAGGGTAGTTACATTTGACTAAGATACATCGACGCAAATTTATCAAAACGCTGGGTTCCGGGGCCGCCGCGTTGGCAGGGGCCCGGGGCTTATTCAACGTTCCGGCGGCGGGGGCTCCACCATCCGGAGTACAGGCTGTATCTGGAAGATTGCAAAGAACTATCAGTGAACGCATCGCGGAGTTTGTGGTGAACGCCAGGTTCGAGGACCTACCGCCTGCTGTAATCGCTAAGGCTAAAGCACTGATAGCCTATCACTTCGGGCTTGCGTTTGATGGTTTCACACATGAACGGGCCGTGAACTGATTTTGGCCATCGTTCTTGGGTACGAAGTTCTCGGTAAAATTGGCAGTGCCGCCTACGGGTGGGATTCGTCATGCCCGCGGCGCAACCCCATGCTATACAGTGCCTTCGGCCCAATCACAGTTGCGGGACGGCTGCTGAAGCTCAACCAAACTCGCATGGCCAATGCCATTGGTTATGCCGCCCATATGAATATGGGTATTCCAGAGGGTGGCGAGTTGAATCATTTCTACGCCTTTGTCACCCGCAAAGCGACATTCGCTGCACAGCTTGCCGCAGCGGGCGGAATGCCGGCGAACAGGACCAGTATCGAGGGCGAATTCGGGCTTTTCCGTTCGTTCTTTTCCAAGGTGCCGGTGAAACTGGAGGCGCTGATCAGCAGCCTGGGGTCGAATTGGGAAATCCTGAGGGCAGAATACAAACCCTACCACACTTCTGGCCGAAACACGGCGCCAATAAACTTGATGCTGCGCCTCGTAGAAGAACATCAACTCACCGTAGATCTGGTTACCAAGATAAACGTCACTCTTCCGTCGCAACGAAGTGCCCGCAAGGAAGCAGTTTTCCGCGGCCCCTTCCAAACTGTGCTGCAAGCCTATCCATCGCTTCCCTATGCTCTCACGCTGGCTCTGGTCGAAGGTGAGGTAGTCGTTGAACGTCATACTATTGAACATATCAAGGACCCCTTACTTAACGCCACAATGCAAAAATTCGATGTTGGATTTGAAGAAGGACATACCAATGCCCGGTATTGCAGAATCGAGATCCACACAAACGACGGCAGAAAGATCAGCGGTGAGACTGACGGAAGCTCGTTCCAGTTTCCACCGAACAAATGGTCGGCAGCGCTACAAAAGAACGGCGTGCGGGTGCTGGAGATTGAGCAACTCAAACGGCTGGAACACATGATCGGGGAGCTTGATAGGCTAGACGACGCGTCTAAGCTAATGGCAACGGTAATACCGGAACCAGCGCAGAGATATAACGCCCTAAGCAATTTTTCACGCTACAACTCTCCACAGAATAATTCAGAGGGTTTCAGATGACACAGTTAGATCGGCGGGAATTACTCAAAGCTTTTGGGGCAGGAATAACAACACTTGTGGCCGGCGCTAACTTTATGCTGGCCAACGGTATACCGATTGGTTTTCAGCATCCTTCCTCAGAAATGCCTAACACCATCAGTGAACGGATCGCGGACTTTGTGGTAAATGCCCGCTTCGAGGATTTGCCACGGGCGGTCATCGAAAAGACCAAGGCACTGATTGTCTATCATTTCGGCCTGGCGTTCGCGGGGCTGTTCAACGAAGACGCCAACCGGTTACGAAAAGTAGCGAGATTTATGGAACAACCCGATCACGGCACCACAGTAATCGGCGAGCGCTTTCGTCTCGCCATTTCCGACGCTGCCTTTGCTAATACAACATTGATGCGGGCTACCTGGCGAGATGATGTGATCAATCCTGCCTCGCTGCATCCCGGTATAGTCACGCTACCGACAGGACTCGCCATTGGAGAATTTAGTCGGTTGCCCGGTCGTGAACTGATTCTGGCCATGCCCGCGGGTATTAGGGATTGATGAGCATTTCTTTACGCGCAGGAAAGGCTATGCCACCACCTTCGTGGATCTGAAGAATCACAAGGTATTTGATGTGAAGCTGGGGCGTTCAGAAGCCGGTTTACGTCCTTATTTACGGTCTCTTGGGGGGCGAGACAATGTGCAAGTGGTGGTCATGGACTTATCGGAAACCTACCGTAGCATGGCGCGACGTTACTTCCCTAGCGCGACTATTGTGGCCGATCGTTTCCATGTCGTAAGACTGATCAATCATCACTTTTTGAAGGTATGGCAGCAGCAGCACCCGGAGGGGCGCAAGAATCGCGGCTTACTCAGTTTGATGCGAAGGCATCAATGGCGTTTAAGAGATGAGCAGCATGCGAACCTGATGAACTACCTGGCCGAGTACCCCGTCTTACAGGCACTGTATGTCGCCAAACAACAGCTCGTACGCTTTATGCTGTCCAAGGCCTTGAATGTTCATGCGGTGAGAAAGCGATTACCGCGTTATCTTGAGTTGTTAGAGCAGTTAAAGGAGAGTCCATTACGTGGGTTGGCAAAGACACTAACGTCCTGGATGGAACCGATCATTGCCATGTGGCGATTCAGCAAGAGCAACGGCATTACTGAAGGCTTCCACAATAAGATGGAGATGATGTCCAGACGAGCCTACGGCTTTAGGAATTTCGAGAATTACAGAATGAGAGTACTGGCCCATTGTGGATGGGATGGTATTATCAACAGGGTTTAGTGAGTGCTATCCCCCGTTGGTGGGGTAGAGCCAGTTTAAATGGCGACCTGGAAGGGACTTGAACCCTCGACCTCCGGCGTGACAGGCCGGCATTCTAACCAACTGAACTACCAGGCCGCAGCATCTAAACGCTTGCTCATTTTCTCAAAAAACTGGTGGGTGGTACAGGGATCGAACCTGTGACCTACGCCTTGTAAGGGCGCCGCTCTCCCAGCTGAGCTAACCACCCAAAGCAATTGAGAGTGCGCATTTTATAGAATTCAGAAGCTAAGTCAAACATTAATCTGCAATTTTAACGGCCTTTTATTGACGACCCTCTAACTCGCCGGCATGAGCACAAATCCAGCCTTATTCTGCAAAGAATAGTAAGCGAAATGACCAAAATGGATTAAACTTCCACATCCCATCGCAAACATCGTCAGTCACCGGATCAGGAATGGAAATTTTTAAAGAGTTTACCTTCGAGGCGGCTCACCACCTCCCCAATGTACCAGAGGGTCACAAGTGCAGGCGCCTGCACGGCCACTCCTTCGGCGTTGCCATCCACGTGAGTGGCGAAGTCGGTCAAACCTCCGGCTGGATTATGGATTTCTCCGATCTGAAAAGGGCCTTCAGGCCTATCTATGAGCAGCTGGACCACCGCTACCTGAACGAAATTGATGGGTTAGACAACCCCACCAGTGAAAACATCGCAATCTGGATATGGCAAAAACTGAAACCAACCCTGCCGGCATTAAGCAAAATAGTTGTCCGGGAGACCTGCACCAGTGGTTGTGTATACCGGGGAGATTAGTTGTTCCCCGTTTACAGACATAAAAACAGCAGACATAAAAAAGCCGGGAAACCCCGGCTTTTTTATTACGATATCAAGCGCCTGATTAGGTAAGGCCCTTAGCCAACGCTTTGGCCCTATCACGCTCGCTGGTGACGTACTTGAGCCACTGATGGGCGATTTTACGGCTGCGCTTATCCTTTTTAGCCTGATTAAAGGCCTTGATTGCCGCGTTGTACTTTTTCAGGTTGAACAATGCCATACCCTTCACAATGTAGGCCGTATCCTCCCGCTTAAGCTTGCCCTTCTTGAAAGCGTTGTTAATCGACTTCAGCGCCTCGTCCCACTTATCGACATTGAGATAGGTCTGCCCGAGGGAGGCGTAAGTATCGCCGGTATCGGAGATCTTCGCAGCCTCCTCCAACACGATAATGGCCTTGGCGTCTTCCTTAGACAATATCCAAGCATTGGCCAGCAGTTTGAGATTAGACTCTTCCCGCTTAATCTGCTTCGCCTTTAACCCCTTTTCCAGTATCAGGCCGGCCTTGTGAGGCAGGTCGTTCTGCAACAACAGCTGGGAAAGAACAATCAGCTCGGAATTCTTATCCAGCATATTGGCGTCGTTCATCGCGACCATGCCGGAGTACTGCTCGAAGTCCTTGTTAAGCTGCCCGTACATGGCAGCCAGTTGGGAATAGTATTGCTTTTTAGGGTATTTATGAACCAGGATTCTCAGGATATCGAAGGTCTTCTGGTAGTCCTCCTTCGAGTAATACATGGCCCGGGCCAGTAAATACCAGTTCTCCTTAACTTCTTTGCCCTTAGCATCAAATATTGCGATCGCTTTTAGTACAGCGGGCAGCGCCTTGTCATAATTGTCCAGTTGATAATAGCCCTGACCTAACAGTACCCAGGCTGTGGCACCGGGTTCCTCGGTTACCTTAAACCAGGTCTCCAACGCCTTAACCGCGTTTCTGTAATCTTCTGACAAAAAATACATCTGGGCGATACTGTACAATCCGCCCTTATAGAGCGCCTCCGCCTTCTCCTGTACCTGGGGTACCGAGACAACTAACAGTCTCTATGAGACATCTAGTGCTGCCATTAGCATTCGGGTATACTTGCCCTTTAGTTTTCTTTCCAGCTTTTTGGGTAGCATCCCTTCTTGATTACCATTGAGCGTTGAAAACAATTAACACAACTTCCCACTTTTTATATATTTGTGCAGTAAGGGCACCACCGTATTTCTGAAGCAGTAGGCGAGTGACAGAGCCTGAACATGTCTAACCTAAGGGGCTTCCTTGTGAGCGATGATTAAGAAATAGAGCAATGATCAGGATGTACCACTGTAACATGCCACCAATAGCATTACAACAAAGAGCACAAGTACAAAAGTATACACGTATACGGGCGAGAATGCAAAGAAATGTAAACACAGGGGATCAAAACTGTTAACTACCATTCCAATTTGAACGAATGGATGTAAGAGCCTCTTGTATTTCCTTTCTTAAACGATGTGATGTTTGTAGAACTTGAAGACTTTAGGTGCGGCAATTAGCAGAGGGTGAAGTTAAATAGGGAGCAGTTTTAAAAGTACGATATTAACTAATCGTAGGCTACAGAGATTTACATTACAGGCACTTTTGACAAAATGTCAAACAAACAAACCATTATAGTTACATTCTTTGTAACGATAAAGAAAACGCCAAATAAGAAACTGAGGTTAACAACGTTACATCTATTTAAGACTCCTCAGGTCTATTATGGACGAAATATTGTTATTTGCAGTTTTGGGTGTTTTGTCAATCGCTACTTGTCGGTGTTACCTTACTGAAAAACGAATATGTTGTTTTCGAGTTTTCAAGTTTGGAGTTTGTCCATTTCTTACAGGACTATTTCGCATTCAAATGGATGTCTAGCTTTTACTTCAAATACTTCTGAAATAAAAGAATACTAGGAATGTTTGCCATTTACGACTGCTTTTGATTAAAAGGGTATGGATACTTTTACTTTTGGTGGCTCCTGTTTCATATGTGCATAAAAAAGTATGTCGTACAATGCCTTTTCTGCCAACATTAGACAATTTGCGGCCACAAATTCAATTTTGCTTTTAAGTCTAGAGAAATTTGGGCTAATCAAGCTGTCGAGATTATACTGGATAGGCCCTTGTTAAATTGTAGCTTGCATTGAAGAGATCGCTCTTGAAATCTTTTATGGAAAGTTCTTTACACAGATCCAATAACCTGTGCTGTATTGCCGTAGAATCAAATTCTTGGTGATCTACTTATTCGGAGGGCCTTAAGGCGGTAATCATGAGGTCCACAGACGGATCAAGTCGCTCAAGAAGATCAGCATTAAGATCATTGAAGGGATGATGTCAAAGAAACGGGTCTTAAGGATAAAAAGCGAACGGTGCCAAAGATATCAAAGAAGATATGAAAGAGATATTACGGATGGGCAGAAACCACAACGTTAGTTCAACGAACTGTAAACATTTGACATCTGTTGTGGAGAAAGAAAGGCATGCTGTCAGTTGGATTCACTTTTAAAGGTGTAACACAATTCTGTTGGCAATAAATGAGCTTAAAATTGACTTCACTTTGGCCATTAACGTTGGTAATTACGTTATAGGTATTTGAAGCCTGATTTTTCATCTTTCTTTTCTAACTGAGATGAAGTAAGCTCATTTCAATCACCTTATCACTCGCAGAACCATCATTTAATGGCAGGGCAAAGGTTAAGTCGCTGTTTTCGTGAAGATCGTTTGCTTCGTAGAGCATTTTACAGTTCAAACACCAGTCGAAGGTCTAATAGATTAAATACACCTTATAATCTCTAACACGATTTTCTTCGCTGTTTATGAAGTGGAGGAAAGCTTTATAGGTCAATTTTTATGTTGTTGGTGGAGAGCGACGTATTACTATCCATTTCGATTTATGAGCAGAAAAGTATTAGTAGACAATATCAGATGACACACGTACTTGTTGATTTGAGTCTCCAAGCAATACTCTACAGGCAAAATTTATAACTGAGAAATAATAGAACGAACGAACGCGGTCAGATCGGAAACGCTTTTGAGACTATAGCAGCCTAGGTTACGTGTTGGCAACGGCAGGATCTGTACAGTGTCTTCCACTGGCTGCCGAAAACATTTCAACTCATGATTTAGGTAATATTTTTAATTCATGAAGTAACTAACTCTTTTATTCTTTTTCAGAGAATCCCTCCATAGGCGATAACTCAAAACTTTGTTAGCTACTTGTACAAAGCACTCTACAGAACCTATCGTTGTCACAACGTACCCAAGGACGCTCTGGTCTGACAGGAGTTTCTTGGTTTGATTAAAAAATTTTGGCCGTGGCTAAGAACTCTAGAATCATTTAAGGGCAGTAGTAGGTGGCTCAGAATGGCTCTGCAGAGAAAGATAGAAAAAAAGGAAAGACCTTTGAAGGTTAAAGAGTGGTGTTACAATTGTTCACTGTAAAGAAAAGTTCAGTTTTGGTTGAAAAGGAAACCTCACTGACAACTGGCCAAACAGGAAGGCAAACAGTACAACCACAGTCGACACCAGTTTGTCAGGATGCGTTCCAGTCTACATTTATGACCATAAAACAGCAGCGGATGTAAAACACTGAATCTTCGAATAAGCACAACATAGCACAATTATTGTTAAGTAAGGTTTTCCCCCCTTTGTGTCATCTTCGTTATTGTGATCTTAATCTAAGCAAGTTTGACTTGGTTCAGATGACCTTCTATGACCAGTGCATTGCAAAACATCCTACACGCAACAAAGCTACTGTTCTTAACCACTTTGTAGCTGTATATTAGAAACAAATGCTATAACATACATAACAATTGCCTTAACAATTACAAATAAAGTGACACATTTCAAACGCGCATGCTTACTGCGAGCATGAACGCGAGAGACATCAATGTTATCTGCAATGGAACTCATCAAAACACAACTCTTTACTTGACGTTACCAGGCAACAACAGAATAAAGCGATTTGCCAGCGGTTTCTAGGTGATTTAGGAAAATCAGGAGATGAAAAAAACCAAGGTATTGGATCATACCAAGTTACAACAACTAAATATGGTGATAATATAAAAGGTAAAGCAAAACATGGATCATAGGATTTCATCAAAACTGTTGTTTGAATTTGGTTTTATGATCCTCTGAATTCCTGATAGAAATTAAAGTTTCTTTTGAGGATATTCGTTTCTTTTGCTTATTTCTGTCAAGAACAGGGAATGCATTTGCCATCGTCATTACTACATAACGTAAATTCTCAAAGTCTCATTATCTCTTAAAGAAGCTGCGCAGGGATGACCTCGAGAAGAACAATTCCACAACCAATTTCACCTTTGTATTGTAAAAAGTTAGAATCTCATTATTCAGCCATTATATTTCATCTTTATTAACAATTTTAGCCTTATGAAGGTTGATGTGAAATGCAGTATTCTAGGGAAAATGGCGAAAACTATAAAATCAGACTTACATGGTAATGTCTGTTGATTAATTAAATTAGAAAAAGAACAGCTAAATTTGCTGTAGAAATGTTCTCTAATTTACAGCAATACCTAAATGAACTCTGGCAAAAGTTATTTCCGAATGTGTTTGATTCAACAGGGAAAAGAAATGTAAAAATTATTAATTCATCAAGACGTTCTGGTAATACCTCTTGCAAAGGACGTTCTTGTTATTTTTTCAGTGAATACGTGGTTTGTAACACCGTCCTCCTAACGTCCTTGCAATTCGTTTATTTCTAAAATATACGATAGTAAGTGGTAGCATTCATTCTAAGCCATGTTCATGGTTTCCTATACTGCTTTTCATCTCCCTTGGACTGCCATTTCGTTCCCTAGAGGCAGCGTATTTCTTGATCAGTCAAAACAAAAGTGCAGAGCTTGATAGAACATTTGTCACCAACAGTGCTACCAGACAACATCGTCCTGTTCATATAACAGAACTTAAAGAATAATAATTTTACCTCTTGAAAATGTTAAACTGATTCTTTACCACAAGTGATTTTAAAAGCGAGATCTCTGTCTTTAGTGAGGACATCAATTCGTCAGGGAATGATGGTGAGGACTCAATCTTCTCTCTACAATACAACCAACTGGAGTGAAATAATGGGGTCACTCCTCTTTGGTTAGCTACTATGACTTTTGTGGTAGTAACAGTCACGTACCACTGTCATTTTTGACGTTACTTATTATATTATGCATATCGACGGAATTTTAACCCTTTGAAGGCATCTCCGAATGAAGGCTCGCCAAATTTTCTAGTTTAACAGTAGCCCCAGGGCTCAATCAAATCTTAATCCGGCCCTGGATGGAAGGCTGAATTAGTATTGTTACCAGTGCACTTGTTTATCACTTTTCAATTTAAGGTCAGTTTCACAGGATCACCTTACTATCAACAACAAATGCCCTCATTACTGACTCTTTCCAATTAACTTCCTTAACGCTGATGATCAGGAGAGAACCCATTCACCAATTATGGTCGTTGGTCAAAAGCAGAAGCTCATTCAAAAGCAATTTCATTTTCGAGAGCGATATTTCTGATGATGATTTATTAAAAACCAGTTTAATTGTCGTAAAATGTAACTGGAAAATATACAAAAATAACGTTTTGCAGATGTCAATATGTTTTAAACCACTTCTGATACATTATTTCTTGAAAGCATGTCACCTCACATATCTCTCCCTTCCCCCCCCTCCCCCCAAACCATTTACAAGTAAGTAGTTTCCCTCAGTAAGGTCCTTGTGCAATACAATGATCCCTGTATTTTGGTAGATAAGTTTTTCTATTGTCACAAAATGAAAGTGGGAGGAAGATTTTACAGCCCGTTCCTTCTCCAGGTTGATAGCACCTACGTAGGTCTGCACTCATTTTATTTCATTATGAAGAGTTGGAAACTGTCAGACATGATGCTTGGTGGAAATTAATGGAGTGAGAAACGGTGAGAAGCGATGACATATAACCCCTATATATGTTGATGTCGAGAATACCATCACTCTTTACGATGATGTCTCCTGATAAACATAAATGACTTCTCATAAACATAAAGATAAACACAGAGTTTACACAACAGGAGATTGTTGCCAGGCTAAAAGTTTCGAGGATTCAGCGAAAAGACTTTTATGACCGCCAACGTTTGGAGATTGATGAAAATAACGGCAACGGTATTTATTCATTTATTCATATAGCGCAATTCAGCTGTACAGTTTTCAGAGTTACAATATCATTATTGATGTGAGACGAATGAATTAAAAGGTAGAATTATGGATAGATGGGTTAGTACATGGCTGATACTTTCCACAAAATGTTGACAGGAAAATCTTATAAACCTGACAAAAGCATAAGTGCTGCACAAAAAGCCTTGACTGGGTTTTGTCATTTATTCCTAAAGGGAGGTCTTCTGGTGCAGAATTAGAATCTTTGCATTGGTTGTTCTTAGACGGTTCTGTTTATCCTATTCATTCTTACTTAATTTGTCATTTCATATTGTAAATACATTGTAAATAAATTATGATATCTGCTGACTTAGATTTACAGATTATTAATAGTTAGATAAAGCCTTACAATTGTTCCATGTGAATAACTTGTGTGTGAGAGGAAAGGGGGGGGGGGGGCGCTAAAGACGTGCCTCAACAGCTGAAGGGCGTTGGCATTGAAATATTGAGATCACTGGACAAGTGGCAAGAAGCAGGGCGATCTTAACCACAAACAATAGAAACAAGAGTTTATTTGGTGTACTCAGACTATGTGATCTGTGAAAGGCAACAATGGAATAGGACTACCAAAGTTACCACTGCATACTGCATTTCATGGCATATGTTTATATAGGCCTATAAAGTACCACACAACGTTTTGAGGTAAAATTCAATATTTCTTGAATTAATCCCCCCTCCCCCCCCATATTCAGTAAATTTATACCACATGAATTAAGGTAGAAGGAGGCATCCTGTTGTGCATCCATTTGTTGATGGTCTCTTTTAATTTTCTTTTTCTTTTGGTCTTAAAAAATTCCGTGATTCCGTGATATTAAACCACTGCACCTCAACTGTACTTATTTAATTTGCAATCATAAAATTTAAGATCCCATGAATTCTTTTAAACACTAAAAATGTTGACCCAATTGAAGAAATCACTTTTCATTCAATTTCACTTTCTTCTCCTTCCGAGAGCTTGAAGGTTTGCGTGGCAATTGTCCGAGATTTTAATATTATGTTGACACAATCATTGTTTACATTACCAAAGCTGGAGTCAGTGTTCGGCAGAGATATTTGGTGATTGACAGGAAAGACGTATCGGCTCTGCAAAGAATCACGCATGAAAAGGAAGAGAAGAAGTAAATGCTGATTCTGTACAGTTCACATGAATGTTTATTTCTCCCTGAATGTCTTCCTAGTCTGCGAATTTTGACACCCTGCAGTTCCTTTGCTTTTGACGTGTTTCTTTCCCTTTCATAACACATGTTATTGCGCAAAACAGAGATTGATCATCACGATCATCTGTACAGTGACAAGGAAAGTTAAAAATGCCCTTAAAATACACGACAGAACGACGCACAAAGCGATGTTTTCAGGGTGGAACCTATTTCAGTCCGTTTATGTTAAATTTGAATCCAAACGTTATTAGTATATTATGGAACACGTGGTAAGCCATTCCAGAGAAATCTCCTACACTCTTGTCCATTAATTTATTGCTTTAACTGAAAACACTAAGGCATCCTAGTGTTTTATAAGAAATCTCGTTCTGTTTTGTGGCAAGCGGTTAAGAACTCGGTCGAACTCAGTCATTAATAAATGCAATATTACATTAAAATAAGAGGACGTAGAAGAAGTGTAAAAATGTGTTGTTCAACCGGAGGGATTTGAAATCAATTAAGTAGTAGACACACTTATCTTGAAAATATAATCCTCTCTTCTCGATCATACATATTTAATTTGGAAAAACGCTGAAGAAACAGAAATTATGTCTCCACTTGGACTCAAATCGTGATCCACGCTTTCGCAGCGTGTGCTCATCCAACTGAGCTAAGTGACCTTCAATGTTTACATACTCTATTGCTTAAATCCGCACAGTAGCACCCAATCCACCAGTGGACATCGACGTCCAGCTCAACGCAATTGGAGACATGCTTCCATGCGTCAGGTGACTTGATCAAGGAAAGACTATCGTCCTTTATGCAGCTGAAAACCCAATGAAAGTTGGGCATTATCATCGCGAATATTTGAAAGATCAGTTTATAAAAGACACCACGCCACAATAGATCTCGCGCCACGATTGCTAAGATCATGGGTTTGAGTCCCAGTGAAGTCAAGTTTTCCAATTTTCAAGTGTCTTTGACGTCATTGGATGATGCCATAGGATAGAAAGCTCAACGGTGAAAACGTTGGACTACGAGGAATCGAACCCCGTCCTTCGGTGTTGCAACGTGATGTGCTAGCCATTACACCATGGTTCCATACCATTGAGACATAGAAATTTGGGATTCCATTTGTTTCGGTTGACGTCACTACACTTTTCAAAACTAATCATTTTAACATCCCCTCCTCTCGATTGTACATATTCATTCACAGAGAAATGTCAATAAGAGTATCAATCAGGAAGAGATTTAGGCCTCGTACGGCATAACATTTGTAGAGTGGCTTTTCTTTCATGTAAAAAGGAAACTAGTTAAGTGATTTTTTCTCTAAATTTTTGTATCTGTGTTTGACCTCTTGCATTTATCTCCTATCTTCACTCTAGCCCCATGCTCCCCCCCCAGGTACTCATTGAAACACAATGTATCAAATGAAGTTTTATTTATTTTTTGTGATTTAAACTGAGTGATTGTGGCGATGGATATCTGTAATGTCATGTCATATTTGAATAGCGGAAATGGTTTGTAAAAACAAATGGTAGCGTTCGTTTCCCGATACTCAAATTTCAAATGGCATTAGGACATCTATCATAATAAGCATTCCTAATTATCAGCCAAGTCAGTTGCACTTTAAACGTAATCACTCTTATTGTGAGAAATATTTATTTTAACCCTGGGCCCTACTCTTACCGAGCGCATTACGTATCCCATCATCCACCTTTGTTCTCCCAGGAGATGTTGCTGCGGGTGCGTGGCAT
This sequence comes from Alatinidae sp. Z8VKAUB7J3, assembly GCA_010016025.2. Taxonomy (NCBI): domain Eukaryota; kingdom Metazoa; phylum Cnidaria; class Cubozoa; order Carybdeida; family Alatinidae; species Alatinidae sp. Z8VKAUB7J3. Next base: position 11,359,468 of record JAAAKM020000498.1, read on the forward strand.
GATACGATAGCGTTGTTAAAGCAATGGATCTTCCTACCAGTAGACTAATGTTATTCCATATTATGATTTAAAAGGATGACGTTAAGCATCTGAACCTTGATTGGCTTTACAAATGATTGATAAACGGAAAGGATAGACGGCGGTAAAGCAAAGCGTGAAGGTATTGAATATTTAAATCGGTCGTACAGTATTACGAGTATTGTGAAACTCATGTACAGAACACAGGGCTCATTTTGTCAAGAGCACTTCAGAATAAATGGTTGCAACAAGAAAACGACCGCAATATCCTGTAAAGATCACAAATAACGGAATGGGATGCATCGACTATACTTTAGGGAAACCACAGATCAACTCTGAAATGGGAGTCCGTTGGGCCACCCTTTCCACCCATCGTATATGATATAAAGCATAAATGAACAATCCAAAGTAGTCAGTAATCTGGTAAAAACACAGGGCACGAATGGCATACGCTATGCTAGTTCAAATGGTTTAATCTTCGTCTGTCGGATTTCCGTTTTAGGAATCTGGAAACACGGTTGTATTGTTACTCCTTTTCCTTCAGTTGAGACAAATGGCTTTTCTCCATCCGGTATCAAACACCAATTGTCAGGCTAGTAAGTGTGATTAAATTCTGTGGATCCTATTTAACCACATCTCATTTGATGTGGTTTTATAAAGACATCAACATGATCCTCATGGCCTATTCTGTTGATTTTGCCAAAGACAATAATAAGAAAAGTAAGACATTCAATAGTGTAAGGACTTTATTGTCCTAAATGAGCTCAAGAAGGGATCATAACCTTTCCAGATACCAATTAGAGCTTTATCGCATGAATTCGGGGCGAAGAAAACTCGCTACTAACTTTGTAAAAAGAACAGTGATGTAAGCCTGAAAATAAGTGTCTGTGCCTGAAAGTATGCAGGTGAATATGGAAGGAGAGAAAGGATAAATTTTCAGTTGGTCGCTTACAACGAATGCTTCTTAGCAGCGCGAAAACTCAATAATCAAAGACATAACGAAGATATTTTATACCTTTGAATTTAATGTTATTCTTGCAACACTGTCATGTGCTGTTTAACTGTTGGATAAGAGCATTGCCACAGTAATTTCTTTCTCTATCTATTAGGAAGGCTGGATTAGGTAGAATTTCTGAAACATTCTATGAAGACACGGCATCTCTTTCTTTTGTTATTCTTACTTCATGAATTTACTGCAGTCAGCAAAAGACAGGGGGGGGGGGGGAGGGGGAGATATCGGACATCGTAGATGCCAGAGAAATGGTACATCAAAGCTTTTCTTAAACTTTTGACTCTGGAATTTAAGAAAATTCTATTCAACGTCTTAAGGGCTTCATTTAAATCTCGAGATCTGGAAACCCAAAGAGAAGGTTCAAACAAGAAATTTAAACAAAGGATTCAGTATCACTGTGGAAAGGGTATAATTTGCTGAGTTAACTTTTAGTCGAACCTTTACTTTTTATTATTTTGATAACTGTGTATGCACACTTTGTTTGCTATTTGAATTCTCATAAGGAAAGAAAGCAGTTGGCCTACTAATCAACAGTATGGTTCAGTAGACTTGGACATTAAAAGACAACAGCAGTTTAGATAGCTGTTATTTTGTATGCATAAACAGATCTGTCTTTAACTGATTACTTGACCCCTCTGTTCTTTTACAACAAACGTTGAACACCTAGAGTTATAAACCAGAGGTACTTAAGAATGGAGAGTTCAGTTTTCACACGATGCATAACCATAAAATCATCAAGCATCAGTGCTAAATGTTTGAAAATATGATGAAAAGGAAGGAGTGTCTCTAGCTGAGCTTGCTGTGTCCCTCGATGAGTCAACTTTTGCACTCTAATTTTCACACGCTACAAAGCTGGGTTTTTTAAAAACCATTGGTTCTTTTGTGCCAATATGTATCAGACGTAACCTGCAGGTTACTGAATAATATCCAAACAACAATGTTGATAAAAACAAGTTATGCATCCAATAGTTTTGTTGCGTAGCATCCTCGGTTCTAGTCAGTGCAGAGCAGCGTCTAAACAGTTATAAACAATGAGCTGGCCTTCTACCTTGTGTATGTGTGTGTGTGTGTGTGTGCGTGCGTGCGTGTGTGTGTGTGTGTGTGTGTGTGTGTGTGTGTGTATGTGAAGCACTGTAAGGGCATATTTCCTGGCACTAAAACATCTAACTATGATATCTCCAGCAGTTGAAATCTACATGTTGGATTATTAGTTTCTGGGAGGTGCAGTGCAAGCCACCCATTCTCCCTAAATCATAGCCTGCCAATATACAATATAAAGTTATCTCTTAAAGGGGCAGATTGTTAGAGCAGTAAGAGGAGCAAACTCATAATCTATGGGCAATGTGTTTTTGAATTTCAAATGCCGACCTTGCTGCAATATCATTAAGTAACATACTATCGTGTTTTATTGTAACAAGGTGTAAAATTAGGACGTGACTGTGATGACTAAAACACGTCATCGCTGCTTATGGCTTCTATGCGTTGACATAGCAACAACTCAAATCATTAATAGCCGACATTGGCTGCCAGGTAAATGCGGCTTATAAAGCGGGTTTTAATGTGTCTGGCACAGAAGGGGAACTCTACGAATCAAGTATACGTATTAATAAGAGATTACTTGATACACTTTCCACACTTACTCATCATCAACTAATTACGGAAAGGGAGTACAGCAATGTTTTGGCATAAAAATCCTCCTTGATTTTTGTGGCCCCATGGACCATTCCTTAAAGAGACTGATCATTTTTATTGAGAAAACAAAGTCCTTAAAACAGCTTCACGTTTTTTTGGACACAATGTATACACTTTCAAACAAGTTCAAGTGTTCAATTTGCAACAATCGAAGAAGAGGAATTCTAGTGAAATGTAATACTGCATTAACAATTTCAAAGAGTTCTCATCTGGTACTTAGAAACGGGACCTAAAATAGATACTCCAGTAGTTGGAAATGTAAATATATCACAACTGATAAAATATGCAGAATGAAAACTGTTCTATGTAATTATTTATTGAATTAGGCATTTTTGATATTATAGTTGGAATTTCTCATTTTAGATTTCTTATCAACACTTTTGCTCTTTAGCTGTTGGGACCTCTCTCAAATTTTGAAAGCTCTTAATAAAAGTATATTTTTCTAACTATCCCCGTGTCTACAGCTTCTGCATGGAAGACAAATAGATTATACAATGATCTATACGTGGATTACCTTACAAAATTTAAGCACCACCAATTGGTCTGCTGTTTTAATTAATCGAAGTAAACAATTCATGCATTAGTACAACTACGAATTTGAAAAATTAGTCAAATCGTATGCAAGGTGTCCGTATTTTTATGGTTAAGCTTGAGACTCTAACATCAAAAATAAGATGCATTAACAATTCGTTAATAGTTTGATATATAACTTGATAAATTTCAGAGGGACACGATTCCCGAATTAAACTGTATCTTTAACAAACAAGGGAATAAGATCTCATACAATTTGTTACACAGGAAGAGATACCTCTCTTCCATAAAGAATTCGATTTGTCTTTTGGCCTCGTTCCTGAGCAAACTGACATCTCAAATAAATTTCAACCTCACTATCACACGCATTTGGGCAATACGAAATAGCAAGAGTTTAAATTGCTTTAAAAATTTGTGTAAAATGTAGATACAAATTATATGTCATTGCATTATGCTAAGATCTAGAGTGAGTCCACTTCATTTACCTTAAACTACCAGAAGGAGAATACTATTCTAGATGCCATGAAAATAGTCACTGGGTATATTCTGGTGCTGTTCTTCTTAAAGGTACCAAAGTCGCATCAGAACTACATCATTTTAAGATGTAAAGGACGGGTGAGGGGGAGAGAGGGAAAGTGAACACCAGCAATATCAACATTGTTAAAACAAAATGCTAGATTGATTTTTAAGACAAGTCTGAAAACGTTATGGGGATCAAACAAATAACCCTTAATATATCAGTACCACGGGTACCAATTGGCCTCCCCCCGGTAGGGCTTGAGAAACTTTACTAGAGACCTATACCATCTTCTACTAATTCAGTTTAATTCTTATTCAAGCTTTTTGAACTTGGCATGAGACATTGATGATGTGCCTCGATTTCAAGGGAAGTTATGACACAAGTTTCACTACGTTTTACGACGTAATATGAAAAAGTAAACTAGGCCAAAGCTATAAAATGGCGTTTCGCTAGTACTATTAATCCAAAAGGAGGCTAGGATCAACACATATACAAGATGGTATGGTATGATATGTAAGCATTACACAGCCGGTCTTTTTACGACGTCAAGTTCTAGTAATCTCCTTTTCATTATCTGTGTTACCCAATATAAATAAGGAAGTTTACATAGAACTGATAAAGGCCTCAATTACGGCTGAAACAGACAGTTAGAAACTCTACTTCGCAAGAAGAAAATGGAGTTCTGCAATTAGTAAAGAACACAGTGAACTCTTTTTGACGTAAGCCCAAAGCAAGTCTATGGAAGGAACAAGAAACCATGAACGAAGACCTGATGAGTATGTAATGCTACAAACACTTGAAAAGAAGTAGGAAAATAGGCAATTTCACAAAAGGATAAAACAAAATAGCTGTCTCTTACTGCGATATGGGCTATGGAAAAGAATCATCATTGACAACGCCTGATACAGAGTATTCCATCAATAGTATATTTTGACCGAAGAAAAGGTTGTTTCCTAATTAGTTCAGTTGGGAATAGCGCGGCTGCGACATGCATTATTTGCTTGAACAGAAAACAAAAGAGTAACAGTCAGAATTGAAACAGATTTCAAGATCGTAGGGTCTATAACATCTAGGAATTGATATACGACAACAAAATCTACAGGCAACAACGAGAAGCGTACTTTATCTGAAAATTTAAAAGCGACAGGCTTTTCCCACAGTTTAAAGTCTATGGAAGGCCACCCAAAGATGAGGCAACTTAAGGGCCAGGGTAGAGATGTCGACTATACAAGTATATAAGGAATTGAAATGCTTTTGGTACAAGTCCAATTACAATTTGTCACTTTAGATGAAATACATAATACTAAAAATTATTTTTGTTGACCTTGTTGATATCATAATTTTGCTTCTGTCAGTCACACATTTACCCATGTCCGGATCCAGAGTTCGGATTCAGCACTATAATCTGGTGGTATTGGCTGGTTTTATGAGCCACCATTTGATACGCAAGTAATGAAAAGAAAGGTAAAAGAAGAACGATATTCCATGCGTTTGAGTGCCAGGAGTAGGTTTACAGTGTCTGATTTGTAGGGTAAATAAATCAATTCATATTGTGTATGGCTGGCATAAAACAATTTGTTACAAGAAAGAAAAAAAATATGCAAAGTTTACTACGAAAATATTAAAAGTTTATAATCAAATGAAAACCTCAAATTTCTGTACGCACAAATTTCTCTGGATAAGACACAAATTAAATAATACTTGTACAGAAAGAAGCCACCCTCCCTAGACACCCCTTACAATACTGCCGTATGTACCAGCCTTTTCTTCATGGAGTTCCAATCAATCCCCTTGGGAGTATTTAAAATTTTAAAAGGTGTAAAATTGAGAAAAGGGATACTAGGGGGATCCTGGGTATAACAAGGGAGTAAATGAACTTGTCCAGTGATTTTCGTTCTCTTAGTAAATTTCCAGAGAAACCAATCGATTTCACAGCAGTACTAGCGCGTTATAGTCTTAACTTTGAAACCCTCAAACCGAACAAAACTGCTTTTTTTCTCCAACGCTACTTATATTGACGTTTTACACCTGGTGACCAAGTTAGGAGCCTTTATCGACTATTAATTGCATGTTCTACTTGTTAAACCTGAACAGAGAGGGACAATGCTCTATCCCTCGGACCTAGGGGATCCTTGGAAATCACCCCTTCTTTTTCCAGCTGTCACTTGTTTATGGTGCTTAAAGAAAGTGGATGTCATCTACAATTTTTATTTTGCTGTTCCTATTATTAAACTTTCAGCTGTCCAGTATTGTGTTTATCATCAATTTATTCATCAAAGTAGTAAATAGGTCATTAAAATTCAACACAGCAATCATTTCCAGTTATCAACAAGTTCTTACCAACTCACATCTTTTCCTAGATTCAAAACAAATATATGTCAGTTAAAAGAGAAAGAATAAAATTTGTTTATTTCCCTTAAAGCAGTTGGATATATCATATATTAAATCAAATACTGGGGAGACCAATATTTTGTCTCGACAAATACTCTGAGCATTTGTAAACTCCTGTTTTCATGTTGGTAAAGGAAGTAGAAATTCATTTCCCCTTACGATAAGAAATGAATATGCAGTTAAACTGCGTGGAATATATCGTCTCTTAAAAAAAGCACTGTCAAAGTTATAACGAACGTATGCAATATATGATTTCATACTTAAAAACAACATAGGATTGTGACCTAGTTTGATCGAGCAACACCCAGGATAAAAACTACTGTGAGAAAAACATAGATACGGAGACAAATTAGTTCGCTGCAGACTTTGAATCTAAATTTTCAATAGATTTTGTCTGAAGTAACAGCTGAGAGCATTTACAATACATTCGTCACTAATGGCCTCTGGCGCAGGTCTGCAAAGTGCAACCCACAAGAAAGAGACATCATTCAAGTTACAGTGAAGGTTCTTTTGATTTTCAAGATAATTGCTTTGTTCAATTAATACATTCGTAACTCGTGACTTCAATGTGCTACTGGTATTTACGTCTGTTCGAACACTGGCCGGCAAAGGTTCTTGATTGCTAACATGCAAGCCCATCTGTCACCTGTAAACTTAAGGCTGGTTTAAGAAAGAATTGAAGCATAGCTCGCATCGTCAATGTAAACACAGCGGGGTGTACAAAGGTAAACCACTGTAGATGGTCAACAAGACCCTGTCACGATATCGTACAAATGCAAAGAGCACACGATTTTATTTTGTAAATCTGGTCCACTGCCCGTCAGCACTATGTGTGAAGTTGGAACAGTTTTTAATAACAACTGATGGTAGCCTACAAAAAACTGCGACGCACGACTTCAAGTCTAGTTATACTTCCATTTGCATATTAGAATATTTTGATTTTCTCGTTTTGAGATTTGAAAAGAAGCCAACGCTGTTTATAGGAGAAAAATTTAACAATACTTTCCATCCTTAAGTAATGAAATTTTGGACATATTATTTTACACATTCAACCATGGACTTCAAAACATCAGGATTTTGTTAAATGCTATTTTCTAACAGCCTATGATTAAACTGTAAAGTCAGAAGAAGAAGGGACATGAAATAGCCCCAGCTCTGAGACGGTGTTTTTTAATGAACATAGTTTACATGGCGTTGACGTCGTTAATTCACGTAGGCAACCCATACAGTTAAAATAGAAATACTGGCAGCTTCTTACTTTGTATAGAGCTTCCAATTGTAAAAGGAAAAGTTTTTATCGAATGTACACATCTCGTTTATCATCAGATAAGATTAGTTATAAATAAAAAACTGAGTGCATGAGAAATGTATACAACATAGTGCTGCTCCTACTTGCTGCCTTTGTTTTTCCCTGTCTAACACTGGTATGCTCTTTTCCAATGTTTTACATTTACGAGAAGAATTTAGCAAAGGAGCATGTTGGCATGTTGAAAGATTGAACCCAAATACATCCTTTTTTTATAAAATAACTCCAGAAAATAATTTTAATTCTTATTAAGATTCAAGTAATGTTTATACCTAATTAATTTCTAAACTGAAAAACAACTTGCCCTCAAAAGAATATTTTAGTTACCGAAACTTAAGATTAGCTGAAAACAGGCGACATTCCATGGCTTGCTTTAGTTCGTCGCAAACTTTATCCAAAAATATGTGTTCCGAAATGCTCGGTTTTGAAGCCTTTTACTTTATATACTTTATAAATATTTGTCAATAATTTAACTCTACTCTGATACTTTCAATGACATTGTTGATACACCAATATAGTCCCAAAATTTTTATAAAGGATTAACTTTGATCGACATAGAAAAAATAAGAAATCTTCGTTAGGGAGAGCTTTTGACATATCATTTTTCAATCCCAACTTACATTACGAAAACAATGAAACAGGAATTGTACGTTAATCTTCCTTCCCTTTTCTATACATCGAAATATAATCAATCGTGTTCAAAAATCTCCCAGTAAGGGAACATATCCGACAAGGGTTTTATTTGACGTCCCTTTCACTTCTTATAGCTTCAGAGAAAGCCTTTTCTCTCTCAATCGGAGAGACCCTTTCCTTGTTGGAAGTTGGCAAGTTCTATATTATTTAGTTCCAACGCAAATTGCAAACTTCCCTTTTCAACAACTTGATTCGGCATGCCTTTACGAGCAATTGATTGAGCCAGGTGAAATTTCTGGTACAATCGAGATCGGTCATTCAATAGATTTGCTTTTCATTGATTGATAGAAAAATATTTGAATTAATTAATTGCACTAGTACGATAGCCATGTTGCAATAACCAGAAAATGACGTACATTTCTGCTAGCATTGTTGGCATCCCTCTCTCTTGTCTGAACGGGAATGTGAAATAATTTGGCAGGTGGAAATTAATCAGGTTTTAAATGTTACTCAAACTACAGCCAAAGTGAGGCACATTCAAAACGAGGTATCCTACATCACTAATCAGCCTCTCAGAAGGGAAGTTATACAGTTGAATGGGATAAGGTGTGAATTAAGGAACGGAGGGGTTCTGTTAATCACAGATTTTTGTGCTAGTTGACTGATTACAGGCATCAAATAATTAATCATCTTATTTTTTCTGAGGTATTTTAAGTAAATTTAGTAATGTACAGTATGCAAAAATTTGGACATCAGTGAGTGCTTTCTTCCTTACAAGAAACAAATTCAGGCAATGAAACAAGTTTTCAAGACAGAGATTTCGTTGTATGAGTTAAAATACTTATTACGTTAAATTTGTACATTCGAATTCATAAATCTATACTTAACTTATATAGAAACCAGCAATAAATATCCTGGTCTCAAAATGGCAAATCACAGATTTTCATCAAGAAAAGTAAAACAGTATTTTTTCCCCTGTCCCCCAGACAGCAGATATCTTGATCATGCCGATACCTCACTTGTCATACTCAGTCTTCCATATGCTTGGAATTTATTTTAGCTTGTAAAATATGACTCTTACTTTATTAAAAGATGTCTGTTTGTTTTTCTTTTATTGAGTGCTGTTAAAATGCTTGTTATTGTCGCATTGTGCATTCCTGAAAACATCAAGAGGACTTTCATCATACTTATGAAAACACAAGAGTTTAACAAGTGTGGTCAAGTTATGTCAGTAAGTTAACACAAGAGTTGCTTCATATCTGATCTAATGATATTTAACCTTGCTACGGCAGTTGGATATATTCTCATGTCTGCAAGGCCTATTAGGGTGCGTGATACTAAATACATTGTAATCAATGGCAATGCATCTGTGTCAACACAGATTGTAGTAAACTTTCACGGTATCATGATTTATCATAATTGAATACTTGCAGCTTTCCTCTCATGACACATTTTAACTCAACAGATTCAATTTGCTAATTAAGAAGTAGAAGAAAGCTATCCCCTCACTCCATACTTTGCAATATCTTAAAATTCATTATTTGTCTGTCTACACATGCGTTGCATCAGTAGAGTAATTGCGAATCCACAGAAGAAATAAATCCAAGATACTTCAGACAGATATTGTCATTATATGCTTCTGCAATAATTGTTAGAGAACTCAGTTCACAACAACTAACGACAAAGTAAAGTTTATCTCGCTTCATTGTATCTTTAGGCACGAGGTTCAGTGACACAGGACTTGCATCGCAAACATGTGACCAGTGTACAATTCGAGGTACAGCTCACAAGTTTCACTAAGGCCCCTATCGTTTTGGGCTCTGTTAAATGAGCGGCAGTGGTACTCAAAATGATAATGCTTCAATAAACAGTAACGAGATGAATATATAGTAAGCAACGGTGTCTACTTGATGATTATTTTCTAATTAACTCAGAAAGTTATTCCATTAAAACACAAAACGACAAGCATTCAGGATAAATTAAAAATCGACTATTTGGAGGGAGCAGAGGTAAGCCCTAAGGCAAAGACATAGGAAACATAACAAAAAGAATAATACTTGTCATACTAAAAATATTACATTTCTACATATTAAGGATAAATCGTGTAAAGGAACAGATCAGAGAACCCTGCCTGATTTGATCCTTTGTGATCCTTTGTGTCTTGGGAATATGTGACATAGAATATCTACGATGTTTGCTAAAACGATGACCTTAGGACCTTTCTGACGCAAATGATATTGTAACGTTTTCAAGAATAAATACAATCTCCTTCAAAAATTGTCTACGAAGTACAATTCAAAGGTCGACAAAAAACATTATCTTTAGTTTACGTTACCCTACCGGGTGGAGGGTGGTCAACACGCATTAACGAGGAGAGATCTTTTGCGTTAGAGTCGGCGTCATCTTCAGAATGTTTCATGAATGATCTGTATGGTCCACCGAGTTTATTCGTTTCAAGCACTGATTGACAAGAAGGCTAGCGAATTATGCCCTTTCCTTATTATCATTGATTTGTTGCTGGACGGGATACATTTGCGTTTTTTAATGGTAGATTGTTGGTACCACAAAGTGATCACAACTGCTCTTATCAGTATAGTTGAGGCGCTAGCAGCATTGTTCCATAAACATAAACTAATTCAACAGGTTCTTGAGAGGATTTGCTATTCATTTTAGCTGGTAAAGATGGTTTCTATATTTTACCTAGCTAATTTTGACCAGCCTATTCCCTGTTTTATTTAATGGCTACGTTTTGTTGATAAAATGTTGCATTCAGGATACGTGAATTCCCATAATTTCATTTCTAAAAATGGACATTCTTACAGAGAAATTATTTTTATTAGATGACTTGTTGGAAACAGTGTGTTGTTGGCTGCGACAAATGAATTCCGTCTTTTGGTATCGACACGATGTCCCATTTCGCGGACAACAGCTTCATTTAATGTGATGGAATTGCGGCATCTGTTAGATGGCTTTAGATGAAAGCTAGATTGTTAGCATGGCAATGGCAATGGCAATGGCAATGGCAATGGCAATTTGTGTCTTCTGCTTCTGAATCCAAGCTTATTAATGTGGTGTACAGCCTTACTTAATACATAATCAAGGCTAGCAATAAACAAAAAGGAGACTACTGTGTCACCTGGACGAACAACTCTTCTATTGCCAGAGAATTTTGTTTCCCCGTCAGAACCTATTAGCCCAAAGTGTACATTGTTGTACGGCATCATGATGGCATCCATTGCTTTAATTGATAAAGTGAATCAACCCCTTATATGACTTCCATCATAGCATCAGCTGATGTAGGCAGGCAGTTGGCACGGTACTTTACGATAAACTTACAAATAGAATAACACTGTTTTATCAAATAACAAGTGAAGAATGATAATGACTAAGAAACTTTTTTAAAGCTGACAGGAAAGGAGGGAGGGGCATACACAACTCACCAGACGATCGATATAAAGCTGTGCACGATAGTTCTGCAAAACTAAAGGTGAAAACAATTTATTTGTCAAAAAGGCCATTTAGCAAATTTCTCTTTCTTGGCAACAATAACAAGCAATAAGCCGTCAGTTTTTTCAGCAAATGGGTAACAAGGCATCTTGAACTTAAAGTAGTCAAAACCTGACAAAAGAGAGTTATAAACGGAGATTAAAGGCCGTCCTCAAAACGTTAAAATATAACATTCCATTACAGCAACCTACTCTTTGTGTTTGAGACAGATACTAAGTGAGGTGACATAAATTGTCATTTTTCGAAGTAAGATGATACCACTCTCTTACCTTTTACCCCCAACTTAAATATCTTACAATGAATTTGAGATTTATCAATTTATTATTCATTTATTTATTTATTAACTTATGTTTTTACATGATCATTACATGATATTACATATTTATATTATACTGTTTTGCTGGAATTCCTGAGAAATGAAAACTTAAATCAAGTGGAAGTAAAGAATAGTTCATATTATAAAGGTAAAAGTTATAAAATCTACGTATAAAAGCAAGCTAAGATAAATGATCATAAATTATGCATGAATGGATGATGTATTGATGGTGATGATGATGATGATGATGATGATGCTGATGCTGATGCTGATGCTGACAATGACAATGACAATGACAATGATGGAATTATGCTGCCCTTTCATGGGTTAAATCTCATTACATAGATAAAATGACAATTTGCAAGGGAATTTTTTGCGACGTCCTATTGAAAATATCCTGGTGAATACAATACTAACGAGTTATTGGCAAAACACCAATAAGAAAAACATTGACAAAGACAACGCTTGCTCAGGTCTGCTATAGGTTTATGACAAGGCGTCATCAATAATAATAAATAATAATAATTATTATTATTATTTTAATTATAATGAGTATTTTTAGCGCCACTCAAACCAATTGTTCAATAGCGCTTTACGATAATACAGACAAAAATACTTATTACATCAACTCGGGCATCGACTGTCAAAAGCATTAAGTATAGTTACGGATACGTTACCCCTCGTCATTGCTTTCCATATTGTTGCTTGACCTGTATAACTGTTTATGTCAGATCCCTGTGTTTTAGATTTCAAAGCTGCGAGAAAAAACCACACAAGCTCCCTTTGCGGCCTTGGGGTAGAAACGTCTTTATAGATTTTACTCGAGTTACTGAAGTGAAGTAATAGGAGATGTTGGTAATGGAAAAAGGTATAAATATGTTCATGGAAACAGTAGAATGTTAAAGGATTGGCGGTATGCTGCTTTTAGTGACACTTGCATACTTGGACTGCGTACATTCCATGGTGCACAATGCGTTTAGAATAGCTCAAAAAGCTGTTTTTAGTGACACTTGCATACTTGGAATGCGTACATTCCCCAGGACTCTCAGTGGGAGCAACCAGGGCCACAGCCAGCCAACCTCACAGTTTTGTGGGCATCAACGTTGATGGAGTCAGCTCACCTTCGCCCGCGGCGACGAGCTCGGCACGCTGGTACACCCGGCGGCGGACCGTCCGCGCCACCAGGACTTCCCGTTCTCCGCCCCGCACGGCACAGCCCACCCGAACCGAAATACGACGCTGGTCGTGGTGGCAACCGACGCGATCCTGACCAAAGCCCAGGCCAAGCGCGTGGCGATCATGGCCCAGGACGGCCTCGCCCGCGCCATCCGCCCGGCCCACAGCCCGCTCGACGGCGACCTGGTCTTCGCCCTTTCCACCGGCCGACGCCCGCTCGGCGATCCGATCTTCGGGCTCGCCGAACTCGGGTTCCACTCCGCCGATTGCACCGCCCGCGCCATCATGCGCGGCGTCTACGAAGCCGAGAGCCTCGGCGAGTTGGTGAGCTACCGAGAAAAATGGGACCAGGCCCCTACTAGGTAAATAAGCCTAGCAAGGGTCTGACCCCATCTTTTGCACGAGAGCGTCGACGGCGACGGCCTGGTTGGTGGTGATCATCAGGGGATTGATTTCGACTTCGACGAGGTCGCTTCCTGGGCTCAGGATCAGGCTGGCGATGGCGGCGAGCGTCTCGACCACCTTGGTCAGGTCGGCTGCGGGGGCTCGGCGGTAGCCCCTCAACAAGCGTGCGCCCCCGAGGCTGTCGAGGGCGGCGGCGAGTTCCTCTTTGCTGGCCGGCAGGAGGAGCGTTGCCGAGTCGCGCAGCAGCTCGACCAGGGTGCCGCCGGTGGCGAGGGTCATGACCGGGCCGAAGGCGGGGTCCTCGCGGACGTTGACCAGCAGCTCCAACAGCGGCGCATCGACCATGCGCTCGACCAGGAAGCGGTCGGTGGCGGCTTCGGGTGCCTGGTCCCCGACGGCCGCGCCTATGCGTTCGACCGCATCGGCGACCGCGGCAGGATCAGCCAAGCCGAGGGCGACGGCGCCGGCCTCGGTCTTGTGCGGCAGAGCGGCGCTGACCATCTTGACGGCGACCGGAAAGCCGAGTGCTTCGGCGCAGCCCGGTGCTGCCAAGGCTTCTGTTAGGCAGCCCTCAGGAACAGTTACGCCGGCCGCCTTCAAGCGCTCCTTGCCCGCCCATTCGTCCAGCACCACCGGCTCACCGGCAGCGCACGCGCGGGGCGCCCGAAACTCGGGCGGCGCCGAGAGGATCGCCTCGCGGCGCCGTGCGTGGACGGCGGCTCCGGCAATCGCCTCCAGGCCTTCGTGCAAACCCTGCAGCGGCGCCACGCCGTCGGCAATCAACATCTCCCGGGTCTCGCGATCGAGGTTCTCCGGCAGCGTGCTGCAGACGGCGGCCGGCACCGCGGCGGCCTTGGCGGCGGCGGTGAACGCGCGGGCATCGCTGAGATAGCTCGCCTTGCTCTCGTCGAGGCCCGGCAGCGGGTAGTCCTGGACTAGGACCGCGGCGTCGTAAGGGTCGCGCAGCATGGCCTCGCAGACCGCCTCGACCCGCGCACCGTCGCCCCAGATCGGGGTCGTGTAGTCGAGCGGGTTGCTCACCGTCGCCGTGTAGGGCAAGGCCTCGCGCAGAGCTTCGGCGGCCTCTTTCGGCTGCAGGAAATCGAGGCCGATCGTCTCCCCGTGATCGGCGAGCGCTGTCGCGCCGCCGCCGGAGCAGGTGAAGGCGGCGATGCGGGTGCCTTTGGGGGCGCCGCAGACACAGAGCAGCTTCAGCGTCTCGAGGAGCTGGGCCGGGCTTGTCACGCGGATGATCCCCAGGCGGTCGAACAGCGCCTGATAGAGCTCGTCGGTGCCGGAGAGCGAACCGGTGTGGCTGACGGTGAGCTTCGCCCCGATGCGCGAGCTGCCGGACTTCAGAGCGACGATCGGCACGCCGGCCTCGATCGCCTTCAGAGCCGCCGCAGCGAAACTAGGGACGTCGCTCAGCCCCTCGATGTGGAGGCCGATCGCCCGCACCTCGGGGCGCGCGCAGAGCGCCTCGATCAAGGCGTCGAAACCGACCACCGCCTGATTGCCGGTCGAGATCATGTAGGCGAAGGGGACCGAGCGCTGGCTCATCGTCAGGTCGGAGGAGAGCATGCCGCTCTGGGTAACGATCGCCGCGCCGTAGCCGGGAAAGCCGCCACCGTGGGCGAAGGGCCAGAGCGCGACCCTGTCGACGTAGTTGAGGACGCCGTAGCAATTCGGGCCGATCAGCGCCAGATCCCCGGCCGCGTCGACCAACTCGCGTTCCCAGCGCGCGCCCTCCTCGCCGGTTTCCCCGAAGCCGGCGGTGTAGCAGACCACACCGCCGGCGCCGATGGCATCGAGGCGGCGGACCACGTCGACCGCCGCCTCGCGGGGAATGGCGAGAAAGACCGCATCCGGCGGTTCCGGCAGATCCTCGACCGTCGCGAAGCAGCGATGATCGCCGAGTGTCTCGCGCCTCGGGTTGACCGGCCAAAGCGGGCCCGCATAGCCGATCCGCGCGCACTCTCCCGCCACGACAACCGCGTCGCGTCCGCCGATCACGGCGACCTGCCGCGGGCGCAGGAGGCGCTCGAGATTTTCCTTTGCCTTGGGTGTCATGCCCCTAAGGGACGCAGGATCGAGCGGGTGATGATATGGCGCTGGATCTCCGAGGTGCCATCCCAGATCGTCTCCAGGCGCGCGTCGCGCCACAGGCGCTGGGTCGGCAGCTCCTCCATCAGGCCCATGCCGCCGTGGATCTGCACCGTGTGATCGGCTGTGCGGTTCAGCATCTCCGAGCAGTAGAGCTTGACCATCGCCGCGTCGGCATCGGTCATCTCGCCGCGGTCGGCCTTGGCCACCGCGTCCTTGACCAGCAGGTCGGCGGCACGCAGCTCCACCGTCATGTCGGCGAGCTTGAAGCCGGTCGCCTGGAACTGGCCGATCGGCTTACCGAACTGCCGGCGCGTCGCCGCCCACTCGGTGGCCAGCCCCAGCAGGCGCTCCGCCTTGCCGCAGCAAGTCGCGCCGACCCACACCCGGCCCATGCCGAGCCACTTGCCGGAGAGCTCGAGGCCCTTGCCCTCCTCGCCCAGGATCTGCCCCGGCCCGAGGCGCACGTCGCTGAAATTGAGCTGGAAGGTGTAATAGCCGCGATAGCTGACACAGCGATTGCCCTCGCGGATCTCGAAGCCCGGCAGGCCCACGTCGACCAGGAAGGCGGTCACCCGCTTGCGCGGCCCGCGCGGCGTCTCGTCCACGCCGGTGGCGGCGAAGACGATCGCGAAGTCCGGCATCACCGGGCCGGAGATGAAGTGCTTCGCGCCGTTGAGGATCCAGTCCGCCCCGTCGCGCCGGGCGTTCGAGGCCATGGACATGACGTCGGAGCCGGCCTCCGGCTCGGTCAGCGCGAAGAGCTCGCGCTTCTCGGCCCGCACGCAGGGCAGCAGGTAGCGCTCGATCTGATCGCCTTCGCAGGCGAGCAGGATCTCCGTCGGCCGGCCGATCCAGGAATGCAGCGCGTGGCTGGTCTTGCCGTACTCGCGCTCGACCACCGCCATGCTGCTGTAGTCGAGGCCGCCGCCGCCGACGGCCTCCGGCAGGTTCGCCGCGTAGAGACCCGCGTCGATGGCGCGGCGCTCGATCTGACGGCCAAGCTCCAACGGCACCCGGCCGTCGCGGTCGACCTGCTCCTCATGGGGATAGAGTTCCTCCTCCATGAAGCGCTTGACGGTCTCGAGCAGCAGTTCCTGCTCGTGCGCAGTCTGAGCAACGCTCATCAGCAATTCCTCGCCAGGCTTCTCATTTCGCATTCAGGCCGAGCTTGACCCGCGCCTCGGCCGGCGTCACCGGCCGCGCGCCCAGGAGCTGGATGATGTTGACCACGCGCTCGACGAGCTGGCCGTTGGTCGCCAGGACCCCGCGGTCCAGGTAGATATTGTCCTCGAGCCCGACCCGCACGTTGCCGCCCATGGCGACCGCCGTCGCCGCCATCGGCATCTGCATGCGCGAGATGCCGAAGGCGGCCCAGTTGGCCCCCGTCGGCAGCTCGTCCTTCATCACCTTCATCGTGTCCACGCTTTGATCCGCGCCCCAGGGAATCCCGAGGCAGATCTGAAACAACGGCGGCGCCTCGATCAAGCCCTCGGCGATCATCTGCTTGGCGAAGCGCAGGTGACCGAGCTCGAAGACCTCGAGCTCCGGCTTGACGCCCCAGTCCTTGGTCAGCTCGGCCATCTTGCGCAGATATGGCGGGGTCGAGATGTAGATCTCGTTCCCGTTGCCGAAATTGAGGGTGCCGCAGTCCAGGCTGCAGATCTCCGGCAGGAGCTCGCGCACGTGCGCCAGGCGTTCGAGCGGGCCGACCATGTCGGCGCTTGGCCCCGGCAGCGCCGGATCGGCCTCGCTCGGCGCCCAATCTCCCCCCATGCCGGCGGTCAGGTTGACGATCACGTCGGTGCCGCTGGACCGCACCAGGTCGACCACCTGCTTGAAGAGCTCCGGATCGCGCGCCGCCTTGCCGGTCTCCGGATCGCGCACATGGATATGGGCGATCGCCGCCCCGGCCTTGGCGGCCTCGATCGCCGCATCGGCGATTTGCTTCGGCGTCACCGGGACGTGCGGGCTCTTCGCCACCGTATCGCCGGCCCCGGTCACGGCGCAGCTCACGATCACCTCGTTGTTCACGGGCAGGTCTCCCTCATCTGCTAACGGCGAATTCTGTTGACCCGCCTGCCGCTCTGTTGCGAATTTTTCGCCATCGATAGGTGTTTTTCGACGGCCGCTGACACGACGAGGACACGCCTTGGCCTCAACGCCCCCATCCCCGTCCTTGGCCCGGTCCGAGCCGGCCTACCGCATCCTCTTCATCGTGGTGCCCCGCTTCAACATGATGGCGCTGACCACGACGCTGGAGCCGATGCGGATCGCCAACTATCTCTCGCCGGAGCCGCTCTATGCCTGGCAGTTCGCTTCCAGCGACGGCGGCGCGGTCACGGCGAGCAACGGCATGACGCTCGACACCGAGGCGCTTTCCGACGGCACGCCGGCCGATCTGGTGTTCCTCTGCGGCAGTTGGAGCAGCGAGCACGTCGACGACAGGAAGCTTTTCGCCTTCATCCGCAAGCGCGAGCGCCAGGGCGCAAAGCTCGCCGCCATGGACATCGGCGCTTATCTCCTCGCCCGTGCCGGGGTGCTTGCCGGCAAGCAGGCGACCTTGCATTGGTCATGCCTGCCCGGCTTCGCCGAGCAGTACCCGCGGACAGAGGTGCGCGAGCAGCTCTTCACCGTCGACGGCAAGGTGATGACCTGCGCCGGCGGCACCTCCGGTCTCGACCTGATGCTGTGGCTGATCTCGAGCCAGCACGGCGAGCAGCTCGCCGCCGAGGTCGCCGATCAGATCGTGCACTATCCGCTGCGCAAGGCCGAGGCGCCGCAGCGCGAGACCCTCGGCGGCCGGGTCCCGGAGATCCACCCGGACGTGCGCGGCGTCATCGAGATCATCGAGCGCAACGTGGGCGAGCCCCTGAAGGTGCCCTCGATCGCCGCCGAGCTCGGCATCTCGCAGCGCCAGCTCGAGCGCCGCTTCCGGCGCTACATGGGCTGCTCCGTCGTGCAGTTCAGCCAGCTCATGCGCCTGCAGCATGCCCGCGTGCTGCTGACCAGCACCGACCTTTCGATCCGCGAGGTCTCGGCCGCTTGCGGCTTCAACAGCATGTCATACTTCTCCCAGGCCTTCCTGCGCTGCTTTGGCAAGCGGCCGAGCGAGTACCGCCAAGCCTGGCCCGAGGGAGAGCCCGCCCCGTCCTGGCCAGGCACGGTCTTCTCGCTGGTGTCGCGGACCCGAAGCGCTCACGCCATCGGGCGCGGTCGGAACGACCCACGGGGTCCGTAGAGCCGGAGACCCGCGACCTCGAAGACCCGGCGGCCTTTCGCCATCGGGAACGAACACCTCGTGATCGGTGCCGTTGTTGGTTGCAACACGGGCAATAGCCAGCCTAGGATAAATTCTACCCTTAGCTGATTGATTCAAAGCATATCCAGCGGGTCAAGCAACTCATGCCATTCTCTTTTCAGATCGACAGCGAGCTCGGCGCGGTGTTGTTTACCGCCACCGGGACCTTCTCTTCCACGGACTTGCTGACGTGCGTCGATTCGGTGGTCGAGGACCCCGCGTTTCAGCCCCAGTTCAAGCACCTTGTCGACTTGCGCCAGGTCACCGAGTTCCAGGCGAGTCCGGATGACATGCGGGCGCGTGTCTCACGGGATCGCATCGACACGAGACTGGACGCGAGCCAGATCGCTATCGTCTCGGACTTGGACGTGGTTTTCGGGATGAGCCGAATGTACGAAATCCTCATGGAAGGCGCGCCGGTCACTGCGCGCACGTTCCGGACCATGGAGGAGGCGAGAGCCTGGCTCGAGCTCCCCGATCAGGCTCCACCGGCCTGAACCCGCCTTCGCGGCGTCATCGGGATCATCGGGCGTAACGTGGTGCTGACCGACACCGGCCACTCGATCCGCGCGGTCTCCACCGCCTGCGGCTTCAACAGCCTGTCCTACTTCTCTCAAACCTTGAGTGGCTGAGAGAATTTGAAGTGGCCGGGATAAATTGAAGTAGATCGAGTTTTCAGTCCTCGACGAACCGCTTGAGCCTCCCAATCGCATCGTCCCATTGCCGGGATGCCCGATCGAGATACGCTCTGGCCTCGGTCAAGGTGACCGGCTGAACCGAAAAACGGCTCTCTCGTCCAACGCGCGCGCGCTCGACCACGCGCGCTTGCTCCAAGACCGCAAGGTGCTTGCTCACGCCCTGGCGCGTGAGGCCCGTACCGCGTGTGAGCTGAGCGATTGACTGTGGCTCTCCGTTGGAGAGGCGGGCGATCAGGTCCAGCCGGGTGGCATCGCCGAGCGCCGCAAAAAGGGGCGCGGCCTTCGCCGACGAGAGTTCACGGGGACGAGGTGACATAGGCGGCAATGTTGTTGGCTTGGAAGTCCCAGCCTTGGGTGTTGTCACGCAGGACCTCGATACGGCGGGGATTGGGTATCGACTCGAATCCGCTCTCCGTGATGGTCAGGCGAGTCCCCTCGGGTATCGGTTCGAGCCGAAACTCGACCAACATTGTTGGCTGCTCGGAGACATCGATGCCCGCGCTTTCGTCGAAGTCGTGCCACCGGAAAGACAGATAGTGTTCGGGCTCCACGCGCTCGACCACAGCGCGCCAAGGCATGCCCTCATAGCCGGGAACGGTCATCTTCCCGGTCGAGACAGTTCCTGGCTCGAAGGGGCCGTCCAGCTTTACGCGGAACCAGGTCCCGAACTCTTTGTAATCGGAAATCGCCCGCCACACGCGTGCCACCGGCGCTTTCAACTCGACAGTCTTGACAATGCGATCAGTCATAAGCGCAACCTTTCAGTTGCCTATTCAAATAGCCCGCCAAGTTCAAAAGCGCAACCGTTTTGTTGCCCTTTTGAACTTGGCGGGCTCGACTACACGAGCACTAGTCACGAAACGGCCGTGGCGTGCGTCCCCCCACTCGATGCGGAAGAAGTCGGGCTCGCCGCCAGTCTCGGCGCTGACCTGAAGTACCTAGTCGCCGGCAACAGGGCGATCGGTGTCGAAGTCAAACTCATCTACCACCGCCTTGACATTGAAGTTGACGGCCGTGAAGTCGGGATCAATGCCGATTACGTCCTGACGCTGGCCGGTATTAGGGTCTATTTCTGAGATACAGCCTCTCCCCAGTGAGCCAATGTTGACACAGCAAATATGTTCTTAGCCGGAAAAGTGGGTAGCATTACTCGGATGTTGCGGAACTTAGGTCTGACAAAGGCACGGCCCTTCCTCCAAAAGTCACCGGCGGGCATAGTATTTGCCATAGAGAGCTCAAAGAAAGTTACTGATTGGCCACCCAAAGATCGAGTCACCAATTCTCTTGTAGCTCGGATCCAAACTCTCAGTAAGATTGACTGCTAGTACCGCTCACAAACTCGAAAAATGCGACGAATGTCCTAAGAATACCAACTTAATAACGAGAGGAAGCCACCTCCCGCTCCGCACGACAAAGGCTGAACATCTTGTCAACGACGCTATCGATAAAAATTGATCCCAAACGCTCGTAATCATCTCGCGAGTGTTGAGAATGAATGTATAAAATGCCTTCCTGATTGACGAATGGATAGGTAAGCCGACGAGACAACAATGAGTTCACTTCGACCTTGATACCTGAAAGGCTAGGCAGACCGGCCAAGTACTCAGTAGATGCCTTAAAGGCAGCGTCCCCTACTTCATGTCTCGTCCTAACCGAGGCGCCATCTGAAAGTGGCCAATACTGATAGAGACTCCAACGACTCGGCACAATTGAAGCGACCAAATATGCTATTTCAGACACTGAATCAATATTCCTTGATGTTACCAAGGTATTTACCTTAATATTTTGCCTCAACTTAACCAACCAATCTACTCTATCCATTACAATTCGAAAATGCCTCCTTGAAGAACGCATTTGTCCATGTATACCTGGGTTCGGTCCATCAATCGGCAATCCGACAAGATCGATAAAATTACGAAACAGATCCGCATTATCAGTTGTCCGTCGCATGGCAATTCCATTCGTATCTATGTGCACAAAGAGACCAAGGTGTTTCGCCAACAGAACAAGCTTGCCTAAGAACGGATAAATGAATGGATCTCCACCACCGAAAGTAATATTAGATATTCCAATTTCGGCACTACGAGTTACAATGTTCTGACAAACTTCAGCTACTGGACGAGGATCATTGAAGGGAATATAACACCATTCACACGCTAAGTTACAACGGTGTGAGAAATTCAGAACGATCCTCGTAGGCCGATTCACTATAAACTCCTTAAAAGTGTCAGTTTATTGTCAATTGTGACGACGATTTACGTCAGGAAGTTCCTGATAAATAAGATTATAATTCGAATCAATCCACGATTCTAATCCCTTGTTTTCTCTCCATAGTGAATCAAAATGTAGCCTAAATAGTTCATAATACCCTGGTTTCTCATGGATTTTACTTCTCATTATTTTTAGACAAAACGATCTGTTTTCAATACGCTGCCCGACAACACCAAGGTGATAAGGGTCAAAAAATAGGCAATTTGATGTAGAGAATACAGTAACATGCATTCCTTCTTCGACAAACCTAATGTCCAAGCTAGGAAATTTGTTGTACAGTTTAATCAAATTGGGTATATTGATCTTCGAGTCAATACTCTCTTCGCCAATGTTCAATTTATCCCTCAGGCGTTTGGCCTTTGAGAATGGGTCGAGTAAAACTATCTTGAAAGGCACACCGTCCTTTATACGCCTCTCAACAGCAGGCCAATGACGGTATATACTTGGATCAAGGTAAGACGCACCTGAATTGGCGCAAAGCCACATAGCATCAGCTTTATCAATTTCATCCACAGTATCCGAGTTGCGCGCTTCCTGATCTTTGTGAATCTGCATATTGTAAAAATCTCGAATTCCGTAGCGCATCGCGCTACTGGCGATCCGCGCAGAAATATCTTCAAACGCTAGCAAATCTTTTATTTGGGGAATCGCATCCAGAATCCTAACAATAGCAAAGAGTACTAGCGAAATCGCGGCAATAGCCCAGAACCAGGGCCAATTTATGGTAGAGCTGAAGTAGGTTGATAACGCAGCTCCTGCAAAGAGGAGAATTTCCATTACTACAAAAACTACAGCGGAGTGCCTACGATATGAATGAGCCATTTTAACTCCTCTTGCGTACTATTTCCCATGTTCCGGCCTATCGCTGGAGTGACCAGAGTTCCAACGGAAACAAGGCCCATGATAGATTTTATATCTGAACCTTATCAGCCTTCATACAGCTTCTAACTCATCGAATTCACCTGTGGATTCTCCGTATTTTTCCTCTAACATTCAAAAAAAGCGTGAATTCAACCAGTTCGGTCAAGGAGAGGACTTCTCGTCGCCAGATGGGAGCCCTCACGACTTTCATGTCTGCCATACTTCTGAATAGCCAGCTAATAACTAGAAGGGGGTCTAGTGAAGGGATTCGAATTCTCTTCACGTTTAACAGTAGCTGTTCTCGCTGCTAGCATAGCCGACCAAAAGCTCTAGGCGGATCTAGCGGCTGTACTTTCATGCCGAGCAGATAGCATAGGGCATACACATAATGAATTTAGCACATTAGTGGATCATTTGTACAATCGAACAAATCGATCTGACGAAATGCTAGAGTGCTCTATATCTTGCTGATCTCTATCGCCTTGAGAATCGCCACCAGGCCCCGATCCCGCGCCGCCGCCATCTCCTCGAAACGCCGGCCGGCGGCCATGTCCTCGCAACCCTCAACCATGCGGTCGCGCAGCTCCTTGGTGAGCTCCGGGGCCTCTAGTCGGGTCCAGGGGAGCTTCAGGGCCGGGCCGAACTGGTCCAGGTTGGTGGCCATGCCGCCTTCGCCGCAGGCGACGTGGAAGGCCATGCATTGGCCCATCAGGGCAAGGCGCGGGCCGGGGCCGTGCATGAGGGCGCTGTCGATCTGGGCCGGGGTCGCCTCGCCGTTGGCGACCATGTGCAGGGCCTCGCGCCACAGCGCCTCCTGCAGGCGGGTGGCGACGAAGCCGGGGATCTCCTTGGTCATCACCAGGGGCGCCTTGCCGGCGGCGGCATAGAAGGCTTCGGCCCAGGCAACCGCCTCCGGCGCGGTCTTCGCGCCGCCGACGATCTCGACCAGGGGCAGCAGGTAGGGCGGGTTGAAGGGATGGCCGACCACGGTGCGCGCCGGTGTCGCGCAGTCTGCCTGGATCTCGGTCATGGTGAGCCCCGAGGTGCTGGAGCAGATCACCACGTCCGGCGGGACCAGCTCACCGAGACGGGCGTAGAGCGCCTGTTTTACGGCCAGGATCTCGGGGGCGCTTTCCTGTACGAACTCGGCGTGCGCGACGCAGTCGGCGAGATCGTGGGTCACGGTCAGGCGGTCCCGGCTGGCGCCCTCGGCGAGCCCCAGCTCGGTGAGCGAGGCCCAGGCCGTGTCGACGATGGCGGCGAAGGACTCGGCCTCGGCCGGCTCATGCAGGTAGGCGGCCACGTCGTAGCCGCGGGCCAGGAAGAACGCTGCCCAGCCGCCGCCGATCGGTCCGCCACCGATGCTAGCAACCCGCCGCACCGCCTTCGGATCGGGTCTCGTTGCTTGGCTCACCTCAGACTCCGCGGAAGACCGGCTTGCGCTTCTCAACGAAAGCAGCGACGCCCTCCTTGGCGTCCTCCGACTTCAGCATGCGGCGGTAGGTCGGCAGGTCGTCGGTGCGCATCTTCGCGAAGGCGCCCTCGAGCGGCACGCACTCGATGGCGCGCAGCACCTCCTTCACCGTCTGCATGGCGAGCGGCGCGGCCTCGGCAAGCTGTGCGGCCCAGTCGCGCGCGGCGGTCATCAGCTCCTCTTTGGGGACGACCTTGTTGACCAGGCCGTAGCCGGCCGCCTCTTCCGCGCCCATGCGCCGGCCGAGCAGCAACATCTCCATCGCGATATTGTGCGGGATGCGCCGCGGCAAACGCTGGATCGCGCCGGCGTCCGGCACGATGCCCAGCGGCATCTCGGGCAGGGCGAACTCGACATGATCGGCGGCGATGATCAGGTCGCCCGCCATGACGAGCTCGAAGCCGCCACCGATGGCGAGGCCGTTCACCGCGACCACGACCGGCTTGTTCAAGGTCCAGTTCTCGGTCAGGCCGGCGAAGCCGCCGTCGCCGTAGTCGCCGGCGCTCCACCACTCGTCCAGCTCTGTCTCGCCGGAGTTGACCGCCTTCAGGTCCCAGCCGGCCGAGAAGATCCGGTCTCCCTCCGCGGTCAGGATCGCGACCCGCAGCTCCGGATCGTCGCGCAGCTCGGCGAAGGCCGCGCCCAATTCGCGGCTCATCTCGAAGTCGATCGCGTTCACCTTGGGCTTGTTCAGCTTGACCTCGAGAACATGCCCGTCGCGGGTCGTCTCCACATGCGCGCCCATATCTTGCCCTCCCTTTCCTTGGCCGACTTTATGTCGCTGCACAGCCCGCAAGCTTCCATTTTTTCGCATCCGAAATAACAAATTTTCGACAGCGGCCCGTCGAATCCCCCCGATCGCCGAAGGGCCACGCCAGCACGCCCGGGGCACAACAGCAACGGCCGCCGTTCAGGCGCCGAATTGCCGGTGGTTTGCGTCAGGGGCTATTGAAGTTCCCCTGCGCGCGAGCGGGACGCACCTCAAGAAAAATACAAAGAAGAATCGTCATCCCGGCCCCAGGCCTCTCCCAATCTGGGCCGGGACCCACGCCGAAGACGGAATCCGCCGGACGGGTGGGCCCCGGGTCTCCGCCCGGGGCGACGGGTGGGGGTGAGTTCGGAGGCGTGCGAGAGGGACGCGCTAGTTAGCACTGGCCTCGTCCAGAAACGCCACCAGCACCTCGTTGTAGGCCTCGGGCGCCTCGAGCATGCCCATGTGGCGCAGGCCGGGGAGCACGACCAGGCGGGCGCCCGGGATCTCCCGTGCAATCGCTTCCGACATTGCCGGGGTCTGGCCCGGGTCGTCGTCGGCGGTCATGACCAACGCGGGGCAAGCGATCGGCGGCTCGGGAGCGACCAGCTCGTCGACGCCGTCGACCAGCACCTGGTAGTTCGCGGGATAGACCGCCGGGTCGTTGGCCAGGATCCAGCCACGCACCTCCTCGATCACCTCGGGGTGCGCGGCCTGAAAAGCCTCGCCGAACCAGCGCGTCATGGCGGCCCCGACGGTCGCGCTCGGCCCGGCCTCGCGGGCCTTGTCGACCCGCACCTGGATCGCCGCCGTCGCCTCGGGGCTGCGGGCGTGCGCCGAGTTGAGGATGCCCAGGGCCCAGAGACGGTCGCCGTGATCCATGGCGAAGCGCCGGGCGATCATGCCGCCGAGCGAGAAGCCGACCACCGCCGCCCGCGCGATCCCCAAGTGATCGAGCAGACCGAGAAGCTGCGACGAGAAGCCGGGGAGCGACGGCGCCTCGGTTCCGGGCGGTGTTTCGCCGTGGCCCGCGAGATCGTAGACCAGCGTGCGATAATCCGGCCTCAGGGCCGGAAGCTGCTCGCGCCACATGCGCCGGTTCAGGCCCAAGCCGTGCACCAGCACGACCCACGGCCCGGTCTCCCCGTGCACCTCGTAGCGGGTCCCGTCTGGTGCCACAGTCGTCATCTCAGCCGGCCACCGGCTTGTAGGCGACCACCTCGACCTCGACCCGCACGTCGACGAGCAGGTCGCTGACCACCGCCGAGCGGGTCGGCGGCGCTTCGGGGAAATACTCGCCGTAGACTTCGTTGAAGCCCGGGAAGTCGGCGCGGTCGCGCAGCCAGACCATCGCCTTCACCACGTCACTCAGCGCGCAGCCGGCCTCGGCCAGGGTCGCCTTGATCTCGTCCAGCACGGCGCGGGTCTGATCCTCGACCGAGCCCTCGGTCATCACCGCACCGTCCTTGAACGGCACCTGCCCGGTGAGGAATACGAAGTCGCCGACCCGGATCGCCCGCGACAGGGAAAGCCGGCGACCGCCGATGACCAAAGGCCCGCCGATGACTTGCTTTTCGCTCATGCCCGCTCCTCCGTTTCGCACGAAGCCTATCCACCCGCTCGGCCACCGACTTGCAAGTTTTTCGAAGGCCCGCGACGATTTTTCTGCACGCGCAACAACGCCGAGGCCGCTAGTCTGCTCTCCAGATCAAGAAGGAGACCCTCCATGACCGAAGCCACGCGATACCAAATGCTGATCGACGGCGGGTGGGTCGATGCCGAGGACGGCAAGACCTTCGACAGCATCAATCCGGCGACCGAGGAGGTCTGGTCGACGGTTCCCGAAGCGACCGCGGGCGACGTGGACCGGGCGGTGCGGGCGGCGCACCGCGCCTTCTCAGAAGGGCCCTGGGCCAAGGCCCTGCCGACCGAGCGCGGCAAATACCTGCGGCGACTGGCGGACCTCCTGGCGGAGCGCTCCGAAGAGCTCGGACGAATCGAGACCATCGACACCGGCAAGATGCTGAAGGAGACCCGCTGGCAGGCCAAATACATCGCCGAATTCTTCCACTTCTACGCCGGCTGCGCCGACAAGATCCAAGGTGCGACCCTGCCGATCGACAAGCCCGACATGGTGGCCATGACCCTGCGCGAGCCGCTCGGCGTGGTCGCCGCCGTGGTGCCCTGGAACTCCCAGCTCTTTCTGGTCGCGGTGAAGATCGGCCCCGCCCTCGCGGCCGGCAACACGGTCGTCCTCAAGGCCTCCGAGCATGCCTCGGCGCCGATGCTCGAGTTCGCCAAGCTGTTCGAGGAGGCGGGCTTCCCGCCCGGCGTCTTCAACGTTGTGACCGGCCACGGCGACCCCTGCGGCAAGACCCTCACCTCGCACCCCCTGGTGCAGCGGATCAGCTTCACAGGCGGCCCGGACTCCGCGCGCCACGTTGTCAGGAACTCGGCGGAGAATTTCGCCGAGATCTCCCTCGAGCTCGGCGGCAAGTCGCCCTTCATCGTCTTCGAGGACGCCGACATCGAGAGCGCGGTCAACGGCTCGATCGCCGGCATCTTCGGGGCCAGCGGCCAGAGCTGCGTCGCCGGCTCCCGGCTTTATCTGCACGACAAGATCGCCGACCGCTTCCTCGACACCATGGTCTCGCAAGCGGAGACGATCCGCATCGGCGACCCCCTCGCCGAGGAGACCCAGATGGGCCCCCTGGCGACCACCGGCCAGTTGCAGCGCATCGAGAGCGAGGTCGCGCATGCTCAGGAGCAGAAGGCCAAGGTGCTGACCGGCGGCAAGCGCCCGGCCGATCCCAACCGCGGCTGGTTCTACGAGCCCACGGTGATCGAGTGCCCGGATCAGAAGCTGCGCATCGTCGACACCGAGCTCTTCGGCCCGGTCTCCAGCGTGCTGCGCTTCAATGACGAGGAGCAGGTGGTGGGCCTCGCCAACGACAGCCGCTACGGCCTCGCCGCCGGCATCTTCACCGCCAACAACGCCCGCGCGCTGCGCATGTCCAAGGCGCTGCGCGCCGGCATCGTCTGGGTCAACACCTACCGCGTGGTCTCGCCGATCGCCGAGTTCGGCGGCTTCAAGGAGTCCGGCTACGGCCGCGAGTCGGGCCTGCAGGCGGTCTACGACTACACGCGGCCGAAGACGGTTTGGATCAACACCTCGGACGAGCCGCTCGCCAATCCCTTTGTCATGAGGTAGTGATCCGACACTCATGAGGGCTGGGTCTTGGGATCAACGTCACCTTCGACCCTTCAGAATTACCCCTCATTTTCGACGCGCAGGTAGGAGTCAAGGTCACGACTGTCATGGGGCAGACCTTCGACCTCTATTACCTCGCGTACAGTATAAAGGATCTGATGTCGGCCGACGGCGTAGAGCCTCAGGCCTTGCCGGAGATTGTCTTTCGGTCGATCAAGCTCAGGGAACTGTGAAATTAGCAGGAACGCCTGTTCGAGCTGTTCATGATAGCGATCGGCCTGGGCGAGACCGAAATTATCTAGAGTGTAAAGATAGATCTCGCGCAGCTCGTCCCTAGCCCTATTGCTTAAGGCCAGATTTCTCATGGGCCTCCGCGCGGATAGACTGAAATAGAGCGTTGATGTCTTCTTCGGTTTCGAGGGTCACGACCTGGCCTGCCTCGATCTGCGCCCTCCCCTCCGCAAGATAGTCCTCGAGCCAGGCGCGTTTTTCGCTGAGCGGCAGCCGGTCGAAATCCGGGTTTGGAATGGCTGCGCTCTTGAGCTTTGGCGCGAGTTTTTCGGTCATGGCCGGTCAATCCTCTTGCAGGTAAGTAAATCAAACTCGGATTGGATTTCAAGTATCGGTCTTCTATAGCTTTTGTGAGGTAAAATCGGGAGCGAGCGATATGGCGAAAGTCATCGGGGTCGGCGGCATCTTCTTCAAGACGCCGGATTGGGAAACGCTCCGGGGCTGGTACCGGGACGTGCTCGGGATCGACTTTCACGATTGGGGCGGCGCGGTCTTCACGCCGGACATGCTCGCCGAAGCCTCCGGGCCGGGCACGGTGTTCTCGGGCTTCGCCCAAAACACCGACTACTTCGAGCCCTCCGATAAGGACTACATGATCAACTTCATGGTGGACGACCTCGATGCGGTGCTCGCGCGCTGCAAGACGCACGGCGTCGAGCCGGTGAAGCTGTTTCCCGACGAGTTCAACGGCCGCTTCGCCCATATCATGGATCCGGAAGGGCGCAAGATCGAGTTGTGGCAGCCCAAGGCGGTGGAGTGAACGCCTCCGGCGCGATCGATCAGGCGCGATCGAGGGTTTCGAGCGACAAGATCGTCGGGAGATGCCGCGCGATCTCCTGCCAACTGTCACCCTCATCGAAACTGGCGAAGACCGAGCCGCTGTTCGTGCCGAAATAGAGGCCGATCGGATCGCGCGCGTCGCCGGCCATCGCTTGACGGAGCACGGTGAAGAAACAGTTCTCCTGCGGCAGGCCTTGGCGAAGGGCCTGCCAGGTTTCGCCGCGGTCCCGCGAGCGCCAGACCGCCGCGGCGGCATCGACGGGAAAGCGTCCCACCATGTCGCCGTTCAACGGCAGCGTCCAGATGGTGTTGGGATCGCGCGGGTGGACACGGAGCGGAAATCCGAAAGTCGACGGCAGGCCGGCGGTGATATCGTCCCAACTGCGCCCGCCATCGACGGACCGCCAGACGCCATGATGGTTCTGCTGATAGAGCAGGTCGCCGGCGCCGGGCGCGCGCATCATGTTGTGGACGCAGAGCCCGGTCTCGCCGTCGCGCGGCGCCGCCGGATGGCTGTGCTCGACGCCGTCTTCCCTGTTGGAGAGCCGGTTCCGGCGCTCCCAAGTCCGGCCGCCGTCTTCGGTTGCGAAGACACCCGCCGCCGAGATCGCGACCCACAGCCTTTCCGGCTTCTCCGGGTGCGGCACGATCGTGTGCAGGACCAAGCCTGCCGCCCCCGGGTTCCAGCTCTCGGCCGAGGGATGGTTCGTCAGGCCGTCGACCTTCCGCCAGGTGTCGCCGCCGTCATCACTGGCCAGCAGCCCGGCCGGCTTGGTTCCGGCGTAAAGCGTGCCGTGGGCATGGCAGAGGCTCCAGATCTGCGAGAATCTCTCGCCGAAGGGCAAGGTCTCGTCGGTCCAGCTCATCATCCGGGCGAAGTCCGGATCGTTCGCCGCCCAGTCGTCCATCTGCCCCTTGGTCAGCCGGACGAGCGTCCAGGTCACACCGCAATCGGGAGAACACCAGACCCCCGCGCCATGAAACTCGCCGCCGCCTCCGGCCCAAAGCGTACCGCTAGCGGGGTCGCCGAGGACGTGATTGATCGACCAGCCGTCGCAGAACGGTCCCTTGACCGCCCAGGCCTGGCGATCCTCGCCGCTCGAGATCAGAAAGGCCCCTTTGGTGGTTCCGACCAGCACAGAGATGTTGACTGAGGACATCGGCCGATCCTTCGCTTGTGGATCGGCAGGCCGATCCCTTGGAACCCACGCCGCATCTTGCTCCGACGACCGATACTATCGGACGGCGGCCTCGCCTTCCAGGCGCAGCGACCGCGACGGGTCCGCCAGCACCTGCGGTCCCACAATTCGCTCCTGACGAGGCAAGGCACGCCGCGAGATCGTGCGCACACGCCGCGGACCCAAACGAGCTATGGCCGGGAAACCGACTCCCGCGGCCGAGTTCGCGACCCAGGTCTCACTTTCCCAGTCTGACAGGCGCGGCGGCAGGCCACCTGATCGTCGATGGCCCGCCGCTTTGATCACATCACCCGCAGCAGCCGCCAGCCTGCCTCGGTGCCGGGTCGGCGGCCGGCTCGGAGAAATCGGCGCCGCGCCCGAGGAACGTGCGTTCGGCCAAGTAGAAGTCCGAGAACTTCTCGCGGAAGTCGGGTGCGACCGATTTGGCAAAGAGCCCGGTCTCGGCCAACGCGCCTTGCCACGCGCGGACCTTCGGATAGTCGGCCAGGAAATCATAGCCGCTGTGCTCTCTCACGAGTTGGGCCCGATGGAGCAGCGGCAGCCAAGCAATGTCCACATTGCCGAGCGTGCCACCGTTGAAGAACGGCCCCTCACCCAACTGCGCCTCCGCCTTTACGAAGGCCTTGGTCAGCTTGGCTTCACGTTCGGCCAGGACGTCCTTGTCCTTGCTCTGCATGGTGCTGCATTGGACCAGATAATGCTTGGAGGCCTGATAGCTCCAGGCGCGGTCCTTGGCCCGCTGCACCGGCGAGACATCGGCAACCAGCGGCGGAGTCACCTCTTCGATGTATTCGACGATGGCATCGCTCTCGAAGAGCGCTTCGCCGTCTTCGGTAATCAGCATCGGCACTTGGCCGGTTGGCGAGATGTCCAGGAACCACTGCGGCTTGTCGCTGAGGTTGATGAACTCGATGTCGTAGGGAACGCCCTTGGCTTCCAGCAGCGCGGTCACGCGCTGAACGAAGGGGCAGATCTTGAAACTCACGATCTTGATCATCGGTCTTTTCCTAATCGTTGCTTTGCTTCTGTTCATAAGACGCGTGGGTCTCAGGAAAGACGATGGACGACTAGGAATTGCCGAGGGAACACGGTGAGCCACCGTGCTACTCGCAGCGCCCCAAGCGAGTTTCCGCGTGTGCCGCTTCGATCAAGTCCCGCGTCCCGGCCTTGGGGTCGTAGAAATGGAACGCGTTCATGGCCCGCCCGCAGAGATGCAGGCTCACGCAACGGGGCCGGTCCTCGGCGCAACCGGTCCTGTGGATGTGATCCGGGTTCGGCACGAAGGTCGAGACTGACCCCGGCGACAGAAGAACGAGGCTGCCGCGCCAGGTCGCAAGTCCAGCCAAACGACAGACAAGGGGAGTCGGCTCGCCCTAGCAGGTGTCACAGCGGCCTGATTTGGGCTGATAGTCCACGATCGAGCCGTCGGCGGCGAAGGCGACATCACAGCACTGCTCAAAGAGATTGCGAAGCTGCTTGCGGCTAGACTGCACGCGGGACTTCAGGGTCGAATAGCTAACTCCGATTTCAGCCGCATAGTCTTTCTGAGATATGCCGTCCAACTCGATCGCCCGAAGCAATTCGCCCGCATCCTTGGGCAGTGCTGCGAGAAAAGGCTCAAGGCATCCTTCGAAGGCATGTTCGCGGTGGCCGTCCGCCTCGCTATACCAGAGGTCATCAGCCTCGACCGCCAAATCGCGGGATGCGCGGCGGTGATGGTCAATCAGCGCGTTGTTGGCGATCCGAAAAAGCCAGGGCTTGACCTTCTCGTCGGACTTCAAGGTGTGAATGTTGCGAAACGTCTTGGTCAGCACCTCCTGAAGCACGTCATCGGCATCCGCCGGATTGCGCAGGCGAGAGAGCAGGAAAGCGCGCAGTGAAGTCTGGTAATCAGCGATGACCGATTCGACGTTCATGGCGGCGCTCCCCTAGGCGACCTTCGAGTATCCGCACCATCTTATCTGTAGCCTGCGGCTCCGCTAAGCCAAGCCTCGAATCTCCGCGCAAGGCCGGCCTTCGGCCTCAGACTCTTGATCGCCGCATCGTTCGCAAACCCGAGGTTGCGCGCCCATCCGGGGCAGCTCCGGGACAAAAACTCTCCTGGAGGACCACCAATCCGACCAGGGCGCGTGCAGTTTGTGCATTTTAATGCAAAATTATGTGTTTTCTCCCTAACGCTCGGAAATTATAAAGGTGCAACAGAGTCTCCCGTCCCCCCATCAGGGCCTTTCTGCATGGATCACCCATCGTTGTTCAGACGAACGCGCCTCGGCTTCGCCGCCGCCCTCATCGGGGCCGGCTTGCAATGCGCGAGCGCGGTAGCAAGCGAGTTCATCATCGTCCAGTCCACGACCTCGACCCAGAACTCGGGCCTCTTCGATCACATTCTGCCGCGGTTCGAGGCGGAAACCGGCATTGAGGTGCGGGTCGTCGCCGTCGGCACCGGTCAGGCAATCCGGAATGCGGCGAAAGGCGACGGTGACGTGCTCTTCGTTCACGCCAAGGCGGCGGAAGAGACCTTCGTTGCCGACGGCCACGGCCTCTCCCGCGCCGACGTCATGTACAACGACTTCGTGATCGTCGGTCCGCCCGACGATCCGGCGGGAATCGCCGGCGTAGGCGATGCGGTGGCGGCATTGAAGAAGATCGCCGCGGCGGAGGCGGTCTTCGCCTCGCGCGGCGACGACTCCGGCACGAACAAAGCGGAGCTGCGCCTCTGGCGCGAGACCGGAATCGATGCCCAGGCCATCTCCGGCGGCTGGTACCGGGAGACCGGCTCGGGCATGGGCGCGACGCTCAATGCCGGCATCGCCATGGGCGCCTACGTCATGACCGATCGGGCCACCTGGATCGCTTTCCGCAACAAGGGCGACCACGGGATCGTCGTTGAGGGCGACCCCCGGCTCTTCAATCAGTACGGCATCATTCTGGTCAATCCCGAGAAGCACCCGCACATCAAGGCGGCGCTGGGCCGGCGGTTCGTCGACTGGGTGCTGTCGCCGGAAGGTCAAGCCGCCATCGCGTCCCACAAGGTCGACGGCCAGCAGCTCTTCTTTCCGAACGCCCGGGGGCTGACCGGGGGCTGACCGGCGGCTGAGAGGTTAGGGCGACAGCCAGCGTACCGTACCGAGTTCGCTCAGGTCGTAGCCGCCTAGGGCCGCTGCTTTCGCGCGAAACGTATTGCTGCTGGCGAAGGCTATGAGGCTCTGCACCGGCTCGGTGAAGTAGGCGCGGCGGTCGATCAGCAGATCAAAGTGCTCGGCGGCCAGCGGCAGGAACCCAAGCTTGAAGCGCCGCGCCAAACGTCGTAATCGAAAGTGATAAGCTTGACATCGAGTGCTTGCGGCAACAAGAGAGAAGGGAAAATATTGGCGATGTAATCAAAGGTTTCCACAAGTTCCGTAAGCTGGTGTTATTTACTTAATTCGGTTTTGCCAATTAGTAATTTACTGAACAGAAAAGAAACTTACACGGGTCAATGGCTTAACTCCAAGTTCATAACCATTGCCGCACTTGAAAGATTGGTATTATAACATGTGCATGGTTTGGTCGCTGTGGCCATCACACAGGACAGATTCATCATTCGACCGAGTTAAAAATATCGAACGTTGTTTGATACGTCTTTCAAGGTGCTGAAGGTTAAACAATATGCTATATAGTCAATGCGCGTGGATCCGTGTCCGATTTCGGAGCGACAATTCTTGAACCGGATTTCCCTAGCTACCACAATGTGACCAGCCCGATGCCCTGGGTGACTGTGATTGATTTTCCTCATGTTGTACCCCACGGTGAGCGGTGTGGACTTGCTTATGTTGTTATGGTCGCGATGAGCTGGAAAGTGGGAGAATTTGATCCACTCTTTGCAGTCGAGTGTCTCAGGGCGTTGTTTTAATTCTCAAAACACCTTGACCCCAAGATGCCAGTAGATGAAAAGATGAAACAATACTTTGTTTGCTGGCCAAGAAATTACGGATGCACTAGTTTGCTATTAGGGCGCACTTATAATCCTGTGTGGCTTGTGGAGCTTTTTGTATTTTTTTTTGGTTGGAAGTTCTTGTCATTAATATTTTATGGTTTTGTGAACAGTCGTTTGGTTGTTAAAACCCGAAGCTTCTCACACGGCTAGTCAATCAAGTGTACCAGTTACGGATGGCTTTATAATTTTAAAATCGTCAACAATATTTATCAAGTATTTGGCTAAAGAAATCCACAAAAGAGATGTATTATTTTTATGATACTTGATCTATCGCGAGTGGATAAATGACATATATCTACAATAGTTTAAGAGCGGTCAGTTCTGTCGATATTGTAATACCTTGTTTTGGAGATCATATATTTAAGATAAAGCCACAGAAATCGGACGAAAATTGTGTTGATTAGTCTGTTTAGAACCCAGTTGGAAGGTTAACTGTTGACAGCCGCAAGTCGTTCTCGTCCGGGTCGCTGTTTATCCTGCAACTCGTCGATTTTCATGGCTGTTGAAGTGACAAATGTATATCCTAACCACGTAAATGAGGCTTCTTTGTAAAATTTCACACCTAACTGATATACGAACACTGACATTTCTAGAGTTTGGATTTTTACCTTGCCCTTATCAAAATACCTTGAAAAGCTTCATTGATCGGTATTGCTAAGAACTATTCAATGACAAGGAGTTAAAAGGCAACCTAAGTGAAGTTAAGTGTGCATTACTGTTCAGTTGCAATTAGTTGGAGGTCATTTAAAGTTAACTGCACGTTGCGAAGGGGATATTGGAAATGAGGATCCTTGAACTCTTGAAAAAACATATACAAATTCGCGTATGAGTTCAGTCGTGGGTACCATGAAATCTCGTGGACATGTGTTGTATTGTTTTGCCGATGTCGAGTTTTTAAAGGCTTCTTTGATATGCCCTGTTG
>JAAAKM020000498.1:11400493-11425817 GCA_010016025.2 Alatinidae sp. Z8VKAUB7J3
ATAGATGTAGTAGAAAAATGTTTTCTTTCGCATAAGAGTGGGTTATGAAGCATAGGGTTGTGTGCTCCAAAAAGCAGGCGGGTCCATTTTAAACTGCAAACACCCATTTTTCGAACAAATAAGATTGAAAATGCGTTAGCCAATGTAACTAATTTATAAGTCTACGCCTACAGTCGGTCTTTGCCGAAACAGCTATGGAATTGTGTGATTACGAGACTAAAAGTTGTTTGAAGTGTTAGGACGTATAATAAACGGATCAACCTCTTGTGTACAATCAGGATGGGGACCGTGGTTGGAATTTCTACAGATATGGTTACACGTACTATGGGGTTTTAAACGAGAAGTTGTTGAAAGGCAATAATGTAGCCAGGGTTTAAGGGAGAAAAATTCAATTCGGTGAAAGAAAGCAATAACTATAGCAGGAACAGCATCAAATAGTTCCACCTTGTTTACGTAAGCGTGTCTGACTGCAGTGCTTTCATTATACTTCGTGACCAAACCTGCATACCTTAAACGTCCAGTAGCCACGTCAGCTGTTGTCAACAAGGTAAACATTTGCTGCCGCTCAATGGCTTAATGGTTGCCCTTAACAGGTACCTGATCGATATATTTGAATAGCCCACTTTAAGACTGATCCATCAAGATTTTAAAACTAGGCAGGCCTTAAGGTATGAAGATTAGCCTTTCTCTTCATTTCTATTTCCATGTATTTCTAGGGGATTATTAAGGCTGCTAGTGTTCTTAGGTCGATTTTTCAATTATCCATGTATTGACATTAACCAGGTGGTTTCTTCGCCATGATCAGCCAACAGGTGCCTAGAACAATCAATTTATCTTTCCTCCAGTTTGGAACAAAAGGGAAGGCCATCGTGATGTACGAACAGTGAATTGTGATCTTACCATTTTCTCCAAACTTATATTGTCCGCAAGTTCAATAGGATCACTCTGTGTTTGTCTACACTTAGTTTTGTTAATTCACTGGACTTAACAAAACGCAAGTATTAAATACAACATTACTAGTGTGATGCTTTACCCTCGCTAAGTGTCAAGTGCTCTATTCCATTAGTTGCGACAGACAAAGACAAACATCTCGGGCTTGAGCTTGTGAGCCTATTCAAGATTCCTTGGTGGTAAAGGTAGTGCATTAGTTTCCACGCCTCCAAAGCCGCACAAAGTTCTTTCACGCAACTAAAATGTAGGCTTTATGGCAGGTTCTAGCTAAAATTCTAGACGCGACAAGACATGTAAAATGATCTTTTTCGCAATGTGATAACTCAACAGCTAGAAAATATACCCTACTTCCTGGTATGCATGACCAGTCATTGGAAAAGCAAAACCACTCTCTATATTCTGCCAGTATTGTTAACAGATATCACTCTCGTTCACTCACGCAGTCATTGGAAAAGCAAAACCACTCTCTATATTCTGCCGGTATTGTTAACAGATGTCACTCTCCTATTAACCCTTAAACTTTGGTGGTATAACCAATGTTCATGTAAAAGTAGTTAACAGCGAAGTCACTTGTAGGAAATGGTCTTTTGGAGGCAAAGGAGGAAACCATCGAAAGATATACTGGTACCGCTATCAATATATAGCCCGTTTAACTACATACCCTGAGTTCGCCACCTATTTCCAGCAATGTTAAATTTCGCATCTAAATCATTTTCTGGAGATCCATGAAAATTTACTTCTCTTATCACTTGCGCTTTTGAAACTGAGCCTTGTGACACAATAGCGTAAGTCATTCATTGGAACACGATGCAACAGGTCGTTAAAATAGGGTAGGTTAGATAATTATTCTAAAGTAGAGAACTTTAAAGAAAATAGACAACAATAGAATAGAACAAAGTATGGCCTAGTTCAGTTAATCAAACACCAAAAATTACACTACGATCAAAGTAAAAATATATTCCCAGCGTTCTGGGGCGTTGTCGTGCGATAATTCGAGTTCACTGAACGACGTCGTGTTTTTGATACGATTTTAACGTAAATTGGCGCAAGATATGTAGCAACGGAAAGCTACGGTAAGTTACTGAGAGCAATAAATTTAACTTTTCCATGGTAAACGTGGAGCACATTGTTTGCAGAAACAATTTTCCACTTTGTGTATCATTTAATCTTTAAGGTCTTAAGAGAACTCTGTCAGCTGCGATTACGATGATAAAAGTCGAATGCAAACATAATTATCAGGCCAAAGTTCCTACGACTGCTTGATTATGATTTCTTAACATGGATCAGGAGGGACGCAGCTCAAGAGAAGACATTTCTAATGAAAGCCTAGTGATGGTTAGGATGCTTCCGAGCTTGATTACTTATACCTTTATAATTCCTTATTTGTGACTCACAAAAATGGCGACCAGCTCTCGCCAAGACAATGCTATTTATTTTGATGAGGTGCTAATGCAGATATAGCAGGAGTTAAGTGGCTGTTGATGTGGTACTCAAGGAATTAATTGCCGATGAACGTAGCCAAGGTCAGTCGTACCTGCGGAGACATCCCAAGCTTTCAGGAACTACTATGTCCCGATGACTGTTAATTTTCCATAAAGAAGACTATTGGTGAGATCCGTCGATTTGCAAAGCACGATGATAGACAAGATTTCTATGAGGACGGCGTCTTATGTTGGTGTAATATTTGATGTTACGAACTGTGCAGGTTAGATATGGATTAAATCAAAATCGCACTGGTAACCCCGATGTTCTGACGTCCAGATATTCGCGATAGCGTAAAAGAAGAAGGAAAGTAGTCAACATGTCACAGAGTTGGTCATAATATTTTAAGTAGTGTACAAAAATTAAAAGCACGTGAGAATGCTGTACGTCAGCTCATCGATAATGATTGTCCGATTTAGTAATTTTATCTTAGCAGTTCTGAAATTTGAATCTGAAGAAAATGCGTCATCGAATCGTCACGAAACTTTGGACACATCTGCGCACTGACTTGACTAGTGCAGCTATTTCTTTAGAATGCAACTGCCCCACTGCTTTGTTGTTAAGTGGAGTATATGTTGTGTGTTTGTTACAGTGACCAGTTTTAATCGGTGCAGTGGTGTGATCCCATTTGGGAGAGAGTGAATAGTTGGGACTGCTTTCTGTTTAGGCAAAAAGGGAGTGAAAGGAGTGCTCTGTTGGTTGTGATACAGACTACGTTGCAGTTTCACGTCGGTGAGCCGGATCTACAAGCTCAGATAAAATCAATACAAAGCACTACGAAATCTTAATGAAAATGAGCAACATTTTACATGGCACTTACGAATTGGTAGAGGCTGCTCGGGATCTTGTCTCTCTTCTCTGTCACACAAATGAGACGTGACATGCAAGACTCAAAATTCATGATTTTTAAAGTAGATTGACCTCCTTAACGGGGCCAGGGACAGTTTAATGAATTTAAATCCTTCATTGGACCTGGAACATATCCACAGCTAGAGAAAGTAAGGAATATCCAGAATAATATTAACACTGAAATTAATGTAATTGTGAAGTCGGTTTGCAAATTATAGGTCTAATAAAGTAAGCAAATTTGTGTACGTTCCAGTAATTAGCAACCTTGGGTGTTTCTGATAATCCAATCAGTAACACTAAAGTGTTTTAAAAAATATTAAAAATATGATACCTCCAAAATATGATACCTCCTTCTAATAATATCCTTTTTATGAAATTCGATGACATGAAGCCTAGTATTAATATAGCATGCAAAATATTCGAATCGTCTTGTATTTACGAACACGTTTTTGAGTATATACTTCATGTAAAAATACCCACCCGAAGGAAAACCAACAGTTTAACCGAGCCCCTGTATACAATGAGCATTTAGGTTCAAATGCCAGTGCTAAAAGGACTGAATAAGATATTCTTGTGTTAAAGGAACAAGGTAAAACGTTTTCCTACGTTGTTTTACCAGTTAGTCGAATTTGGAGTAAATGACCAGATCTCCTTTGAAGAAGTATTCTTGGCCGTACAGATATTATAGCGGGCTGTTAATAATGTTAAGCGACTCATTAAGATACCCAAAGTTGCTACGCTGCGGGTGATGCTTTGACCTGCGCTGTTTATCTACGTTGCTGAGCCATTCCTTTCCCATGCTTGTCGGTCCATGCTGGTTACCATTGGTCAATGAACTACTGTTGATCACCATTTTCAGTTCGTACTGGACGATTCGCAAAGGAATTGCTTTTGTCCAGCTGAGGAAAGGATGCATATTAACGATGTAATGATTTCTGAGGACAGGATGTAGCGTAGAATTTTCAAATGAAACTGAAGCACTGCTAAGGTTTCTTAACATGTCGTGCTGCTGTTTGGTTGTGAATCCAGTGGCAGTCGCAGCTGCTTTTGCTGCCGATATAATTTAGTTTTTGCTTTCATGGTAGCCGCATTGATGCAAAGGTTTTGTTGTAATGGTGGTGAACTGAGGATCTGTAGTAGCCCTAGTATTTTTCTCGTAAACGCCATCTGCAACTATTGTTGGTGATAAGGACTATAATGTTACAAATGGAATGCATTTTTGCATCTCTGGAAAATATAGAATCCCGGGGGCAGCCTGACGCACGTATGTATATGCTGAGGGGCAGGCTCCGTGCAGGCAAGGTGTAAAGTTTGGCCATTTTACTCACCATTTTGAACAGACGTCGAGAACATACCCCTTTAAAACTTATTGAACGCATTAGAAGACATCATGGTGATGTTCAGAGTAATGTTAGCAAGGCAAATGAATCTTTTGCAGCTGTTACAGACCGCTGGTAAAAAATTACTACCACAGCACACAAAAAAGAGGTAAGGTAATAAGCTGAAGTCCCCCACCCCCCTTCCACTATGAAGGGTTAGCTGAGTTATGCGTACTCATAGGTAAGGGGTATGTACCCCGTTTCCACTGTGAAATTATATTTAAAGTTTATATTTAAAGAGTACCCAACCTTAAAAATTAACAGCCGTGTTGTTTATTCATGAAGGTACTATGGATGTAGGTGGGTCACAGGTTTATGTCGGATGTCAAAGTTTTGGAAATACAAAGTTCGTCCATATTAGTTTCTCATGAATTCTTCATTAGCTATAGTTCACACATTAGGTGTCATGGTTTATGTGCTCTATCTTGTATCCGCGACCAAGTCCGCAAAGGAGACGCCCTGAATGTAAACTTTCATGGAAACCTGACCCCTTTTGCCACACCTGAGGAACAATAATTGTTTGACCACATCTATTTACAAATGATAATATGAGGTAGCAAGCTGACTAATGTTGTCCATGCGATGTTGGCCTTCTTATTTATTTGATTTGATAAAACGCTCTTTCTTGTATTCAGACGGCAGTGTTCTGCTGAGGAGGACAACAGGTTATCTAAAGAATGTGAAAGCGTGGCTATCAGCTAAAGATTAAAGCTTTAATGTCATGATTTAGATGAAGAGACGATGTTTCAGGGAGGTTAAGAGGGGATTTGATTGAAGTACTCACAAAGCATTGTCCATTTTGCAGCGGTTGACCATTGTCATAGTTGAAAGTTGATACAGGCAGGAAGTTACTCGTAGTGTCTGGTCGTTAAGTCACTTAGTGTTTCATTGCTGTCTTTATAACTTCTATTCACTTAGCATTGTTACTTGCTAATAATATCTAAGCCTTTTGGGATGCTCTACTGTTGTGATTAGCTGTTGTTAGTAACTAG
This sequence comes from Alatinidae sp. Z8VKAUB7J3, assembly GCA_010016025.2. Classification (NCBI taxonomy): domain Eukaryota; kingdom Metazoa; phylum Cnidaria; class Cubozoa; order Carybdeida; family Alatinidae; species Alatinidae sp. Z8VKAUB7J3. The sequence goes on from JAAAKM020000498.1 coordinate 11,406,147, forward strand.
CCTTAACTGTATTTCACGAGTGTTCACGAATGAAGATGAAACGTGCACAAATTACAATGACCCTTTCTTGCGCAGCTAACTCATGTCCAATAGAAACAAGATCTGATCGTTGACGTAAATAAGATGGGTTTGGATCAGACCCTCGTCGTTTTTTGACATAAGCTTTCCAGTTTTAATGGGACAATATGTGATTTCTTCGTAAATCAGAACTATTAATCGGTTACGGAAATGTTCACACCAAAATGGTAGCCATTGATCTCATTCAGCTGTTCAGACCAAGGTTATTAAGGGATACCGTTTGTCATGTTCTAGGGGAAAATTTAATTGATGCATTATTTCTTACCGCCTACAGTGAAGAAGATGGGTGTGGAGGGTACGATGCATCCGTCGCTCATTATTGAAGTATGTTGGGGGGGGGGGGGGGGTTAAAGGGATTACATTCCTGTAAAATATTTGTTAATATGTACACTAATAGCCTTATCGCAAAGCGATGTTCTTGATTCTTTTACTCCGATCGGTTTGATGAAAGGGTCACGTAATCTCCCCAATTATGCTAGTGCACCACTTGCCATTTTTGGTGTAATTATTCGTCTAGACCGCTAGTCAGTGATGAATTGATGTGCTCCTATTATTTTATGACATTTGTACTCTAACAATGACCCAATGACCAGATACATTGGGAACTTTGATAAGGTATTATTTATTTTATATAAAGTGTGTGACTGGCCGAAGTTTCACCTCCAGCAAAACTAATCAAATCACGGTATATAACCCAAAAACTATATGTAAACAATCCATCTGGTAACAGGTATTAAGGTGGACTGCAATTGGTATGCAGTGACTGCAAGGTGACGAACGCAATACTTTTTATTTATGGGTATTTGGTAATTGTTTTATACGAAAGTGGGTAATTGAGAAATTCTTTAATGTTCTCGTTTTAGATTGTGTCTACATTGAAAGCCAAAGAGCCGATGTTCCTTATTTCATATGTTCCATTCGGGACTTCAGGAAGGTAAGGCGTTCGCAGATCTGCAAATTCTTGCAAGACGATATGAGATGAAACTTGAACAGAAAAGAACCCCAGGATTATTTTGTATCGAAGTTTACTCGTTAAAGTAAACTTTACCGTCCTTCCTCTGTATGTAATCGCTTTTCAACGTAAGTTTGAGGAGAATCGGACAGTAAAGGTCCTGCCTTGTATCTAGGAGGCGGCACAGAGGCATGATCAGTGGCGTATCTCTGAAATTTGGCTCCAAAATTACCGAAGCAGTTTCCAGTGAGTTCAGTCACTGCTCTTAGACTTTAGAGTTTTGCCACAGAAATACCGACGCCAACAAGCGTTGTACGCTACCACAAGTTTGAAATCTCTTTCCAGCGATAGCATTATTTTTTTCGGAACGTCGCGACGCAATATGAGGAAGCACCTCATCTCGTATATTTTACGGCAATTTTTTATTTTATTTCTTTCTGCGGCCGTATTATCCCGCCAAATACTTCTAGTATAGTGCCCAGATGATCAATTTCCCCTCCTGCTTTATTCTGCGATATTTATACGTTCACTTCTTTTTCTCTTTCAGAGTAAACGAGATACCGTATTTGTTAATGTCACGTGGTTTTACCGCCCTTGTGAGGTTCCAGCTTCAGTTTATCAACTACTTGTTCAAGATAGGAATACAGAGAATGGTAAGCAATTCTGATCCTTTGGTATAATTGATTGTGATTTTGGATATTTTCCATAGATAGAACGACGGCCGCCATCTTGTGGTTGTTTCGATGCATTATGGTTGGCTACATGTTTGTTGAACGACGATTAAACATTATTGTAGATTTAGCAGAGCAGCGATTTTAATGTGACAGTGTTTTAAAGGTTAATACTTAACTGAATTACAAAAAGTTGTGCAATCATTTTGTGTCGATATTTGTACCTTCACTAAGATGTATAATCATGAGAGAAGATGTGTTTATAATTGCAAACGAAAAGCCAACTGGATTTTTTTTACTCTCTTGCATTAGGTATAATGCATTACTTGAAAATCTGAGTAGCGATGTTTGTGTGCCCACGACGTATTAACCTGCTTAGAAGACAAAGAAGTGCGATATATATATGTGGCCAAATAGATTAAAATTCCACGCTAGGAGTGAGAATTATGTTTGACCGAGACAGTACTTGCTAGTATAACGCGTAATTTATCCGGGAAATGATGGACAACATATGAACACTGACATGAGGTCACTCTTAATGTCTCTAATTTTTCAGATGTTTCGTCAAACCCTTTTGTACATTGTATTTATCTTTTCTGAAACAGGGTCGTCAGACCATGTACTAGAAGATCCCAGGGTCAAGCAAAGAGAGCTGTTCATATCAGATGCTGTAGACACGTACCCTGCAACTGCTCTCAGGTGAATATATGACATTACACTCTTTGAATAGGAAAATTGTCTATGTGACGGTCAGTGTTAAGATTTGAATCTGTCCAATTGAAATCTAAACGTTTCGAAATAAGCGACACTTAAATAAGCATTAGTTCCTTGACATCACATAGTTTGCAAAAGCGATTATGTTTATCCTTGTAGAGATCTTAAAGTATTATTAACAAAACTTAGCAGCAGTATAGGGTTCAAAGATGCGGTATGTGTCTTCGAAATTTAACCCTTTGAGCAAGCACTTTATAGAAATGCAAACCAGGTTTACGTCTGAGAGGTTTACCAATTTTTAATGTTTAGAAAGCCGTAACAAGGCTGCTGTCATTCGTCAATGCCGGAAGAAAAAGTTACAAAACCTGATCGTCTTTAGAAAAGTACGAGAGAAGAGATACAAAGGAAGAAAGAGATCTACATTTACGGACCAGTTACTATTATAATTAGATATGCCCTTGTCGCAATATTAAAACTACTTAAAAATAAGATTGGATGGAAACTCACTGCTCTTTTAAGTCAGCAAAGCCAGCAACAGGCAATGCCAAGGAAGAAGCAGAGTTAAAGGGCTGCAAAATGCAAGGAATTTCCAATGCTGAGTTGTACTCGAACTTTATTGTGAAGTAGCTTGAGAACAAGTTACTTAGAATCATTTATGTCAATATCAGTACCATGTGACTTGCTCTGATCATGTGATAGCGTATGGATAGTTTTGTATTATCTCCTATATACAGAGGTCTTCCGGTATAAAATAATGGTAAAGACTACACGTAGTTTATTGATAGGAACATTAGGAATGGCAAAGGCTTTAGATGCTCGTAGATATTTTTAAAAAGCCTTAAGAAGAGAGACAGTACAAGAGCAAATCGTCGAAAATGGCATCCGCATACCATTTCCATCAAGCTATTGTAGTGTTAACGCATGGACTTCTAAATAATAGCATTCTATTATTTAAAAGTCCATGTGTTAACGTCATCACAAACTTGTAAATATCGTAGTATTTGTCCAACTTAATACTTTCCATTCTTCAAGATGTTCTTAACTTTAACTATCTTTATAGTCTATATTTTTATTAAAAATACACCTATGTATCAACTTTAATAGTGATAACTAAAGTACAGCCGACTAACCGCGGAGCACGCATGTCGATTGTGTTGTGATCCGCTTGGTTGATCTGAGGAATAATAGCGACTGTTGCAGGTCTTAAGTAGTTTATGTACAAATATCCATAGACAGCTTTTTTGATCTCATGATGATAGGGTGCTTGTGTCTATTGTTTATCTTTCCTTTCTTTGAAACTGTCAATCGACAATTAGATAAACTTTTTAAGTAGTCGGCTTTGAATTCTCATCATGAGATTCATGCTGAAGCTCAGCTAGTGAAACGATAGCTTTAAAAACAATGTAAAGCGCACGAAGTGAAGCGAATGTCATCGAAAGCATTACATGGCAGGGTGAAGCTGGCCCGTGACACCTCCGTACAAGTTTGAAAAGAGGAAGGATAATCTGGTGCAATGTGTAAAGTATAGAAAGAATGCATATTGAAAAGACGGAACTGCTTCGCCCGGAGACCGGAGCAAGGACCTCTGGATTGCTTGGGCAATTTCTTCGCCACTGAGCAATCACTGGAAGGCCATTACATATAATTTGAAGCTGATTTCAATGTGCTAACATGGAACGTCTGTCGTACGTCAAGTAAATCCGTGGCTGGGTTGAGAATAATCTCTTGAATAGAAATATTGGGAGAGAAATATCATAGAAATTGCTTCCGATTAAAAAGCCAGCCGGCCGGAGGCTAACTAAGGAAGTCTGGATTAGAGTCCAGTAGCTTTGTCATTTACTTATTGAATGCATATTACACAACAGCTGAACTTATAGTCGACAGCACAGTAAATAAAAAGTCCTGGATTCGATATTGAACGACAGGTACTCCACAACGAATACCTCTGGATGCCGTCAAGTCATGGAATGACTTCTTGACAGCTAAAGTACCCTCACCCTTTTAACTTCTCTTAACTCGTTAACTTTAGCATAGTTGTTTGAAGACAGACTCTTATTGCTAATGTATCAGCTTTAATTTTCCAAGCGAAAGGAAAAAAGATGCATTTAGTGTTACAAAAACCGTACTATCATTGGGTTTTAACTGTGCGTGTCGTACTTATTGCAATACCGATCCCTCAAAGGCAACCCGACTGTAATAGATTTTGATGAGGTCTCTCCAACATACAGAACTTGGTTTGCCCACTTAGAAATATGCAATTCACCTGTTTAAGTAGCATATCAGCAATTGTGCAAGATGTAGCGAAGCCTTAATAAAGTGCGAGGTTTTATAAAGAACACTTTATCAGTTAGCATTCTCATTAATTTTCTTTTTCGGCTGTATAAGCCTTGCTTTTTGGAGATTGCAAGCAAAGTGCTTTCGTTCTTTGTATACATGTGTTTGTCTCCCATGGCCGTCACAGGCACTTGGCTTCCTACAGTTAGTGATGTGCACATTCTTAATGTATTCATTCACGCGCCTTTTTCTAGAGGGAAAATTTCAATAGTGGCATTTTCAGAGATTAAATCCAACGTCAAAGAATACACATCGCGAGAAGATAACTGGTTTTATATACTGCGCTATAATCCGGAGTCAAGGTAATAGACTAGTCGGCTAAATTTGTGGCTTTATATTTTTCTGTTGTATTCTAAAGCTAGAATAATCAGGATAGCTCTATTAATAAAGTTTTTATTTAATTAGCTCAGTTCTTATAAATAGGGTAGTTTAGATCTCGTACAAATCAGTCCTAACATTGAGACGTTTATTATACTTGTTAATATCAAGTTTATTACTAGATTAAGCATTTCTTTCATATCCTTGCTCTGGTAAACGTTAGTTACACAACCTATACTGAGACTTGTCGATCTATTTTATGGCTGTCAACAGCGCGTAGTATTTAACTTTAAAAGTTGATTAGCAAAGTCTTGATGACTTTTACTTGAAAGTCTCGCGAGTAAATGGTTAACTAGTAGAAGTCGTCAAGTTGCCATCTACATTCTTGATTAATGACGTGCTGGTAAGACAAAATCTGAAAGAAAAATTTAAAGGAAGGCGAATGTTCTTAATTAAAAGCTGACCCAAAAATCCGCCGGCTAACACGACTGTAATTTCTGTATTATCGAAAAGACGCCGAAGAGAATGTTCAAAAACAACACACGCTCGCTTAATATTCCAAAACGTTATGTTTTGTGGCAGTTATAGGCTTTTTGACACATAAAAGGAGAGTGGCGTGTATTCCATCATGAAAAGTCCGATACCCACACTCGCATTAGACAGAATTTTAAACAGATTGTTTTTTGGTACGGAGTCAAAATAAACCTCAAAATAGATTACTGATGTTGTAGAGTGAAACGCTTTTTCTCCGTATGACCACTCATTAGAGGGGTTTTGATAAAAGCAGGCGATGTTTAAAATTTTGTATATTTTGTTTTGTGGACTTTCGAACACTGGGAAACCATTAAACGTTGCAGTACCAGGATGTGCAAGTGTATACATCATACCTTGAACAGGAGTCAATCCTAGATCATGATGCTGACACCGTTGTACTTATTTGAAACAAAGCAATCAAATGGCAATAGAGATACATGAGACTTTTTATTATTTTTAACTCACTCGCTTGTAATGTTTACTTACCGAATCACTGATCGTGTCAAGAACTGGTAACATCCAAAGGTGATAATTTTCGCAACCACATCTATAAACATTTACCACTATCTGTATATCGATTTTAGAGTCTAGGATTTGCTTCAGCGCGTCTAAGCACTTGCTGTACATGTAACTTGCGACTTATCTGTTCTTACCTGAGTCGAAGAAAAAACCTGCACAGACAGTAAAGTCTTACTTCAAATCATTGATGCGTAGGCATGTTTCGCCGCTGAAAAATTCTTTTACCAGAGAAGCTGAGACGAAAAGTCATGGTCTTGATACATTGGAATATGATTCTTCATTTCTTTTAACATTTGTAATCATGAGGATTCAAAGATATCAAGAATACACGTACATGTTGACAATTTGGGATAGAACTATGATTGCAGGTTAGGAAATCCCGTTTCTTGTTATTATGAAAACAAAGTATTTGAAATTCAGCAAAACATGTAAGGGCTCTTAGTCTTTAATCAGCCTCATGACATTTGGAATGTTTCAAAATCGATTCATGGCAATGTAAACGCCCCCCATATTTCCCAAATTTGTTGGATAGAATGCACCTCAGTCAAAATAGACGGTAACATTTTTTAGAAGAAAAGAAAACTACCGAGGCCTCAGTTATATTGCGTCTCAAGAGAAAAATAAATCCCTTTTTTCTTCTATTCCATATTTATTAAAGTTGCCAACGATATTTTAGATGGTTTGGGGCCCTATGGAACTGTAATCTGGACGCAATGCGTGGATTAGGAGACTTGAAACGTGATACAAAGGACAGATTCATTGCAGAGTCATTGTTTTAATGGGCTTGGGTTATAAACACATCAGCCAAGGGCAAAACTTTACCACTGAAACAGATAAAACATATTTATCGATATAATACGTGTCTTAAGAAGCAGATCAGACGCAAGTTAGAACGGCAAACGGAATTGGATGGGTGAGATCGTAGCTTTAATGGAATTCTCATTGTGTTCCATGTACCGCGAATCATTGGTATTAGCGCTCAACCACGACTGCAATCCCTCTGAGTACACGGTATCAATGTGACGACAATTAACTTGGATTTATCACATAATAATCTGTTGTCATAGCTGAGGGATTTAAGAAGAGTGAAAGGGAGAAGATATTATTGCATCCTAAGGTTCTATGTTAGTAATTCATTTTATAACAAGCGGATCTCAACACTGTATTGAACCTCTAGTAAACTAGATTACTCGTGCTTAACTACGAGGTACAACGCTGCCATAGCATTCCTACCACAAGACACCAGCAGCCGTTCTCTCTCTTGTAATTATGTTGAGCAGCTTACTGCTGTTATGACAAAGTGCAAAGACTTGCTTGCAAGGAGAGCATTCCTTTTCATGGTATTAACGTATTTAATTACTCCCTAGGCGTCTTGCAAATACTAAGGGAGAAATTAGAATTGGACCAAGCCATCAGGTATATTTTTAATGTATTTATTTATTTCATTATATACGTTCCCCGGTGCTACCACTTTAGCGAAAATAGAAAGGTTGTTTTACTAGCGAGGTAAACTGTACTTTAAATGCACCTTTGATTCCGCTGAGTACGTGACGGGTGCTATATATAGTAGTGTATTTTGCGTTAAAAGCTCTGAACCATATGCATCGTTTATTAATGTGATGCGCAGGCATTTTTATTGTGGTCTGTAGGTGTTTTATCCGCAAGAGATGTCATGACTAGAGATTTTAACTTCAAGCATCTATGGTACTACATTTATTTCATTACCAATTTCTTGCGAAAAGGATATATGAATATGTTCATTGTGGTACAAAACTTGAAAATAGAGAATAGTAGCGGACACATTGTAACGACATATTTTATTAACCAAAGCTTTTCGGTCGGCTCTTGTCACACATTATCTTTAACGTTTCGATGTTATCTTCATCAGATTGAATATCTTTACAAGGATTACAGACAGTATTTATCTATATGTATATTTATATATATATATACATACATACATGCGTACATATATACATGCATACATACATACACACAAATATAAATATATATACATATATACATACATACAAGCATACAAACATAAATACTTACATTCGTACATACATACAATACATACATACATACAAGTATACATATATACATACATACACACATAACTTCTTAACGCAATAGCCCTTACGGGACTCTCCAGCACTGACTTGTATACTAGGCAGTTTGGCAAAACTTTCTCTTAGTGCATTTCCACTGAAAGGAATCCATCAATTAGGAGCTATATATTCATGTGTACATATATGTATATTTCATTGGACTAATAAACGATTGTTAGGAAGTAGTTTGAGTACATGAACTTGTAAATGGTACAACAAAGCTAAGAGCACAAGCTGGTAGGCAAACGATTCTTGTTTAACGGATGTAGTGTCAACGTCCAAGTGTTTAAGGTCATTTTGAAATGTTTGCGTTTAGACTTTCGGATTCAATATTAAACTATTTCCTTTTTCATTACTATTGAGTATGTACATGAATATATATTTATAATATACAAACAACTAAATACCATTTGACATGAACATATCAGAGGGTACTGGTACGTTTTGGGTTGGGCGCAAAGATATAATATTTAACTAACTGTGTTAATAAAGAATCTTTATCTAAGAAGACGCCCTCTGTCAACTCTAAGAACCATTGAAAGTTATTCAGGAGAAGGCATCGACGATGGAAAGATACCAACGAGATTTTATCAAATATGTTTGGCCGTCTTTGAGTAATGTTTTTCAAAAAGCTGGTGAGTCAAACTTGTGTTGTAGCAACTTTTTTGGATGAATTTTATTTTCATGCAGTGTGAACTTAGTAAGTAATTTCTTTTTTAAACCCGACGTCTTTTTTGGTAATCTAGAGATTGCTATTGCAATTTTAGCTATTTTCTTCTGGCATGGTACATGGGACAGCAGGATTGTTTTATTAATATCGAAAGAAGATATGATTACAGGGTGCCATATTATGGTCTTGATTGTTAATGACATGAGAAATCCCGGAGAGCCAAAAGAGCTTTCGTTTTCGTTTGAAGAGAAGGGGGGGTGGGGGGGGGGGGTGGCATGCTGAAGCACTTTGTATGTAGTTTTAGAGTTTTTGTGATTTTAGTATGTATAACTTTATATAAATGCTTCTGTAAACTGAGACTTGCTTTGAGAAGATAAGATGATTTTTAAGTATTTGACAAATGAGGACGGTTTAACGGTGTGAAAGAATAGCTTGCTAGGATACAAATCTTTTTGATAAAGGATGTGGTACAATTAGAGGCAAAGGAAGATATTTATCGTGCCCAACTGATCAGGTGCATAAAGAAAATATAAAGGTGATAGTTCATAAAAGGACTTTTGCCAAAATAGTTAGTACAAACAACAACTAAAAAACCTATTTCAACCTGCCTATGTTAGTTACCAATAATGGATAATATAACCCTCTTTCCAATATTAAAAAGTTCTGAAGTCTAAAAAGGCTCTTCCCGTACAGCGAAGAGGGGGAGGGGGGGGCAGGCTGGTAGGCGCGTCAGTTTGACGCGTTATAACTTTTTATTGGATGGTGTCATTACAAAAATATTTGGCAGGACTATAGTTTAACTCTTTGTCGACATATTTCAAAACGATGTTTTTTATAATCTGGTGTCAATGACGTTGTGCATGGCTATTAAATTTTGCAATATCTAAAGAGTACAATAATTTTAAAAAGTCATTAAAGTATAAGATTTTTTACTAAATTTTTAAGTATTTGTAGTATCTTTATGGAATTTCTGCATGTATACACAAGATTCATCCTTAAGTATCCTTAACTGTTGAAACAGTGAGAAAAGATACTATTCAACACTTAATATTCTACATACGGAGCCTTTTTGTGTTTTAAGATCATAGGTCCTAATGGCGTTTCAGCAAACTTCACTAAAACCTTTTAATCTTGCCTTAAACTGAACAGTTTTCTTATATCAAATTCTTGGAAGTCATCTATTTGTGTAAAGTTCTTGATACACAAGTTAATTCTAATTAGTTAATTCTAGTTAATTCTAGTTAATTCTAGTTAGTTTTGTCATTATGTTTCACCTACGCGCCTTGTGCTGGACACTTATCTTTATAATAAGTTAATTCTAGTGTTGTTTAGTTAAAAGTTTATATGACTTGAACTTAGAGGGGCAATTCGGCTCTCATGAAATTTGGCTCTCCTTAAAGTTGCGGTTTGCTCGATTTTCGACCGCACTATCATTTTTCAAACATATGTTTATAGCCGATCTGATAAAGTCAACAATCCAAATTTATAGTGACGGAGCAAATTACAGTTTAGGCTACAAAGCTGTAGTTCTTACTAACAAGCAAGTAAAATGGACTGACAAAAGTGGTCTTGAAAGCACACCCCCACCCACCACTCACACACACACACACACACACACACACACACAGAGCAAGATGGATAAGTGTGTAGATATCTTTACTCAACACATGTGAACCTAAACGTTTATTTCGCAAGAGTTAAAATACCTATTATGGATGAACTGACATAACGAGTGTGGAGTGAAATGTTTCAGCGACTAACTTTATTGTTTGACACAATTTTTACAATCATACAAATTCTCAACTTTTCAGGTATCTCACTTTTCTATGTATGTAATGATGTCAAGACAACTTGAGCCTCAGAGATATCTTAGGTTTAATCTTTTTCTGCGAATTGTTTGTAACATGAAGTGTATCTTTTGCTAAATTTATTCATTTTGAATTCGTCTATTGATTTGTTTTAATTTATGTTTCCGATCTCAGCGTACTTAGCAATTTACAATGAGCATAAATGTTTAAATATTTTGTCCAATTCAATTTGCGCTGAGTTTGGTTAACGGATAGCAGCTGTCCTTTTATGATAAGTCACCAAAAGCTGTTTCATATTCTCTCTGTAACACTCTAACTTTGGATCATTTACATCTGTAAAAGGAACCCATTGAAAAAGTTAATCTTAGATCCTTCCATTTTATAAGGATACCAAGAAAAGTTTCAAAATCTTAACTTTTGACCACCGCTTATTTTTCGAAAATATAAATGAAGTTGAAAAGAGATTCAACAGAACCTGGCCATGCATCACTAAAACCGAAACGCGCAACTTGTGACAGGTGAACCTCAAACACAATAAAACAGATCAAATGATAATTGGAAGTATTCTAATTTATTCCGAGGCCTTTCTGTTCCAACAAGTTAAGATGATTTCGGTTCACACCATTCTATTCCAATGACAAATACTTCTCTTAACACAAACCTTACGAAATATTTAGGCACTGTTTGCTTAGGGTGCTAACGTGATTGGCTGCTTTAATCGTGATTGACGCATCTGCCTGTTTACAAGGCGTAAAGAGTATCTCTACTGTTCCACTGGATAGCTAATTAATACAAGTTACAATTGAGCCTAGATCGCAAGATGAGCAACGGGGATCATTAGCAGACGCGTATCGTCTACTAAAAATCATGTCAAGTCAAGATGGTAGAAATGATCCATCACTTATCGGATTAGAAGGAGTGAAGAAATCTGATGTCAGAGTTTTAACAGGCTATCAATCTCTTTACCGTCAAGACGTTTAGTACATTGTTTTTATTCTCAACTGATACTTAAAGTGTGAAGTTCCTGGGAGATTATTGTATACAAGAATGACATTCTTATGAATATGGATATTTATCACAAAGAGGTAGAAGTTGATCAAGAAGTCCCGTACTCTTTTGCTCAGGTAACAAGGAATGTGTATTGATTCATCTACCATGAAAGACGTTTAACCAATAGCTATTCAAAAAGAAGTACTTGATGTACTAGAGCAAGCTTTGAACAGACGATGAAGATAGCTCTGGTACGATGTTGTATTTTACAGGCTGTTATACAGCATGTGACAATTGACCTTCTATACATTAGCATTTATGGCCTGAAACTAATTATGCTTGTCTGCTCTGAATATATTTTACCATTTCTTAGCAACACTACCTCTTTTTTTCAACTTTACTTAGCAACTCATTAACTATCGAATTTCACATCCTTACCATTGTTTGATTGCAAATTGCAATTTTTACAACTGACTTTATTATCAGTACCTCATCTCAGTTACAGTATTTGGAATATTTTAAGGTCGGTTTTGGATACAGGTAATACCCATGTAAGATGAAAAATGCAGACGGTCAGTAATTATAGCATTTTGTTTCTAAACATTTCATTACAAAGTGGAAAGCATTTACTTGTAAGAGATATATTACTCAGAACCTAGTGTGAGTTAAATCCCCGTAGTATCATTAGCCATTAAATTTTTATTTCATATACATGTAATTCTCTAATGACTTTCACATCCCCCTGGTTAATTTTAAGGTATTTTAGTCAAACGTGTCAGCTCGTGGAACATCACAGCAAGAAACTAATTGTCAAATGTCATAAACAGGATACTATTTAGATTATAATTTTCATACTTCCTTTTAAAGACTAACTCACTTTTAAAAACTATTTCAGTAACGTAGGAGGACTTAAAACGTACTAAAAATGCTTGTTACATTAAAATTAGGAAGGAAAATATTAATACATTAACCAGTTAAAACTTTTGTCTTTTTATTCATTTTGATAGAAGCATCGACGTTTCATTTTCAATTTCTTTCATGAATTTTGCATTCAATGAATCACTTGTGTTATATGTACTTGAATACAGTGGCTTAGAACTGCTTTGAAATTTTGTTTAATATTCATGTTCGTATATTAATACGTTTGCGTGAAAGGGAAGATGTCATGAGGTAAGGAAGTTTGATTACATGAATATTAGTAGAATCTGTTTGTTGTGTGCAAGTCGTTATTCTTGCACAAATTTTTAAACATGTTATTAGTATTCATTTACCAAAGTTATGGTGTATATAATGCTTCTTGTTATCGAATAATCGGTTGACGAAAACAAGTCCTAGAGACTAATAATTATTAAAACACATCAATGTCGGCCTTGACACATTCCAATGATTCAGACTTCTACGGATTAAACGGACGTAGCTGTATCTGTAATATTGGAAACGGTGAATACACTTTACAGTAATGGAGTTATCATCTAAATTTATATAGTATATGAATATTCCGTTTCAGAAATAGCTCATCTACATATCTCTATATAGCATCCTGTTTTTCTATTTTCACAGGCGTCGCCAGAAATTGACATTTCTACAAAAGTTTGCAGGAAGACGTCAAAGAAGTCTGCACATCAAACTAAAAAGGACAGCAACCACCTAACAATAGACACCCAAGGTGAGCAAATTTTCTATACTGCTAATAACACGCCTCGTCAATTCAATGAAAATAAAGATAGGTTCGGTTGGTGATCGGTAAGAAGCCGGCAATTTATGACGGTGTAGACGTTTGAGAAATTTAGAATTTGGTACATTTGAGGAATGATTTGTTTTGGTCATAAAGATACTTCAGAGCTTTTAAATAAAACGGTTTTTACCGTCAAATAGGAAGATGGCTATGGTATTTCTTTATAATTTTGAATTGCCATACATTTTGTGTGTTTGAGAAGCAAGAGCACACATCTTAGTCTACCTGAAGTCACAACATTTATTAAAGTTGTAGGCTAAAAAATCGTTATCAAAGTACAACTTTTGGTAATGACTATCATTTGTGTTGCATAAATGCTTTAACGAAACCAAGTATAGAAGCTATTTGTTCATGGAGGAAACATGTAGAATTATATCTTTGTTTATATTAAAGAAGTTAAGTCAACAGAAAGAAACCTTTCGGTAGTTTAATAACATTGTTTTTCTACGAAATCTTGAGATTTCTCTACGGCGGTTTTGCTTTATTGCTATTAAAAATTGTTTGACGGCCATGTGCCTATTTTAAGTTCTCCTTTTCCCAAATTGTATATTTCTAAAAGTGGAAGCTGGATTTATAATTAATAAAACTTTAACTTCTCGCACATATCATTATTCGTGGCCTTATCCTACAAGCCTTTCTGTCTCGATGAGCTAAACGGGACAGATGGTCTGTGTGACAGAACAGAGAAATGTTTACTTAAAAGTTTCTATCATCAGCAGGTACCAATCAGTCATCGATGGGACAAAAAGGGTTTTGCATCTATTGCTCAGAAATTCTAGAGAAAAGAAGTCTATCTTAACGCTCAATGTATAATGTTAGACCATTCAATAACAACAACAAACATCTAAATTTATCTAGTATATGTTCTGCTCATTTGGTATTCGAACACTTGCAATTTACTTTATAGCCTATCGTGCTCCAAAATATATGAGACAAGTTCTACCATAAATAAGTTTCTATCCGTGTACAACTCAAGCAAAAATTAAGTAGGATTGCATATTATTAAAAGTACTATGTTAAGTTGAATTACAACAGGAATCATGTTTACAAAGAACATGGTCATAGTATTCTATTTTCACTCCTGCTTTACCAAGACAGCAATTATGGATCCGTTTATTTCAGAATGTTGCAAAGCAGTTATTAGAATGTAGCAGATTATTTACCCAGCAGTTTTTCTATATCTAATTGGCTTATGAACGTTACTAAATTTATGAAATTCTTATGTTATATATAAATTTATTATATTGATATAAACGTTGTAAGTAGCTTGAAATATTTTGGACCTTTTAAGAATCTGAGGATAATAACTGCGAGAAAAAGTTCCCCTTCCAAAACCTCTCTCTAGTTTATACTACCTAAGTCAATAATAACAATCATAAAGCATCCCTATAGATTCAAAATGAGAGATGTTGTAACCTTATATTATATCAGCAGGTTGGTGGATGATTATTGTAATTTATCTGTACCACAATCTTTACAATAACTAGGTCCATGTGTTTTGGGCGTACGACCTTGAGATTGATTTTTTTCTATTGTAGATATCAGCATCCAACAATGCTTTTAGTGAACTATTACACAATATTGTACTACCGCTTGACAAGAAAGTACATTAATGAGTCCTCTTAAATCTCTATGTTTATCATGGCTCTACCAAAATTGAATTAAAATTATTTGCAAGTTTTTCCGTCGTAAAGTCGTTGATTTCAGCTTTTAATCGTCATTAAGCGCTTTTTGCCTTTTTCCCTTTAAAACTAAAATTAAGTCTTTAATATTTTAAGCTTTTTAACCATCTTTTCTTGACATTATTCTTAACTTTGAGGCTGTCAATGTTTCCAGAAATAATTCAGCCACAAATTTTCTACTAGCCAAATGTAGAACTCCCTTAATAATTACATGGAGGAAACAAAAATTTTTTTTCAGGTATTTTTAACCATTTACTATAAAAATACTTTTTGAAGTTATTGATGGTATCGAGATTCCAAGTTTTGCTCAAGATAGCACGATATTCCCTAAAATACAGTAAAGTTGATGTTGTAAAAGGTGCCTAAACTACCAATTCCGATAACTATGAGCCCAAGGTAGCCATTGGGATTGAAAATTACAACTCCTAGATAGAAAAGGAAATGTGTCAACCTTACTTCAAGCTCTTATTTTAACCTGGTAATTTTTCTAACATCGCAGAGAGTAACAGAATAATACACTGTGCACATGATCGGACTTTGTGGGGGACCATGATCGCCAACGCCTGTAGGCATGGTCGTGGATGATGATGATGATTTTTTCTAATATAAGCTCTTCAAGATATAGGATATATTTACAAATGTCGTGTTAAGACAGCTTTTTACATCCTCATCAGTAATGACAAATATCTCATTCCAAACACTATAAGAGCACCAAAGAATCTTTTTCTTTAGTTCTAATAAATATGCTTGTTAAGCAATTAACAACACCTTCATTGTTACAAGTGAAATGCCAGACGGAAAACGTAATCTGTTTATTAAAATAAGCTAAGGATTTTCAAGGAAAGACACATAATGATATGTTCTTAGTAATAAAAAATACTACCTGGATGTCACTGAGTGGAAGAATAATCTATCAAGCAAGGACGGTTTTAAGAGCGTGCCCAATGTGCCGCGGCACAGGGCCTCGAACCTAAGATGGAAGTTTGGGGGCCCCTCATAGCTCATTCAGTACACTCAATGACACTAAAGGGTCCCAAAATTACTTTATGGCACAGGGCCCCCCTCTTGCCAAAAACCGGCACTGCTATCAAGATCCAGAGAAAAAATTATCAAACTTAGCATTATACAGATGTAAGCAAACACATAGACATCTTAATATTCCTTTGTCAATGCGTTCGTTTACATTTGCGTAGTGTTAACTTTAGATTTTTTCTCTGCATCTTCATAGATTATTCTTCCACTCAGTAACATCCAGGTAACATTACTTATTACTCTGAAGATGTCTACAGCTTAGTTTAACGAAATATTAGTTTAGTTTAAAGGAGAAGAAAAAATATAACAATATGCCTATTTCCTTGAAGATCCTTAGCCTGGCAGATTACCTTCTTCATTGTCGTATTTACGCACAATTCTTTTGTATACTAAGAAATGTTTCAGATATTAATCCAATTTTGTTATCATGAGTAACTCAATGAAGGTAAGAGTACTTTGGGGTGATACAAAATTCCTTAATCTCATCATTACGACATGGTAACCCACAGAGCTTCGGTAAAATTCTGAGTAGTTTTGATTGAAGATATAATCAAAATTCGGACGCTTAATCAGGCTCTTTGCTTTTAAATGTGGGGGAAAAATTACACAGTGCTGAAAAACAAGAATCATAAAAATGGTTAAAACAGCGCCTTTATATAGGTTTAATAATTTTATAAATAAAAGTATTTTACTCGGTTATGAATGTGCATCATGAAAAGTGTTTGATGTGGCCTTCCTTGCATCAAAAGATACTTACAACCTTTAGAAGTGTTAAAACTGATCAGAAAAGCATTTGAACATAATCAAGAACGTCCTTTTTCATAGGCAATGGGAAATGACTACCAAACGCCTTCTGGAGTCTGCTATCGTAGTAAAAACATTAATAAAACCAAAATTTTTTAGCCTTTTTTGTAACTAGAATAATAATATTGATGAAAATGTTTTAAAAGTAGATAACAGAATGACCCTAGCAAGACATGTTCTTAAACACATTTTTTACCAGTCATCGCTAAGCTATTTATTTCAACAATAAATAAAAATCCTACATTGTCAATCTGCAAACATACATAATGTGCATTGACTGCCCATTTTCTGTAAATTGGACAGGAAAGGAAAGCAAATTGCTTTAATTGCCCCAAACAAGTGAAGTTCATGTAGAGATTCAATACAAAAAATGCATTATTGTCTTATTCCTAGAATGAAAACAATTAACTTTGCAAATGTTTACAACTATCTATACTTGCTCATGATGGTTTTCAATGAAAAGGAAAAATTTGTAGAATTGTGATTTTGTAAATTGATAATTTACTACATTGGCATTGAAAACAAAATTTTTGCCGGTAGTACTCTGGTAATTTTAAAATGATAATTTACCAGACTAGAACAACTTGGAGTTGTTATTCTAACTGTCATCTGCCAATTTTATAGATTTTCATAGTAAACTCACAGTGTTAAGAAGTAAACATGAAGATTAAGTAATCTTCAATGACTCTTTTGCTGATGTAATTGTAGAAACGTAGGGACGCTTTCTTCTGAGACTAAAGCGTTGCAGATTAAACTTGACAAGTACCCTTTAAAATATACCTATGCATGTCATTTTAGCCATTACTATTATGTTTCTCAGAATTGTAACTTTAAAGAAATATAAAAATGTGTTTGATAAACATACATGAAGTTTGTATACACATGTTTTTTTTACGTAGAAGCAACTAACATAGTCATAAGACTGTTCTACTCGCGCTTAACCTTTAAATGTTTGACTTCCCAATGTATGTATGTATATCCAATGTGATCACAGAAACTCCTGCTGTCAAATCTTAAGTTTACAAATAATTATTTGTAGGAAAAATTCAATGCTGTGTTGTTTGAAAACCATTGGAAGAATTTTTAATGAGTTCCTATAAAAAGAAAATACTGATAAGGAATTCTAAAGTTGCCATAAAACAAACTTTAGTCTCAAAACGGTTGGATTAGTTTGTATTGGTCAGTCACAATAACAGGCAGAAAGAAGAGATAGAATCATGATGAATAGGTAAACATATTTTCTGTGAGACTTTTATTAAGAAATCTTTGTAAGCTTCTATTTAACAAGCGACCGAAGGAGGGGACTTCCCAAAATCGACCAAATTATTAATAATGAACAAAACAGCAATTTTTAGTTAAATGAAATCGTTAATGTTTCAATCATCGTTAAACTTTAGCCCCATTAAGACCTAATATTAACCACAAGGAACATGACCTCAACAGTTGTCTCATAAACTAGTAGATTGATCATAAAAATTAGACGCAATATCTTTTAACTATTTTTACTTCCTTTTATTCAAAAAGTAGTAAAGAATGATCCATCACTTGGTTAAGGATGTTTATAAAATATATTTTCTTTAAAATCTTACAGCTTAAAAGTATTGGTTTTACGCAATATTACATTGTGTCATAATTTTCTATGTTAAATAGTCGAAAAAAGTAACAATATGAATAAAGATAATTTTGTGGAAAGACAGATATTATTAACATAGTAATTATTATTTATTTTTTGGCTAATAAAAAGTGAAATAAAAGTAACTAACAAAGTTTGTTAGTTATACTGTAACTCATAGCATTATAATTATTATTATCATAATTTTTATACAGTCTTTGAAATATGATGGTTGAAAGGAAATAAATTTATCGCGAAATTTTTTTTGTTGTTCAAATTAGTTTTTGGAGTCTCTTTTTTTAAAAAAAATGTTAGTATTATTTTGACAAGCTCTTCAACGTTTCAGGTGATATATTAGTATAGGTGATTAAAGTATCAATTGATTTTTCTTATTAAACGCCAAATCAAGCCCAGGGCTGCAGGGGAGTTTGGTGGGCAATGTTCCCCCAAAATGGCCCTCATTTCAAAATTTTTATTTTTTTTTTGCTCCTTCAGATGTCAATGGTATATTTTGGGTGTACCCAAGTATGAATTTTGAAATAATAGTAACTCACAGTGCACTTCTCTCGCTTTGTTTAGTGAATTGCCCCCTCCCAAATATTTAAGGACAGTTCTGGTTCAGGTCAAGGTGCCCTAGTTGGCACTCTCTGTAGGCATCCAATCCCTCCGCATGGTCTACATTTGTGAATAAGTTATGACATTTATTTCCTAAACCTCACTTATGAAAGAACGTTTTTAAAACGTAAGTGTCAAGGGGAGTGCTTAACGGGTGCAGTACTGCAAATAGCAAATCGCAAAAATATTAATGGAGACAAGGAAGATGAAACTGCTGAGAAATAATACAACTTTGAAACAGTATAACTGTAAATTTATTTGTAGAAATCGTCATACGTATAATTTTGATAGTCGTCATCATCATTATAATCATCATCGATTATTGTATAAAAAAAATTTAACTATAAGTTAATACTACAAAAGCGATTTGAAATGGTTTGCACTATAATTGTAATCTGGCGTTTGGCGAAACTGAGCTCTTATCAAAGCTTTGTTTGCACATGTTGTGGTCTTTGGAGGTCCGGATTTGTTTTCAATGCATTGGTATCTAAA
>JAAAKM020000498.1:11425917-11499556 GCA_010016025.2 Alatinidae sp. Z8VKAUB7J3
GCTCTTATCAAAGCTTTGTTTGCACATGTTGTGGTCTTTGGAGGTCCGGATTTGTTTTCAATGCATTGGTATCTAAACTTGTGATCTGTTTGTCATACGTAAATCCTTCATATTACAAATGCTTGACTTGCTGCTAGTTTCCTTGATCGGTAGCTTCGAAAATATTATTCTTAGCAGCTAATTCAACAAGCAATAACTCTCTTGTTTATAACTAAATGCTTCATATTGCAAAAGCCTCCCTTGCTGCTAGTTTTCTTGATCGACAGCTTCGAAAATATCATTGTAAGCAACTGATTCAGCAAGCAATAGCTCACTTCGTGTCGTTCTTGCCATGGCGTGTCAAAATGTTTAATCGTCAGTCCTTCTACGCTTCGTATTTTTTTCTACATGTTCTTCTGCCTTCAAGTTCATTTCACTCTGAGAATAAAAGCAGTACCACGTCCTTAATGAGCACAACACTGGCTTTACGGTAGCAGTACTCCATAGCCATATACAGGATGGGTTATCGAACCATAAGATTGGCTAACTCATGGAGAGCTGTACTTTAAACGGTCTTTGAAGTGACCTTTTACTCTAACAGGTCTGTGCTTGAGGAGCCTCTTTAAAAATAAAGAGATGAAGACACGGAAAGTTCCTACTATAACTAAAATTTGCTTCAGTTTGGAAGGCACTCCATTAGTTACTCTTGTACACTTCTGTATTTCATGCCACTTATTGCTTGTAAATACAGTCCGTATCTTCTTTCACTACTGTAGAGAACAACACATAATTAACCTTTCTCCTTTGCAAATCCCTCTGTAAGATCTATTATTCATTAAAATGTAACTTAAAAATGTACCTTCCAAAATAATAAATTATTGGTTACAACGTTTATTGTATCCTCTGTACTAACTTGCTCTGTTATGTTGTCTTCTTCCTCCATCGTCTATAATTCGACCAAGTATTCCCTTACGAGAGCTGTCGGTGCAATTAACGATCTTTCTTGCCTTTATGAAAGTTATCATATTTCTAGATCTTATAGCACTGAAAACATTACTGCTTTAGTTTCATGATTTGTAAACTCAATGATATAACCAGATATTTGGTTGCACATCTCCAAAGGAGCTTCTTCGTTTATGAAATTCTCTTCTGGTTACCAAATATCCTGAGCACCAAAAAATATTCATGATTAATTCTTTGGTTACTTTCAAGCAACCTTTGTCTGTCAGGTAGTAATCAGTTCATATTTTGATTTACTCGTGCACCGTCGGGAGGTTTCCACCTGAACAAATAAAAATCAACGGTACATAATTGAACATTGGTGTGACGTGGTCACTCTGGCTAACCGGAAATTTTTTAGGTGCAGTGAATCCAACTAAGGCAAAATCTGATCAGAAGAACCTAGTAGACCTTATTCACCACCATAATGCAGAACTCACAGATTAATATGCAAAACTTATCTTTAGAAAGCCAAATAACCCAAGGTACGTATATATGTTATGCAGATAAGCAATCCAGAGAAGGTGAGCTCCATTACATTATTTAACGTTGGAGGTTTTTCAAAGTGACATTTGAAGTGTGGTTTTCATTTATTTGTGGTTTCATTATCAGGTATACTTAATGCTCAAAGAGCGAAAGTACACTTTACAGATTCGAAATAATTCTTCCTCGGCAAGCTTATAAATGCATGCAGGCCACTTTTAGTTTAAAAATTAACTATCAAGTATACTACAATTGTTTAAATGTTTGTTTTTTGCTCACAACATGTGAATTTCGTTTTCGCATCTGCTTAAAATTTTGAAATTTTTTTCACTATCTTGACGAAATCAACAACACTAGGAAAGTTTTTAAGGTAAAATGGCAAGAATTCCTTATCAATTCCTTATTAAGACTTTCGAACTAGGCGTCTTCTAGTTGACGCCCGTGTGAGCTAGCTGCAGTGCACTCACTACCCATTTACCATGGGAGGTCTAGGCCTAAATTGACTTTATAATGGTGCCTCCGAGGAGCGAGGCTAATATTTTCGATGCTGCAATCTTTACATCAGTTGCACAGAAACGGCTCTTTAACCCTAGATTTACATTGAACTCTGTTTTTGTTACAACGGCTAGTCTAGTATTAGGCTTCCCTAGCCTCGTATGAGTGGTATGGTTTTCTAACGGGATTTACAGTAGACAGTCAGACGCTGCAAGGAGCATCAAAGGATAGGTAAGTCGAAACGAGTGGCTATGTCAAGTAATTGTTGCACTTCGGAATGCTTCAGATTGAACTAACGGCATTTAATAGGCAAAGGGGCACTGTTATTCAAAAAGTTGAAGTCAGAGTTAATAGAAAAGAATTTGACGTACAAATATGTTCCCTTTTTCCCCCTACTATGCAATCTCGACTCGACTCGACAAGACTTTAGTTCGTAAATTCAAAATCAAAACAACAACGTCATGATGTATATCAACACAATTTTTTTGCCATGTCCCTATCCTTGCCTAAAACAGTCACAATTCTGCCTCACTACAGTACTTGCGTACATTGATTGGCAACAAAAATGAAATAAATATCTACTGAACCTTCATACATTTCAACATAATCGTCTACGTGAAGACAGAGCTTTTGACATTGGAGGAGGTTGTGTGGGTCAAAGCAAAAAATACTAAATCAAAGGTATGGTCTCCATTTTCAAAATTCTTGACATGTTCGTAATCCTGATTTTCTTTCCTTATGGTTAGCGGTAGTGACAAATAGTATTATCGATCCATGCTAGCAGCGATTATACCTATTTCTGATCATGTAACGTTCGCAGACAACTCTTGGACTTCCACCAATTCTGTGGTATACGAAATGAAGTGTACCGCTTCCTAGTGAAACAAGATGCTTGTAATAATAGGAAGGGTAATGTGAAAAGTTGTTTTCCCGAAGAGCACTGAAGGAGGGCTTATGAGCCTTTAATGACCTAAGGCCAGCCAGTTTCGTGGAAAAAGTTGTGTACCTGGCATCTCTCCTTTGTGTGTACTTTGATCGTCTATTGATTCTTTATGATAAGTTCAGTGCCAAAAATCTACTTCAAAATGAAAACAGGGATAACTATGGAATATGTGTCCTACGATGACAAAATTTATATCTAACAATCTAATTTGATATATTTGAATGCCTCAGTAAATTGCAAATATTTGTTACTTACTATCGTGTCAAGTTATTATTCCTCCCAAATAATAAAGTTATGGAGGCACCATTGATGTTACAGTCGAAATTTAGGGATGGATATCAAGTGAACGAGATATAAACATCAGGAAGCGGAATGATGAAAACGCTACAAAACGATTGTATCAGTAATGGTAATAAAAACTGTGCAACTAGATGACGTACTGGTACTTAAGAGCACCCTACATCAGGTAATATAAAAGGCAATCTTGGGTAAGTTAGGTTGGTAGGGGTCGGTAGGTAAAGCAAAAACTGTTTTATTTGCTTTATGTTTACGAAAATATCTACGCCTGAGTGAGTTCTAGGTAAAAGCTTTACAGAACAATAATAAATAAAATAAACTGTTGTTTCAATTTTTGCACTATGCAAAACAACTACTAAAGCTTAAAGTGTTTACAATGAGTGGGAGGCCATAATTAGATAGATAGTTCACAGGCCCTGTATAGACTTTTAAACGACTGTAAATATTTGTAAACCATTTACCAAGCATGAATTTGTTAGTAAAGTTTTGGTATAAGACAAATTACGATGATATTTTAGTAAATTATTTCTAAAACTTTATAGTTACATACCTTTCACTTAGTTATCTCGAGCATTTAGCTGCAACTTTACAACAAGCAGCGCTGTAATCATTAAACGAAACGTATGAAAACTTCATACTGCATACAAATAGCTAAATATGCTTTCAAGAAATTCTACAAAACATTTTGGTATATAAGCATCATGTATGCAAATATACTTAACTTGACTTTTGCAGTGAAAACTACACTAGAATTATTGTATACTCGTTTTCGCTAAAAAAAAGTTTGAGAAAAATAGTTGTTGCTCGTTATGATAGGTTGATGATTGCCAATAAGTATTTAAGTGCACTGCAGTGCAATATTTTGTCTACTGTGGATGGTGCAAGGGGGGAGGGGGTCCTATAACTACAAAAGGCACCCTTTAAATGAATATAGTGCAATTGCAACTAAACTATGACGTATTGCTCTTGTTTAAGAATACATTTGGTACTACGATTGATTGGTCTGAAGGAAGGATTATCCCAACTTCCACTTTTCGAGTGTGATTGATTGACGTTACTATGATTTTAATCAGTCATTTCAGGAAAAAATACTTAAGAAAACATTTATAAACAAGATCGTTGCTCTACTTGTACAATTTTTGTCGTTTTAAAAGGCAGATGATAAAGAAAAATTGCCTATTTTACCTATCCTGAGAAGACGGTTATAAATAATATGTATTCTTAATTATCAACTCTATATCAGAGGTCTTGTATAGATCCTCTTAACGTAATTTCTTCTCATTAAGTATATTAAATATGTTAACCTTGTAACTAAACATTATATCACACAAAGGGCGGCTTTCACCCCCCCATAATATTTGAGTTAAGATAAATCTTGTTCCTTATCAGCATCACGCTTAAACTTCTGTGACTTTCGTTTCTACCCTTGCAACACAAATCTGGCATATTAAAGCTTTTTTAATATATTTCCTTTCTTGGTATCTCGGTAATTTGACATTAGCACGTGTAAAAAAAGTAAGAGGCACTTATAAAACATGGAGAGCTTTCTTGCAAAAGTATTCAAAGTGTTTGTCTCGCTGTTATCAGTTTTTATCGGTAGAACAGAGAGTCCATCCTTAATTCAGATCTGCCTTACTGTAATGAACGTCTTGGCAAATTTTGAAAGTGTAAGCCTATGTAAAGCTTGGGATTGATAGGGGACGGCCTCCCTCTCTCCCCGTAACCCCAAATCAAAGTCAAAAACTCCCGTGTAATATGGATACAATTGTAAAAGGACAGCAATGAATCTCTGATATGTGCACGCTGATGAATGTTGCTCAGTGATATGACTGGAGTGAGTACTAGAACCGTTTCCCTTGTGTTTACGTAGGTTCTTAATAAACTAAACAACGCAATTAAAGGAATCGTCAAAAGAATGCTGATAATATTACTGTAAACGTAAGACTACAAATTGCGAAAACTCTACACAACTCTAGGGTAGCTTCTTTACTGTTTTGACGTGTTGATTACTTCCTTAGACCTTGTGAAGGCAAGGAAGAGCTGAAGACAGTGTTCAATGGTCTTGTATGTGGTATTCGACTGAAACCAAAGTTCAGTGCTATTCACGCTATTCAAATTCTAAATTTTTATAATTTAAAACAGCTCTCAACTAGAAAGCAAGCACTTAACATAAAAGGAAGTTTCGATATGACTCACTAAATCATCTTTATGCAGTTCATGTTAAGCGAACAATCTGAATCATGACTCAGTCAGCTTAACTGTCAAAGTAGAAAACCATACAAAAGCAGTTTCCCGTTTCATAGAAAAGGCTAATTTTTGTGTCTGATTGTACACCTTTTTTATCAGGATACCGTAGAACGAAAACCTTTTAAAATAACCAAGGTTAGGATTACTTTATGAATGAGGGCTAAAGCAGTTCTTATGCTCAGAACATTCATCGCTTGTTGTAATGTTACGCTACATTGACTCGGTGAACAATGGATTTCATTACCGACCATTTGTGTTCTTATTATTTATCCCTAGTTTACTTTTTATAAGATTTTGACCTAGATGCTGTATTTTCGATAAAAGTAATAAGAACAAGATCTAATATTATTAACAATTATAAACATATTGCAAACTTTTTAAATTTCCATTTTAAAAATATCATAGTGTACTCTATATGTTCGTACTGCAAAAGTTATGTGTAGCCTGGATTCTCGCTTATAATCTGAATGAATCGAATTCGAGAAAGTTTTTTTAAAGGGCGTTTGTACAGAGAAGACAATACGGAGATAATAAGGAGAAAATAATTATGAGAAAAGGTTATGAGCGCGTATATTTCACACGGTAAACGTTTGGAACGAAAACCCCCGAAATTTCAGATTCGATTTTCTTTGATGTTTCTTACTTGATTTTGCCATCATTTTAAACTATTTTTGTAAGATGATCCCCTCGAATCTTTAAACACAGCTCATAAAAATGGGGCTACTATCTTCCGTAGTCCACGTTTAGTAGAAAAAAGGCCAGTGGACTTGAGCTCAAGAGTATTTTGCATTGTCTCGTATAGCGGGAAGAAAGCCAGTCATAGGGAGACATCGTTCCCAACACTAATTTATAGAATGTGAGCAACGTATCATCTAAAACGAGCTAACTTCTCTTGACTTTGTTCTGATTGCGCTATTGGCTTATATAATCAACCCTAGGGACAGCGGTTGCTTTTAAAACCGCTTCACACACCTTGGCAACTGTAAACCACTAGGTATGACGTTTTGCATGTGTTCTAGTATTATTTTAGCATTAAAATAGGAGAAAAGTTTAGCTTCAAAGATTTAAGTACGCTAGCGTAGGCAGCTTTCATATACTAGTAAGAAAGACGTTTCGGGAAACTATCAGTTAAAATTTCAATCATGTTTTTAAATGAAGCCCGTTTCTCTGCGTAGAATGTTTCAAGTCTTTTAGTATTTAAATAACGTGATGATTAACGTACTTATATTGTTGCTAAAGGGCCGTTCGAAGTGCATTTGTTCCCGCTTACCGACAAAATTATAATTTTTATACGCAAATTTAGAGTAAATCTCTATAATTTTTATTCTTATCGAAACGCGACATCGAGTTATAAACACATGAAAAGTAAGAGTAAGTTTTATTTCCAAAAATGATAAAGTCTCTGCCCTTGCGCACTAGCAGAACAAGGCTTTAAAATGCAGTAAAATATGTCCTGAATGCTTTT
The DNA here is from genome assembly GCA_010016025.2 of Alatinidae sp. Z8VKAUB7J3. Taxonomy (NCBI): domain Eukaryota; kingdom Metazoa; phylum Cnidaria; class Cubozoa; order Carybdeida; family Alatinidae; species Alatinidae sp. Z8VKAUB7J3. Next base: position 11,432,826 of record JAAAKM020000498.1, read on the forward strand.
GGATGATCATCGTTTCTGTGTACTTCTAATGACGTATCCCTGTCAAATTGTACGGCATTCGTTATCATCAAATTACTATAATAGTCTACTTAAACAATCCTTCTCGATTATTACTGTCATTAACAATCATGCTTATGCTCTCTGTTAGATTGTTAGACTATTCCTAAACTGACCCACTGCCGAGAAACCATAATAGTTTTTAAGACCCGAATGCCATCTTGACGTTTAAGCGATGCACTCTCTCTCTCCCTCCCTCCTCTTATTAAGTCCGGAGTAAAAGGGAGCCAGTTCCCAAAACATATTAAATGCCTCCCTAAAAAAATACTTTTAAGCCCTTGCAAACCTCGAAAAGATGCATTTGGAGCTCAATGGAACACCATACCTTTTAGCAGCTACACTAAAAGCACTCCCAGATACCTTATGCTCTCTCGCGTGTGGCTCTCACTCGTTTCGCTCAGTACTATACCCCTATGCCCCCTTAAAACTCGTGTTCAGCCCTAAGTGCCTCTTTTTTATTGTGCTTCAGTGCTCTAGAATAGGCTTTGTAAAAGTAGGTCTTCGGGAGCAGTCAGGGATTCGATTGTCTAGTTAAGACCTTACTACAATCAGTAGAATCAAATTAAATAGTATCGGCCTATCAACCAAGTTTCATGCAAGTTTCATCTAAAAGACGCCTAAAAATTCAACAAGTTTGCTGATGTACTTTGAACACATTTTTTGTGTCGGCCTATTGGTTTCTGAATCGTCATAACCAGACTTTCGGGGTGCTGCAAAAATTAAAATCGTTGTAGGTTTGCATTCAGTCTGAGAACTTCTGCGATAGAATATTTATCTATGTTATGTACGCTCCTTGTATTACTCATTGTGTTGTACAACCTAAATATCAGTTTAAACAAATGCATGACTGAAATTCAAACCAGTTAGTAAACATTCTGAGTATTTTGGTGAGTTGTACTTTGAGCTATTTTTACAGCTTTCGATGACTAATACACATTTTTCCCTTTACGATGAATGACGAGAGGATGCAAAACAGGAAAGTTTTTTGATATTCAGTACTTGGTTTATGACACTCTGTCGACTTGAAAAACATTCTAGACTTGTTCCTTCCCCTTGTTTGAGCTTTTGAGGTCACGTAAATTATTGCTCATCGAGCCTTATATGTGGCACTGGGACGCGTAATGATTTGGACTGCTATTCTTTGATCAATCTTTATCTCTTTGCACATTGTCTTTGAATAACAGGTGGCCAAGGCTTTCAGTTGCTCTCTTTAACACGTGTTCTCCTTCAAGACCGTGTTGCTTCATGCTGTGGTGGCGGAACAGGGGAAGGGACTTAGGGGCCACAGAACCTCACCATTTTACAAGTTAATGTTTTCTCTAGCAAAAGCAAGAAAGAAAGCACGGAAAGGATATAGAAAAGACGAAAAGAAAGTGTTTTGACGAATCATAATTGTCAAAGGATGCAAAACGTTCTTTTCAGATCAAATCATAAGAAAAAACGAATCTTTTTTTAGGTGTGAGCTGCCCCATTTTATATTTCGTGGCCCCGTCCCTGTCATGCCGTGCTTTACATCATTCTTCCGTCGTTTCTTTTGCGCCTACCTTAGTTACACCTTTCCCTTCCCTCCTGTAAGGTTTCGGGAAAATGAGGTAGTCTATGCCACACGTCCCGTCTCTAACTGGGTCAGTAACTCCTCTCTCCTCAGCAGTTGACGTATTAGTTTCGTAGCATCAGCAGCATTCTTATTTCCTTAAGCTCAAATTCTGTACCTTCCGCTTTACTAGGAGCCAATGTTTCTCACTCTTACATTCATATTATCCTTGTACCTCTAGGATTTAATGCGTAGAATAGAAGATATTCAAAGTTCGCGCCTACCCCAATCTTCATCCCCAACTACCTTTCAAAAACGTGTATTTAGTCATTGTAGCAATAAATTGGGCTAACCCTTCCATTCATTAGCTTAAGTAATAATTACTGCTCTGTATATTTGATTTTATGATTTATGAACTCTTTTACATAGTGGTCACTCTCTAAAACCTTAAAATGACCCTCGATGCTGAAATATAGCATCGGAGGGTATCTCGAGATAAAAGGATGCAACAGTAGTAATAGTAATAGTAGTAGTAGTAATAGTAGTAGTAGTAGTAGTAGTAATAGTAGTAGTAGTAATAGTAGTAGTAATAGTAGTAGTACTTGTTTCCCATCAAAACAATGGTGTTCTTCTACTAATTCCATGATCAGTACTCAACAACAGCCCGGATACTTTCACCTGAGTGCATTAGGTCGAAGCCTTTGTTGATATCTTCAAGAGAAAGTTTGTGTGTAATGAGATCATCGATGTTTATTTTTCCATCCATATACCAATCCACGATTTGAGGGACTTGTGTTCTGCCCTTAGCGCCCCCAAATGCTGTTCCGCGCCAAACACGCCCAGTGACAAGCTGAAACGGCCGAGTTGAGATTTCTTGTCCGGCACCTGCAACCCCAATGATGATGCTCTCGCCCCATCCTTTGTGACAACACTCCAAAGCTTGTCTCATCAATTCGACGTTACCGACGCATTCAAAGGAGTAATCGGCTCCTCCATTGGTTAACTCAACAAGGTATGGAATCAAGTCATCGTCAAGCTCGCTAGGATTAACGAAGTCAGTCATTCCAAACGATTCAGCTAAGCTACGCTTAGATTCGTTGAGGTCAACGCCGATTATGCGGTTCGCTCCCACAAGACGAAGGCCCTGAATGACATTTAGACCAATCCCACCTAAGCCGAACACGACGCAGTTCGCACCTGGCTCAACCTTCGCTGTGTTAATTACTGCGCCGATCCCCGTGGTGACGCCACAACCGATGTAGCAGACCTTGTCAAAAGGTGCGTCCTCACGGATCTTTGCTAGAGCGATTTCAGGTACTACGGTGAAGTTCGAGAACGTGGATGTGCCCATGTAGTGATAGATGGGTTCGCCCGCTAAGGAGAAACGGCTACTACCATCCGGCATTAGCCCTTGTCCTTGGGTAACCCTAATCGCTTGGCACAGGTTTGTTTTTCCACTGACGCAGTACTCACATTGTCGGCATTCGGGTGTATAGAGTGGGATGACATGATCTCCCGCCTTGAGACTGTGTACCCCCTCGCCGACTTCGACGACAACGCCTGCGCCTTCATGACCAAGGATTGCTGGAAAGACACCTTCGGGGTCATCCCCGGAAAGAGTGAATGCATCCGTATGGCAAATCCCGGTTGCTTTAACCTCGACGACCACTTCTCCCGCTCTGGGACCTTCAAGTTGAACGGTTTCAATGCTAAGGGGCTCTCCAGCTTTAAACGCGACAGCAGCGCGGGTATCGATCATGTTGTCTCCTTGATGACGTAACAGTTTTTGTTCACGGGTTTAGTTAGGTCTCAATTTTTGAGACGAACTCATCGATCAGCCCATCGGGTGAGCTAATCACATGCTTTGGCGTGGGAAACGACCCACTTGTGACATCTTCGATGTAGTCTTTGAACGCGCCCACCCGTTCTTCCTGCATGGCGATCTGCATAGCATGTAGGTCGCGATATTGCTTTGAGTGACGCGGATAGGGTGGGGCATGGTTTCCCAAGATATCGTCCGCGAATAGAAACTGAATGTCTCCGCCACTACCAGCACCAATTGATGATGTAACGAGCGATGTTCGTTTAGAAATTTCTTCGAGAAGTTGTTCTGGAATGAGTTCTACTTCAACGGCCCAAGCGCCAGCTTCTTCGATTATCTTGATCTGTTCATAAACCCAAAGGGCTTCATCTATGGTCTTGCCGACAGCTCTAAGACCACCCGTCCAGGTACTCCTGCGAGGCACCATCCCAGCGTGCCCTTCCACAGGAATGCCAGCGTCTGTCGCAGCTCTGATTAAGGGAGGGCTCCATTGGCACATGATGCCGTCGGCACCGATGTTCATGGCGTCATAACCGAGCCGAACAGCTTCCGTTTCATTTGCTGCAGCAGTCAGTGCGACAGAAAAAGACATGAACGTGTTAGGCGCCGCCCGGCGGATTTCTATGGCACTCTCTGGCTTTTTAGGATCAAACCGAACCTTCATGGTATCGATACCTGCTTGTTCTGCGGCTCGAGCTTCTTCAGGTGTGAAAGGAAGGGTTTCAGTCAGCTTCCTTTTTCCCTTCAGATCTCTGAGGTCTTTGACCGTGTAGTTCCGAGTGTCAAATGCACCGCCGCCCGTTACGATCCTTTTTAACCCCCTGTCTGCAGCATCTCTAGGTGGGATAATGCCGTCTCCCGTGGTGTGGTCTGTCATCTTGTCTCCCCTCAAGCGATAGTTGGCCTCAACTTCTCTTTTATCTGTTGATCTTTGTTTGTTAACCGCCTCGATTACGGAACCGTATGTTGTCGCGATTCAGTTGACTGAGTTCTGTGACACCCATCAGCTTCATGTCGCGCTCTAGTTCGGTGCGCAGATTTCCGAGCGCCCGCTCGACCCCAGCTTGACCTGCTCCCGCCAAGGCATAGAGATACATACGACCACCCGAACACGCTTTTGCACCTACCGATAGCGCCTTAAGAACGTGCGTCCCTCTTTGAATTCCGCCCTCGCAGATAACGTCGATCTGATCACCGACGGCATCCACGATCTCAGCGAGTTGATCGAACGGGCTTCGGCTGCCGTCCAACTGACGACCGCCGTGATTGGATACCATGATGCCGGTGCAACCGATGTCGACGGCGCGTTTGGCATCTTCAACACTCATGACTCCTTTAAGCGCAAACTGCCCGCCCCATTGCGCGCACAACTTTTCTGCATCGTTCCAATTCATAGATTGGTCGAGCATGCTCGAGAAGTAGTCGCCTACTGACACCGCGAGATTTGTGCCTTCGCTGACATGTCCAGATAGGTGTGGCATGTCGAACTTTTCCTTTGTGAAGAAATTCCATGCCCAGCTTGGATGAGTCGCAAAACTCAATAAGGACGACATGCTGAGTCTGGGTGGTGAGGTAAATCCGGTTCTTAGATCTCGTTCGCGATTGCCGCCGGTAATGGTGTCGACGGTCAGCGCGAGTACATCAAATTTTGCCGCTTTCGCCCTCTCCAGAAGGGCATCGTTGAGGCCGCGATCTTTGTGAAAGTAAAACTGGAACATCTTTGGAGTGTTCGTAATGGCAGCGATCTCTTCAACGGTGACAGTCGCAAGCGATGAAACGCCAAACATCGTCCCATAGCGAGCCGCAGCTTTTGCGACGGCGCGCTCGCCTTCATGGTGAAAGAGCCGCTGTAGTGCTGTCGGTGCACAATAGATGGGTAGGTCTAACTTTTGCCCCATGACTTCGACCGAAAGGTCGACGTCTTCAACACCGGCCAGAACGTTAGGTATGAGATCGCATTCCTCGAACGACTTTGTGTTTCTTTGGTATGAGACTTCGTCGTCTGCTGCGCCATCAATATAGTGGAAGATAGGTGAGGGCAGTCGGGACTTGGCTAGAGAGCGAAAATCATGAAAGTTATGGCATTGGCTGAGTCGAGTCATTGTTGGCAGGTACTTGTTCAGAATTTCATGCAGATGTCACCCGTTCAGGATGGCAGTAGACATTGAGTCTGGATTCGCCGAGGAATCCTACGAGTGTGATTTGTTCTTGTTCAGCCAGTTCTATTGCTAGGTTGGAAGGAGGGCCGACGGCACAAACAAGTGGAATTCTAGCCAGAGCAGCTTTCTGAATGAGCTCAAAGCTTGCCCTGCCACTTAGGAAAAGCCCTGAGCTATTTAGTACGGAGAGACTCGACCTAACGTTAGCACCCACGACCTTATCGACAGCGTTATGGCGCCCGACGTCCTCACGGACCAGCTTGACCTGTCCGTTCTGCTCAAACAGGGCAGCAGCGTGACAACCGCCTGTTTGGAGGAAAGCTGACTGCAAAAGGCGCACCTCTGATGGAAGTTTGTGTAACGCTTGAGCCGAGATCTGAAAGTTGCTTTGGCTTTGCTCCGGAATCTTGATGTTTACGGCATCGAGTGATGTTTTGCCGCAGACACCACAGCTCGACGTGGTGTAGAAGTGGCGATCCAGTAAATCAGGATTGAGTGAAGCATTTGGACCAAGGCTGACTTTCACGACATTTTTGAACCCTTTGTCGGGGCTGGGTGGTCCACAGTGTTCGACTGTAGTGACGTCTTCTCGTCCGTGGACAATGCCCTCACCGTGCAGGAATCCAACAGCTAGATCTAGGTCGTCTCCTGGGGTGCGCATCGTGATTGAGAGTGTTAGTTCTTCTCCCTCATCTCCGAAACTCACTCTTATCTCTAACGGCTCTTCAACGCAGACTTGATCCTGCTCGCTGATAGATCCGGCTGATGAGATTTTCTCTATCGATACTCGTGTGACGCCACTGTCCGCCTCACGAATTGGAATTTCGCGTTCGTCAGTCATGCTTTTCTGTCACTGGGAGTAGATCCCATTGCTGTGTGTGCGCGCTTTGGTGATCCTTCTGCCACTCAGACAAGTGATTGGCCGGTTGAACTTGGACGGCGGTAACTTTGTACTCAGGACAGTTGGTTGCCCAATCAGAGAGCTCAGTGGTAATGACGTTCGTGCCAGTTTCTGGGTGATGGAATGTTGTATAGACCACACCCGGAGCGACCCTTTCACTGATCTTTGCTTTCAGTGAAATTTCGCCCACTCGGCTGCTAATACTGGTCCAATCGCCAGTTCGAATCCCACGTAGCTCAGCATCAGAGGGGTGAATCTCTAGTACGTCTTCTGCCAGCCACGCAAGGTTGTCGGTTCTGCGAGTTTGAGCGCCGACGTTGTATTGGCTCAAGATCCTTCCTGTCGTCAAAAGGAGCGGGAACTTTCGGTTTGCTCGTTCCTCGGTGGGTTGGTAATCGGTCAAGACGAATAGGCCCTTACCGCGAACAAATTCATCGACGTGCATGATTGGAGTTCCTGCAGGTGAGTCATCATTGCAGGGCCATTGCACGCTCCCGATTTCGTCCAAGAACTCGAAAGAGACGCCACCGAACGTGGGTGTAAGGCTCGCGATTTCCTCGAGTATCTCGGCCGAACTTTCGTAGCGCATGGGGTAGCCCATTGCATTGGCGAGCGACTGTGTAACTTCCCATTCAGACAGGCCTGTTTGTGGCTGCATTACCGGTCGGACTCGATTTATTCGACGTTCGGCATTAACAAAGGTGCCGTCCTTTTCTAGAAACGAGGTGCCTGGGAGGAACACATGTGCGAACTTTGCCGTTTCGTTTAGGAAGAGGTCTTGGACGATCACGCAATCCATTGCCCGCAGTGCGGACTCAACGTGTTTTGTGTTTGGATCAGATTGAGCGATATCTTCGCCCTGAATGTAGATACCTCGAAAGTTACCGGCACAGGCTTCGTCCAACATATTAGGGATTCTGAATCCCGGTTTATCGTGTAGTTTCACGTTCCAATGGTTTGAAAACGTAGCGCGAGTGGATTCGTCGCTGACGGGTCGATAGCCAGCCAACTCATGCGGAAAAGAACCCATGTCGCAAGAGCCTTGCACATTGTTTTGACCGCGGAGCGGGTTAACGCCGACACCCGACCGGCCAATGTTTCCAGTCGCCATGGCTAGATTCGCCATCGCCATGACCATGGTCGAACCTTGGCTGTGTTCAGTGACACCAAGACCATAGTAAATGGCAGCATTGGATGCACTGGCATAGAGCCTTGCTGCTGCTCGAATACTTCTAGCGTCGACACCAATGTCGTCTGCAATTGATTCTGGCGCATGCTCAGGTCGCTTAGCGAAAGACTCCCAGTCTTTAAATGATTCGAGGTCGCAGCGGCCTTCTACGAAATCCTTGTCCATTAACGATTCAGTTACCACCACATGAGCGAACGCATTCATGAGCTGAACATTCGTACCTGGCTTAAGGGGCAGATGATAATCCGCTTGGATATGCGGTGACCTAACGAGATCGATGGTTCTGGGGTCAACGACGATCAGTCTTGCCCCTTCTCGCAGTCGGCGTTTCATTTGCGATGCAAATACGGGGTGTGCTTCCGTTGGATTCGCGCCGATGACCATTACAAGATCAGCGTCTGCGACAGAATCAAAGTGTTGTGTACCGGCCGATGTACCGAATGTCTGTTTCAACCCGTAGCCCGTTGGCGAGTGGCAAACCCTCGCACACGTGTCCACGTTGTTGTTACCAAAGGCGGTACGAACTAGTTTTTGTACGACCCAGACTTCTTCGTTCGTGCATCGAGAGGAAGTAATACCTCCGATCGAGAACCGGCCGTGCTCTTGTTGAATAGCTTTCATTCGGTTGGCAGCGAAAGCGATGGCTTCGTCCCATTCCACCTGGCGCCATGGATCTGCAATGTCGTCACGAATCATGGGCTTGGTGATGCGTTCGGCGTGGTTGGCGTATCCCCATGCGAATCTCCCTTTTACGCAGGAGTGACCGTGATTTGCGTCACCGTCCTTGTAAGGCACCATGCGTATGACTTCATCGCCTTTGAGTTCCGCTTTGAATGAGCACCCGACGCCGCAATAGGCACAGGTTGTCACAACGGTCCGATCAGGGACGCCATGATCGATGACGGATTTCTCCATCAACGTAGCGGTCGGGCAGGCTTGAACGCAGGCGCCGCAAGAGACGCACTCTGATGAGAAAAAGTCTTGCCCGCCGGTCGAGATTTTAGAGTCGAAGCCGCGTCCTTCAACCGTCAGTGCGAAAGTGCCTTGTACTTCCTCGCATGCGCGAACACACCGAGAACAGACAATGCATTTTGAGGGATCAAAGGTGAAATAGGGGTTTGATTCATCTTTGGGTGCATCTAGATGGTTAGAAGGATCGTGATAGCGAACATCCCGTAAACCCACGACGCCTGCCATATCCTGCAATTCACAATCACCGTTGTCTGCGCAAGTCAGGCAATCCAAAGGGTGATCGGAGATATACAGTTCCATGACCCCCTTGCGGAGTTTGGCGATCCCTTGCGACTCAGTACGCACCGACATTCCTTCTTCGAGCGGTTGCGTGCAAGACGCGGTGAAACCCCGGCGACCTTCAATCTCGACCAAACATAAGCGACAAGATCCGAACGCATTTAAGCTATCGGTGGCACATAATTTTGGGATGGAGACGCCTGCTTCTGATGCGGCGCGCATAATGGAAGTGCCTTCTGGCACCTCCACGGACTGGCCATTGATCAATGCGCGAACGTTTTGCGTTGCGGTTGAAGGCGGCGTGCCGTGATCCATTTCTTTCAATCGCATAGTTACGTCACCTCAATGGGTTGGAAATCATCAGGGAATCTGCTGAGGGCGCTACGAACCGGGATAGGCGTCATGCCGCCCATCTGGCATAGGCTTGCGTGTTCCATGAGGTCGCAGAGTTCGGACAACAGGTCAAGATCCCCAGATCCTTGCATCGTTTCGCGCATGAGCTCCTCGCCCCTAACGGCACCAACTCGACAAGGTGTGCATTTGCCGCAAGACTCCTCGGTACAAAACTCGAAGGCGTATCGTGCTTGTTCCGCCAAATTGACAGTGTCATCAAAAAGGACAATGCCACCATGCCCCACACCAGCACCAAGCTGCGCAATCGCTTCGTAGGTGAGCGGCGTATCGAACTCGTCGGGAGACAAGTACGCCCCGAGCGGTCCGCCGATCTGTACGGTCTTTACCGGCCGACCCGACTGGGTGCCACCGACACGATCGATAAGGTCACGGATCGTTATGCCAAATGGAAATTCAAACAAGCCACCACGAGCGACATTCCCACTGATTTGGAAAGGCATCGTGCCGGTTGATGGGCCCACGCCAAACTCGGCATAAGCTTCGCCCCCATGCTGAACGATCCAAGGGACAGAGGCCAACGTAATGACGTTGTGAACAAGCGTGGGTTGTCCGTAGAGCCCCGCGATCGCAGGAATGGGAGGTTTTGCGCGAACTTCGCCGCGCTTTCCTTCAAGGCTTTCCAGTAAAGAAGACTCTTCACCACAGATGTATGCACCTGCACCAATAAAGAGATCGATGTCGAACGGCGTATTGTGACCAATTACCGAATTCGCCCGCGCGTTGTCTAAGGCGCGCTCTAGCACGGCAGCAGCGACTGGGTATTCTGAGCGTAAATAGATTACGCCACGGCTTGCGCCGGTCGCCTGACCGGCAATGATCATCCCTTCTATCAGACGGTATGGGTCACCTTCCATTAGCATCCTGTCAGCGAAGGTGCCAGAGTCGCCTTCGTCGGCGTTGCATACAATCCACTTCTGATCCCCTGGAGTGTTAGCGACGGTGGACCATTTGATGTGTGCTGGAAAACCTGCACCACCGCGCCCACGCAGGCCAGATAGCTCGATTTCTTTGATGATGTCCTGTGGTGAGAAGCGAGTAGGTTGGAATCCGCCTTGCGAGCGATATTGATCTAGGGACAGTGGGTCAATTAGTCCGCTGTTGGAGAATACGAGTCGAGTCTGATCCCCGATGAGTTGATCCACGAGATCCAAAGGTTCAAGTCCCGCAAATGCTGAATCACCGGTATTTATCGCCTCTGTGGTCACGTTTGCATATAACAATCGCTCACCGAGCAGGGTTTCGATTTCTATGCATGGTTCGGCCCAAGACAATCCGCGTGAACCAGTGCGTACAACCTCGACGTCTCGAGCTTCGAGTGCATCTACGATGTCATTCGCACCCAAGGCAATTGCGATTGAATCCATAGAAACGTAGGCGCGAGATACTTCCGTCATTGCTCAAGCCTTTCGAGGATAGAATTCGCGTCTGAGCAATGTGCCACCAGTTCGTCGTTAATCATGGCGACCGGACCCCGAGGACACAGTCCGAGGCAGACCACAGGTTCGTGTTCGACATAGTCGGGGCCTTTTGATTGGTTGAGCGCCTGGCTTTTCGCCATAAAATCGGCCGTTAAGCCACGACTTCCGACGGATTGGCAAGCTTCGCCCTGACAGATACGGACTATGTGTTTGGCTGGCGGACTTGTGCGTAGGTCTGCATAGAAACTGACGATGCCGCGCACCTCTGCGCGGCTAAGGTTAAATACGTTCGCCACGTTAGAGATGTGGTTGTCGTTGATGAACCCAAATTGAGCAACGATGGCTCGTAGAGCACGGATAGGACCGCCGATCGTATCCTGATAGATCAGCGCAAGGTCATTCGCAGAAACGTCTTCATCGGATTCGATCAGCGTGCTCATCTGCTTATCCCCTAGTTTACATCTACGATGCAGTGGCCAGCTTAGGCTCGGTTTGAACGTCCGAGACATCCGGCAGCCCCGGTCCCCCAGCGGAGGTAGGGTTAAGGCGAACATGCCTTGCTTTGATCATCTTGCTGGTTTCTCTCGAACCATCATGACTCCAGCCCGGTGGTTTGAACATATAGTTCAACCGCTGTCGCAATGAAAGACCCGGTCTGACTACGTCTTTTGCGATACTTGCCCATTCATGAAAGGCAACGCGAACCACATTGAATGTGTGTAGGTTTTTAACAATGCCATATCGACAAGGTTCGTTATCATCTTCCGGAACGAATGTGCCGAAGAGCTTGTCCCAAATGATGAATGTACCCGCATAGTTTGCATCAAGGTACTTGGGATTGGTGGCATGATGAACTCGATGGTGGCTAGGTGTGTTCATGATGGCTTCGTACCAGCGGGGCAATCGCTTGATTGTTTCGGTGTGAAGAAAAAACTGATAGACGAGATTAACTCCGGCACAAAACCCTAACAGCGCAGGATGAACGCCGATTAAAACAAGTGGTACATATAGCAAGATCAAGCCTGTCAACGCATATGTCCAAGTCTGGCGTAGCGCAACTGACGTATTGAAATGTTGGCTTGAGTGATGGACGACATGGCTTGCCCACGCCCATCGCACGGTATGCTCGATACGGTGTTTGATGTAGTAAATCAAATCATCAGCAACAAACACGATCGCCACGAGCAGCCAGCTAAATTCAAAATCGAATACCCGATACTGATAAAAGTACATTAGAACAAAGGCATATAAGACTCCTGAAAGTACACGCTCAGTACCAGCGACAAAGCTTGTGAAGAGATTAAGCCCTGTGTCGCGTATTTCGAATTTTGCATTGCCGTAGACTCGGCCAATAACAAGTTCGAGTAGCATTACGGCGATGAAGACGGGAACGGCTAGGTGGGTTGGTGCGAGTTCAGGCAGCTGATCCATTGGATGTCACCTCTAGTTGGTTGAATGCTGCATACCACCGATCTGCAATATCGCGTTCTAGCTTGATCTTCACAGTTGGCATAGTGAAGTCATCCATTGTGAGCTTCAGTCCCGTTTCACAGCGCGTGATGTGGCTGATGTCAGGTTGAAGCAGGCGCGTTGCCCACTTATCTCCTGTGACAACGACAAAGCCCATTGATTTGGCTTTGTCTTTCTTTAGCTCTAGTAACGCAACACGACCATCTGTGGAGACGGTTCCGAACACAGACTCGTGCTCTGGAAAATCGGTGATGAATCGTTCTGCGGCAAACGACCAATTCGGGATGGTCTCGGGGCGCCACCAACCGGCAAGCCCGACCGCGCCTACGATGGCAAGAATTCCGATTGGTCCCGCCCACTGCAAAACGATTTCGAGACTCACTGGGCGAGATCCTCAAGGATCATTGCGGCACACTTCTCACCGATCATGATGGAGGGTGCATTCGTATTGCCGGAAATGACCATCGGCATGATGGAGGCGTCTGCGACCCTTAGTCCTTCAAGGCCATGGACTTTCAAGCGTTCATCGACAACTGCCATGTCATCCTGTCCCATCTTGCATGTGCCTACAGGGTGATAGATGGTGTCCGCGCGATTACGAATGTCTTCGCGCAGAACATCGAGATCGTGCGAACCTGATTCGTAAAGCGGTTCTGCTAGCACCTTTTCAAATGCTGGGCCTTCCATGATCTGTTGTGCTTTCAAAACGCCGTTCAGCATCACTTCCATGTCACGATCGTCTGCCAGTATGGCCGGATCGATTTGTGGTGCAGTGAGTGGATTGGAGTCCGTGAGCGTCAAATTGCCTCGGCTTTTTGGCCGAAGTACACAGACGTGACAGGTATACCCTGGATAGCGATGAATTTTTCTGCCATGGCTATCCACGATTGATAGGGCAAAGTGTAGTTGTACGTCAGGCGAAGGTTCTGATCTGTCGGTGTAAAAGAAAGCACCAGACTCATTGAAGTTTGTTGTGAGCATCCCTCGTCTGCGCAATCGGTACTGCAACGTGTCCCACATGATCTTGATGCCCGATCTGGTATTCGCTCCGATCGCATGATGAGAAGTACTCTTGTATAAGAGCGTGTAGTCCGGGTGGTCATGCAGATTCTCGCCGACGCCGGCCAGCTCGTGTCGAACCTCGATACCGTGCGGGGTTAGTTTGTCGGGTGAACCGATGCCAGAGAGTAGTAACACTTGCGGGCTTTGTAAGGCACCCGCAGATACGATGACTTCACGGTTGGCTCGAATCGCTTTCCGTTGACCTTTGATCAGTGCTTGAATGCCGGTCGCACGTTTGCCTGCGATGGTTACTTTCTCAACGTAGGCTTCTTGTATGACGGTCAGGTTTTTGCGACCCAATGCGGGATCGAGATAGGCGTGTGCGGCTGTGCATCGTTCGCCATTTCTCTGCGTCAGTTCGTAATAGCCGACACCCTCCTGAGACCCCGAGTTGAAATCGTCATTACGGGGTATCTGTGCTTCTTCGGCTGCTCGAATAAAGATGTCGTTTAGAGGGTTTGGGCTCCTCACTGGTGAGACGGTGAGTGGACCGCCAACTCCGTGGTCCTCGGTCTCTCCGGCGACATGGTCTTCAGACTTTTTGAAGTAGGGAAACACATCTTTCCACGCCCAGCCCGTATTTCCTAAATCAGCCCAAGCGTCGTAGTCTTCAGGCACACCTCTGATGTAGATCATTCCATTGATCGAGGAAGAGCCTCCAAGTGCCTTACCCCTTGGTTGAAAGCCCTGCCGGCCATTAAGGCCTTTCTGTGGGGTGGTCTCGAAATTCCAGTTTTTAAAGCCACGAGAAATCGTTAGCGCAACATTGAAAGGAACAGTGATGAGGGGAGACGTGTGAGAATCACCTGCTTCAAGCAAACACACAGTGTGCTCACCTGATTCTGATAGGCGGCTCGCGATCGTACATCCAGCTGAGCCACCCCCGACAACAACGTAGTCGAAACTCAGCGCATTCGAAGGTGTCGTTTCCGCCATTGCATCACAGCCAATTTCCCCAGGATTGGCCATTGTTTGGCAGCCGTAGCGTGATTTGTATGATCGCTATGCCCAATAATTGACATATTCGCTCAAACCCCTTCGGAGCGCGGATGAGAGATGCGATATCACTAACTAGCGAGGCTGAGCGGATTTTGTCCGGCGCGGGCTTCTTCCAAGATCATCGCAGCGCATTTTTCTCCAATCATGATGGAAGGGGCGTTTGTATTACCTGAGATGACGATAGGCATGATCGATGCATCTGCGACTCGGAGACCATCTAGACCTTTAACCTTAAGCTGCTCGTCGACAACCGCCATGTCGTCTTGTCCCATCTTACAGGTACCAACTGGATGGTAGATTGTGTCCGCTCGATTGCGGATATCTTCAATAAGCTCATCGCGATCCTTCAATCCTGAGCCATATAAGGGCTCTCCACGGATCGAATCAAAGGCGGGGCCTTCCATGATTTGCTGCGCTTTCATCACTCCCTTGAGCATTGTCTCCATGTCATCGTCATGGGCGAGGATAGCGGGATCGATCTGAGGATGTGTTTGTGGATCAGAGTTCGTTAACGTCAGATTGCCTCGACTCTTAGGACGCAAGACGCATACATGGCAGGTATAGCCGTGGTAGCGATGAATTTTTCTACCGTGGCTATCAACGATGGAGATCGCGAAGTGAAGCTGAATATCCGGAGAGGGCTCAGATCGATCGGTATAGAAGAAGGCCCCAGACTCATTGAAGTTTGTGGTCAACATGCCACGCCTTCTGAGTTTGTACTGGATTGAATCCCACATGATTTTCAATCCGGATCGGGTATTCGCACCAATGGCGTCTGATGAACTTGTTTTGTAAAGAAGAGCGTAGTCCGGGTGATCGTGCAGATTTTCACCGACACCGGGGAGATTGTGAGCGACGGAAATACCGTGCGGGGTTAACTTATCCGGAGCACCAATACCTGAAAGTAGAAGAACCTGAGGGCTTTGAAGCGCGCCAGCGCAAACAATGACTTCTCGAGCGGCGTTTATACGCTGCGATTTGTTTCCTATGGAGGCCTGCACGCCTGTCGCTTTCTTGCCTTCCAAAATGACGCGTTCAACGTAGGCGTTTTGTAACACAGTAAGGTTCTTCCTTCCTTCGGCTGGGTCTAAGTACGCGCGTGCCGCGGAACATCGCTCACCGTTGCGTTGAGTGAGCTCATAGTAACCGGCGCCTTCTTGGGATCCAGTGTTGAAGTCAGTGTTTAGAGGAATCTGAGCCTCTTCCGCAGCTCGAATAAAAACATCGTTAAGAGGGTTGGGACTGCGTACAGGAGAAACCGTGAGCGGACCACCAACTCCGTGTATGTCGGTTTCTCCGGCAACGTGGTCTTCGGCTTTTTTGAAGTAGGGTAGAACCTCGTCATAGGACCACCCATTGTTTCCTAATGCAGCCCAGCTGTCATAGTCTTCTTTGACGCCGCGAATGTAGATCATTGCGTTAATTGAAGACGATCCACCAAGGGCTTTTCCTCGAGGTTGAAATCCTTTCCTGCCGTTTAATCCAACTTGTGGGGTCGTTTCGAAATTCCAGTTCTTAACGCCTCGGGAAACAGTAACTGCGAGATTAAAAGGGATTGTCACAAGTGGCGATTTGTGTGTGCCGCCAGCCTCCAACAAGCAAACATTGTATTGTCCCGACTCGGAGAGACGACTGGCTATAGTACAGCCTGCCGAACCACCCCCGACAATTACATAGTCGAAGTTATGTTCTGCGGATTTGGTAGAGTTGTCTGTTGCCATCGATCCCAAGGCCCAATTACCCAAATTGACCCTATTTTTTGGCATGGGTTGCTCCAATGACATGACATGCCAAGTCAATGATTGACATTTTCGTTCAGAATCTTTCGGTGTTTAGTGTTGCTCTCGTTCGGCTTTCCGCCATGCACCCGGTGCCATGCCTTCAATTCGGCGGAATGAGCGTACAAAGCTTGCCGCCTCTGAATAGCCTAGCTGGTCAGCTATTTCGTCGATGTTCCTTGGAGAACCGATCAACATAACGCGTGCCAATGAATGTAGCGTTTCGGCCCGTACTTCGCGAAATGTCGTGCCTTCCTCCTTGAGCCGTCGGCGCAAAGTGCTACCGGATATCTTGAGTGATCGAGCTACAGTGTCTTCAGATTGGTTCTTTTTTGGATCAATCAGAATTAGCTCACGCACCTGATTTGCAAATGTCGCCTCCCTTCGTGATTTTATTGCCTTCAGTTCTTCCTCCGATCGTTGACGATTCCATGGGTCCGCCAGCTTTAGTGGCTCTCTAAACAGAGGTCGCTCGAATGATATTTTGTATACCTCGGCACCGTACTCAATCTTAGTGTCGAAGAATGAATCGTAGAGATCTGAGTCTTGGGGCTTGGGAGTTCGAAGCTGGACTGACAAGGGGGCGATGTTTCGCCCTAATAACTCGGACACCCAGACTTTGAGTGAGGCGACGCCGCGAATCGAACAAAAATCTCGACATGATTCGGGAAGGGTGTGGGGTAGAACAAAAAACTCAACGACGTTACCCCGAGCTCCGGTTGTTACATCGCAAAGCCAAAGAGAAATCGAGTGAAACTTAGCTGCTATCTCGAGCGCTGAGCGAATATCGAAACTTGAGAGCATGGCATAGCCCAAAGTTCCGAGCGTGGTGATATGTAATCGACTGGCTGATTGGAGGGCGAGAGATAGAGGTGCATCGATTTCACGAAGGTTTTCGATAGCTCGCAACTCTTGCCAGACCTCAATTTCGGCCTGATGCGAGTAGACATTGTCCTCGTTGAGTTCCGTGTCAACAAGAATGGACTCAGGGCTGATGCGTTGGTCTTTGGCGACGTCTAACAGTATTCGTAGGGCTGCTGCATCCCGTTTAGCGTTCTTATCAAGCATAAGCGTTCTACATATTTGGTTACCCGAGCAATTTCCGTTCAATCGTTTTTAAGGGTTCGCATACTTTCAGTCTGATTTCTGAACTAGCGCAATGCTTACCAGTATTCAGCAGATGGGAAGGAATGTGAACGAAAATGTCAACAATAAGCTGAATTAATCATGTACGGATCCTCCTCGGAGGCAGAGGCTGTCGCGTCTTAAGAAACTATCGGAGAGACATCGTGAAAGCGGCCGTACTAAGAGAGCACAACACTCCAATTGAAATCGAAGATGTTGAGATATCAAAACCTGGACCTAGGGAAGTTCTTGTTCGTCCGGTGGCTGCTGGGGTTTGTCATACGGATTTACACTTTCTCGACGGATCCTGGCCCTTTCCTCTGCCAACGATCCTTGGTCATGAGAGTGCGGGTGTGGTGGAAGAGGTGGGTTCAGATGTTTCGTACGTAAAAAAGGGCGATCACGTAATTACCTGTCTGTCTGCTTTTTGCGGACATTGCAATCACTGTTTAACCGGGCACCTTTCTTTGTGCCAGAGTCCTGAAGTTGCGAGGGAGGCGGACGAAGCGCCTCGGCTATTTCAAGGTGATAAGCCAATTAATCAATATTTGAATCTATCGTCCTTTGCAGAATTAATGCTCGTGCATGAGCACGCGCTGGTAAAGGTGCGAGAAGACATGCCGATGGATCGTGCTGCGCTTATTGGTTGCTCTACAACGACAGGCATGGGTGCAGTTTTCCATACCGCTGGTGTTGAACCGGGTTCAACCGTAGCGGTTATCGGGTGTGGGGGCGTTGGCTTGGCTGCTGTTAATGGTGCTGCAATTGCCGGAGCAGGGATGATTATTGCGATCGACCGTTTGGACAATAAACTGGATATGGCGCGAAAGGTGGGTGCGACACACACGATCAACGCCAGCTCCAGCGACGCGGTGAAGGAAGTCATTGAGCTTACAAAAGGTGGCGTTGACTATAGTTTTGAAGCCATTGGACTACCTGTAACCGCAGCGCAAGCGTTCAAGATGCTGCGTATGGGAGGAACCGCAACGATAACCGGAATGCTCCCTGTTGGTTCCAAACTCGAGCTAGATGGTCCCGACCTATTGTGGGAACGGAAGCTGCAGGGCTGCATGATGGGATCTAATCGGTTTCGAATTGATATGCCTCGCTTTGTAGAGTTTTATTTAAATGGAAAGCTCCACCTGGACGACATGATTTCCCGGCACATAAAGCTAGAAGATGTTAACGAGGCTTTTGAGGCGATGAAGACCGGTGAAGAGGCACGGCAAGTCATCATGTTCGATTAAGAAAGCAAAGTTACTGTGAACGTATAGGTCAACTATTCAGCGAATATGTCCTGTTCGCGTCTCCCCTCCGACTGTTACCAATGTACTTTTGGAAATTAGGGAGGGTTGGACGTGATTGACCGGGATGAAGCAATAGCCATAGTCACCGCGGAAGGACGGCCTTGGGAAGTTCAAGAGGTCATGGTGCACGGCAAGCCAAGAAAGTGGTTTGTGAATGGACCACAAACCTTGCGAGAGCTTTACGAACAAAACCTAACCGACGGTGAATTCCTTGTATACGAAGATGAGCGATATACGTTCACAGAGGCCTATCAAAGGGCTTCGAGTCTAGCGCATCGTCTTAAAGCTGACTTTGATGTGAAGCCTGGAGACAGGGTCGCCATAGCGATGCGGAATTATCCTGAGTGGTCTCTTGCCTTTACTGCTATCACGTCTCTTGGCGCTATCGCTGTAGCCATCAATGCGTGGTGGGAAGCGGACGAGATTAAGTACGCTTTGGAGCATACCGGCATCTCTTTGGTTCTTGCCGACGAGGAGAGAATCGAGCGTATTCAGCGGATTTCTCCTTCCGTTTCTCTGCCAATCATTTCTGTTCGATGTCAAAACGACTACCCCGGTGTTGTGCCGATTACTGACTTGCTAAACGGGAACGAATCAATGCCTGAAGCAAGCATCGCCTCAGATGATGATGCCGTCATATTGTTTACGTCTGGATCGACAGGTTATCCAAAAGGGTCTGTCTCAACACACCGGAACATTATTGCGGCGCTCCTTTCGTGGGAAACAGACTATGCAGCGATAGCTGCGGCAAAAAAACGTGCGGGCGTACAGCCGGGTGCACCGGTCAAAAACCAAGGAACGCTTCTTGGGATGCCCCTATTTCACGTAAATGGCTTGTTGGCTGTGTTGCTGTCTTCCTACCGAACGCAGCGACGAGTTCTATGCATGTACAAATGGGACCCTGAAGTAGCTTGTGATGTGATCGAAAAAGAACAGGTGACCGTCGTTGTAGCGACACCTGCGATGACAGGAGACCTCACGGATAAGGCGCGTGAGCTAGGGCGGGATTTGGCGAGTTTAAGATCCGTAGGCGGCGGCGGTGCGCCAAGGGCCACGTCTCAGGTCGAAGGTATCGATAAGCAGTTTAAAAACGCCACGCCGACCACCGGATGGGGTATGACCGAAACAAATTCAATCGGTACCGGTATTTATGCGGAAGACTATCTGGAACACCCCCAAAGTTCTGGGCGCGTTTCGGTTATGTTGGAAATTGCCGTGGTAGATACGGAGGACAATTTTCTCCCAGCAAACGAGCGCGGCGAACTGTTGGTCCGTGGCACATCTGTCATTCATGGCTATTGGAATCGACCAGACGCGAATGAAGACTCTTTCATGGGTGATTGGTTTAGAACGGGCGATGTGGCCTACATTGATGAAGATGGATATCTATTCATCGTGGATCGCATCAAGCAGTTAATCATCCGTGGTGGTGAAAACATCGGCTGCGGTGAAGTAGAAGATGCTTTACTCGATCATCCTGACGTCGTCGAAGTAAGCGTGTACGGAGTACCCGATGAACGCCTCGGTGAGAACGTCGGCGCGACTATCTTTTCGAAAAGTGTGTTGGAAGAAAGCGCGCTTCGCGAGTTCTTAGAAGCACGTTTAGCAAAGTTCAAGATCCCACACTATGTCAAAACCACAACGGATGCTTTGCCTCGAATTGCTTCGGGAAAAATAGACAAACGGGTACTTCGTCAAGCGCATCTCGATGAGCTTGGCATAGAAGCTTAAGAGGTGAGGCTCGTTGCTGATCGAAAATGTCAAGAATTGCTCTGAGTCGCCCTGTGAAAGGTTGCAGCTCAGCGTAAGAATTCGTTAACGCCTAACAACAGGGGATAAAGATGCCACAACAGAGAGGTTATTACGGAAAGCCCAGAAAGTTTTACAGCTGGGGCTATGAAGGAGAAGAGATTACACCTGCCGAGGTCAAGAAGATGGCCGAACGTGTGGGCGAAAGACTGGGTATCGAAACCCCTGAAGTATTGTCTGACCCCACAATCGATGAACTCGAACTGCCAAAGTCGAGGATTAAGATTCCAGATTCTCTGTCGTACTTTGTAACAGGCGATAAGTGGGATCGTGTCATGCACACCTATGGCAAGAGCTTTAAGGACATGACACGAATCTACAATCGGGACTTTGAAAATCCCCCTGATGTGGTGGCTTATCCTGCAGATGAAAACGAAATTTCGTCGCTGTTTGACTGGTGTGGTGAGAATAACTACGCCGCCATCCCATTCGGCGGCGGATCGAGTGTGACCGATGGCTTCAGCCCGCCTGAGGATGGAGAGTACGCAGGATCTGTTTGTATTGACCTTGGGAATATGAACAAGGTTTTAGAAGTCGATCCTGTTTCTCGCACGGCGTTAATTCAAGCAGGCACGCTCGGCCCCTCATTAGAGGACCAGCTCAAGCCACATGGCTTGACTCTCCGACACATTCCTCAGTCGTGGGAATTTTCATCGTTGGGTGGGTGGATTGCTACTCGATCTTCGGGTCACTACGCGACCAATCTCACACACATTGATGACATGGTCGAAACTCTACGTGTTGTCACACCGTCAGGCACGGTGCAAAACCGTCGCTTGCCAGGCTCGGGTGCCGGTCCTGACCCTGATCGTTATTTCATTGGTTCAGAAGGCACATTGGGTATCATCACTGAGGCCTGGATGAAGCTGCAAGGACGGGTTGCGTTTAGAGCAAACGCGTCCATCGCGTTCGATACTTTCTATGGTGGTGCTGAGGCTATTCGTCAAATCACGCAAGCTGGTTTGTACCCAGCCAACTGCCGATACCTTGACGAACAAGATGCGCGATTCTATGGCGCAGGTGATGGTAAACATTCCATGCTGATGCTTGGCTTCGAATCAGCTGACCACTCCGTGGATGCATGGTTAGAGCGAGCAGTTGAAATCTGTCAGGACCATGGCGGTAAAGTGCAATCAAAGGCTGGATCCAAAGATAACGCACTGGAATCAAGCCGTAGTGGTGCTCAAGGTAACTGGCGAGATCAGTTCCGATATCTGCCTCGTCTTATGCATACCCGTGCAGCGATGGGGATTGTTAGCTTCACGTTTGAAACTGCATACACCTGGGATAAGTTTGAGGCAGTCGATACTGAAATCCTTAAGCGCATGCGGCAAGCTCAGAAGGACATCACGGGTGGCGGTGTAGTATGTCGACGATTCTCATTCTTGTATCCTGATGGTCCTGCCCCTTACTATTCTGTAGTAGCACCCTCCACACTTGATCGAAGCTTGGAAGACTATCAAGCGCTTTCAGATGTGGCTTCAGATGCTATCTCAGAGCTTGGTGCAACCATTACTCACCACCATGCTGTAGGCAGGAGCTTCCGACCTTGGTTTGATAAGGAAGTTGATCCGATTGTTCGGAATATGATGGCAGCAGCTAAAAATGAGGTAGATCCTAACTGGATCATGAATCCCGGTTTGCTGTTGGATCGACCCGCGCACTTCAAGATCGTTGGCTAGCTAGAAAAGGTCTCCTGCCGTGATTGATCTCTACTTCTGGCCAACACCCAATGGATACAAAGCGTCCATTATGTTGGCCGAAGTAGGCCTGCTAGGGAATGTGGTGCCTGTAGACATCACGGCGGGAGATCAATTCAAACCGGAGTACCTAGCGATTAGCCCCAACAATAAAGTACCGGCGATCGTTGATCATGAAGGGCCCGGTGGCGAGCCTATCGCGATGTTTGAGTCTGGTGCCATCCTCATCTATTTGGCGGAAAAAACTGGCCAACTATTGTCGCAGGATCCCGTCGTTCGACTCGAAACGCTGCAGTGGCTGATGTTTCAAATGGGTGGACTGGGTCCGATGCTAGGGCAGGCACATCACTTCAGGGAATACGCACCAGAGCCAATTGACTATGCAATTCAGCGATACACTGACGAGGCTGCGCGTCTTTATCAAGTACTTGATAAGCGACTTGAGACGGTCGAGTACTTGGCGGGCGAATACTCGATAGCTGACGTGGCTACGTTTCCCTGGATTCGAACTAGGAAGCTACATGGTCAAGACTTAGCTGAATATCCAAACGTTAATCGTTGGTATCAGGTAATCAAGGTGCGTCCGGCAGTATCCGAAGGCTTGTCGGTTCTCGCTGAGAGCAAGCAGTGGAAAGCTCAGCCGGGCACACCCGAATGGGAATCCATGTTTTCTAGCGGCAAGCAATGATAGAGCGGGCATCGGATGAAACTTTCCCCAACAGATGCTGCGTTTATCTACATGGAGACTGCCAGTACTCCACAACATCTCGCTAACGTATGTGTAGTGGATGGTCATTTCACTGCAGAAGATATGCGCCTTCGACTAGAACGGCGGGCACACTTACTTCCTGCATTTAGACGCAAGCTGCTTTTTGTACCCTTCAACATGGATCATCCTCGATGGGTGGACGATCCTGACTTCGATTATGCGAATCATATTCGTGAGCATAGATTACCTGAAGGTAGTTCTCTCCAGGATGCGCTGGATTTTGCGACTGAACTCAACGAACCACTCCTAGATCGGGCTCGGCCTTTATGGCGGATTGAAGTCATACACGGGCTCAAAGATGTGACTATCTTGCTCCACTCTGCGGTGTTTGGTTAATTATTAGAAATCTTCAAACCAAAAAAAACAATTTTATGCAAAATGATATGCTAGCTTTTTCATTAATTATAGGATTAATCGGAGTTTACGTTAGTTCAGCATTTATTAGGTTAGAACTTTTTGCTTCTATTTCTGTAATAATTTTATCATCTTTAGGAATTTCGATATTAACAAAACATTTTGTTAATCTAAGTTATGAAAGTAAATTTGATTTTAAAAAATTAGTTAAATTTCCATTTTTTGCAGGTTTAATTTTTCTTCTAATGTTGCCATTAGTTTATCCTCCTGGTGGTGATGCCTTTTCATTAACTAAATCTCCCCCAACGATCCTAAACGGCGGTACAGCATATTCTAACCTCGTAACTAATGATTGGCTTGACACATTAGAATGGATCAAGAATAATACCCATCCTGATTCAGTCGTTGCCTCATGGTGGGATTATGGGTATTGGATTCAAACAATGTCAGAACGTGCTACATTAGTTGATAACTCTACTCTTGATACTCGGATTATTCAAAATGTTGCAAGGATGCTATTAAGCAGTCCTGATGAAGCATGGATGAAACTTAACGAACTAGACGCAGATTATGTACTAATTTTTGTTGCACATAATAAATTGAATATTGATGCACCAGAATCCTACTTTACTCTCACCGGAGGTGGTGATGAGTCCAAGAAAGTGTGGTTTATGAGAATTGCAGAACTGGACGAAAATAGATATTTACATTCTGATTTACTTAGTGGTACTGATCATTTTTGGAATGATACTCTATTGGGACAAATGACTCCTTTTTCAGTAATTGGTTATCTTGATCCAAATAATATTTCAAGCCAATCTCAAACCTACATTCCTGGAATGGTTGGAATTTATCAAAAAAATGTAAAATTCCCTTCTGATGGAGATGGACCATTAAGATTGGTATATGCTTCACCAAGCTTTTATGATGAAAGTACTGGACCCAAATTAGGTGTATTTGTTTATGAAGTTAACAAAGATTATGTTCCTATCACTTAGGAATACCTAGCTGCTAACCTATATCTCATGTATTTATCATCGGGAGAAAATTTTGCTGGATGAGCTGAAACTGTTTGATTTTTACATTTTGGACAGGATTCTTTAAGAGTATACTGATTGCACTTTGAACATTTTCTTAACTGAAATTTCAAGTTAATCCTCTCTAGTCTTCTTTGATTCTTCTCTAGTAAAACTAAATGTTCCTTTTTTCTTTTCAATACTTGATTGTATTTCTGCAATGACTGGTTTAAGGGATTTTTCTGCAGATTTAAAATCCTCTGAAGTAATTGATAATCTGTATTTTGGCGCTCCCAGATATGTGATATCAATAGTAGAATCTTTTTTTGTAGCATCCAATAGTGTTTTCTTTATAATTTCAACTCCCTCTGATTTACTATTGGTAATTTCCATAATGCCTCGAATTTCTACAGAAGGCAATTTTATTTTTGAACAAATTTCTTCAATTACAGTAGCAGTTTTTTTTGGAATTTTGAGTTCTTTTACTGAATCAATTCCATTTCGTCCAATTTCAATAAATGCATCATAAACAGAATCATATTTTGAATATAATCTGTCTTCTAGTTTTTCAATATCTGAATCATTTAGTTTTGCTTTCTCTTTTAGATTTTGCAGTAGAGTTTTTCCTTTCTCAAATTTTTTTACTTCTTTGAGTTTTTGTTTTTTCTGATCATTTGAAACCTGTTTTAAAGACAAATCAATGTCTCCTCTATCAGGGTTAACTTTTTTTACTAAGAGAACTTTTTTCTCACCATCTTTTACAAATTTGTTTACTGAACGAATCCATCCTGGAGCAATCTCTGAAATATGCAAGAATCCTTGAACATCATCATATTCATCTAATGTTACATATGCCCCATGATCCATCACTTTCGAAACTGTTGCAAGAACAATTTCTCCTTGTTCTGGCATTTCTTGGATTTCAGTAGACATTTCTTCTAAAACTCCTATCTGTGTAAATTAATGTTGCTGGCTAGAAGTCTATCCCTTTTTTTGCTTTGATTCCTTTCTGAAAAGGATGCTTAATCTCCTTCATTTCTGTGACTAGATCAGCAATTTCAATAATCTCTTCTTTGGCATAATTTCCTGTTAGTATAAGATCCACAAAATCAGGCTTATTTTTTATCAAACTTATTACATCTTTAACATCAATCAAACCTAGATTAACTGCGTAATTGATTTCATCTAAAATTACAATATCATATTTTTCAGATTGAATTTTCTCATAACTAATTTTTATTGCTTCTTTTGCTACCTTTTCATGGTCTTCTTTGGGACTTTTATCGTCAATAATTCCTACAAATCCTTTTCCTACTGCAACCATCTCAAAATTTGGTTCGAGCTTTTTAGATGAATCCATTTCACCATAATGCCATGATCCTTTGATAAATTGTATCATACAAATCTTCTTTTCATAACCAGATGCACGTAATGCTAAACCCAATGCAGCTGTTGTTTTTCCTTTGCCTTTTCCAGTGTAAATTATAGTAAGTCCATCAGCCATAATGTTCCGTTCATTTCTCTTACTAAAAACATTGAGTATTCTACAAATGCATCAATTTAAATAAAAAAATCATGGCTATCATGCAAATTGAAAATTCCTAGGATTGTGATTGCAGGAGCAACAAGTGGTGTAGGAAAAACATCCATCACCTGTTCAATAATTTATTCACTAAAGAAAAAAGGATTTTCCGTTCAACCGTTCAAAGTGGGTCCTGATTATATTGATCCAAGTTATCTATCCAGCATCTCAAAAAATGATGCATTCAATTTAGATGTCTGGTTAATGGGGAAAAATAATCTATTATCGAGTTTTATTTCCAATTCTAAATCAAATGTATCTGTAATTGAAGGCGTGATGGGATATTATGATGGATTTGGCGGAGATTCAAACTATGCAAGTACTCATCATGTAGCATCAATTACAAAATCTCCAGTTATCTTGATTCTTGATGCAAGTAAAACTGCTCGTTCAATAGCCGCTACTGCGATTGGATTTCAGAAATTTCATAGAAATTCTAGAATTTCAGGCATAATTCTCAACAAAATAGGTAGTAAAAAACATGAAAATCTCTGCAGACAGGCCTTAAAAATTACAAAACTACCAATATTGGGAGTTATCCCAAAAGATAATTCTCTAAGTTTAGATTCTAGACATCTTGGATTGTACTCTACATTAGAAAAGAAAACTCTTTACAAAAAAATTGAAAAGATTTCAAAAATTATTTCAAAAAATATTGATGTGGATAAAATTATTAAAATTTCAAAAAATACGTCTGATTTCCCCAAAAAACTCAATCATGTAAATAAAAAACCTAAAGCTACTATTGCAGTAGCTCTAGATACATCATTTAATTTCTATTATCAAGATAATCTGAAAGCACTTCAGAGGGAAGGAGCTTTACTGAAATTTTTTAGTCCCGTAAATGATAAAAAAATTCCAAGATGTGATGGTTTGTATATTGGAGGTGGATTTCCAGAAATCTTAGGTTCTAAATTAGCAAAAAATCAAATTATGAAAAAACTTGTTAAAAGACTGGCTGAAGATAATCTACCAATTTATGCAGAGTGTGGAGGATTGATGTATTTAACAAAATCTATCTTTTCTGAAAATAAAAATCACAAAATGGTAGGTTTGTTTGATGCTGAAACAATCATGACAAAAAAAATGAAATTAAATTATACTAAAGGAAAAATTTCAAAATCGATTATTTCAAAAAATTTGCATAATCTTCAAGGACATGAATTTCACTATTCCAAGTTAGATTCTATTTCATCTGATTCAAAATTTGCATATGAATTAGATATTGGAGATGGAATCAAAAATCATAAAGATGGATTGATTGTAAATAATACTCTTGCATCATATGGTCATCTCTATTTTGATAGTTCAAACTATGCAGAAAATTTCGTGAAAAATTGTATAAAATTTTCAAGAAGCTGATTCTGCTCTAATTAACTTGAATATTGCATTAATTATGGCCGAAGCCGATGAACTTCCTCCTTTTCGGCCAAAATTTGTAATAAATGGCGCCTCTTCTAATTTAGCTAGTTCCTCTTTAGATTCAGCAGCACAAATGAAGCCTACGGGAATGCCTATGATTAATGCAGGCTTGACAATGCCCTCTTTTACCATCATGATGACTTCTTGCAAGGCTGTAGGTGCATTTCCTATGGCCACAATTCCACCGTCGATATCTGATTTTGCTGCCCTCATGGATACCTGAGAACGTGTTTTACCTTCTTTTTTTGCCAATTCCATAATTTCAGGCTTTGAAATATTACATACTATATCATTTCCAAAATCTTTTGTATTTTGTTTATTCAGACCTCCAATTACTCCATTTACATCTACTACAATACTACATCCATTTTTCAAAGCATTCATTCCACTCTCAATAGCATCTTTATGAAAAATTATTTTATTTTTATCTGCAAAATCAAAATCTGCAGTGGAATGAATTATTCTTCTAACAATTGGCCATTCTTTTTCATTATATGGATGTGAACCAATTTCCTCTTCAATCATTTGCATACTTGCATCTTCAATTGACTGTCCTTTCTTAGTTTGCATTTTCAACCTCTTTGGCTCTTTCAATAATTAAATCAATAATTTTTTCATCAGTTCCAATATGTTTTGTAATGAATGTATCTTTCAAGTTTGAATCTTTAAGTGCTGGAATTAGATCATTATTGATATCAGTTTTAACATGTGCACCTTCATGTAAGAAATAAAAAACAATTATCAGCACTTTAGGTTCATCTTTTTCACATTTTTTAATTCCTTCAAAAATATCTGGCTGTTCAATTTCTAACCAACATCTACTGACATTTCTATATTGATCTTGTAATTCATTTATAATATAGTTTAATGACATTTGTGCATTAGGATCTTTACTTCCGTGTCCGATGATCATTACATCTACATCTTTTCTATCTAATTCAATATTATTTTCTTTCATGGTAGTTGAAATTCTATTCTCAACAATATCTACCAAAGTTTTATGCATACTCATTGGTTTAGTAACTAAAAATTTTACTTCAGTGTCTTTCTGTAATTTCATTACATCAGTAACAGCAATTTTGACTTTTTTTCCTGGGTACAAAAAATATGGGACAATAGTTAAAGAATCAATGTCTTCTTTGAGACATTTGGAAATTCCATCTTCAATATAGGGAGGCTCCACCTCTAAAAAGCAATAATCTGTAAAAACATACTCTCCTTTAGCCTTGATTCCAGCACAAATTGTCTCTAATTCTTCAGATGCCTCTCTTTCTCTACTTCCTCTGTCAATCAGTAATAATCCACGCTTCAATTCTCTGTCCTCGCTATGGCTATAGTCAAATTTGGAGGGAATTTCTGCTTTTCTACGATTAATTTTCCATTAGACACTAGAATTGCAGCAGCTTCTGAAACACTAGCTGTTCCTTCAAAGGTTTTTACCGTCTCTGAAGGATTTGGAGCTGTAATTTCTGCTAATTCTTCCCTTTCGATATATTGAACTGGAACATTGATCTCTTTTCCAGCATCAATTAATCCTTGAACATCTTTAGGTTTCTTTATCGAAACTAATTTTGCAATTGATTTAGAACTTAGTTTAAATTTTTTCAAACAAGATTCGATTCCCTCCAAAATTGTCTCCTTTGATGTGTCCCAGTGCAAACCAATCCCAATTACTAAACATGGTGGTCTATAGATGATCGATTCTGTTGAAATTTGATCTTCAATAATTTTATCAGAAATTATCAAATTTGCCTTTGATTTTGATTTTTCTAATTCTTCCATAGTTGAATAAAGTGTAACATTTTTTGGTAATTCCTTATACCATTCTTTATTTCCCACTTCTTGAAAAACACCTATTGGTTCTCCATTTACCATGTGTGCACTAATTCTAGTTACTACTGAATCATCATCAATTTTCCATCCAAAATTTCTACCAACCAAATCTACCGCAATTGTTCTGTTTACATCTGCAGCTGTAGTAATAACAGCCTGTGCTTGTAATTTTTCAGCAATCTCTTGTGTTAGTTCATTAGCACCACCAATATGCCCAGATAGAACACTAATTACAAAACTTGTTTTATCGTCAATTACAATTACTGCAGGATCTGTTTTCTTGTCTTTTAGATGTCGAGCAATTAATCGTATTACTGCACCCAAAGAAAATAAACAGATCAAACCTTCATTATTCTTGAATAATTCTACAATTTTTTCAGATGTAGGCTCTGAATACCAATTAATTGATGAATTTTCATTAGCAAATTTTTCAGGGGCAAATATTTCCCATTTTGGAAAAAGTTCTTTTAACTTCTGTCCAATACTGATTCCATTTTTTGTAATTGCAAGAACAGATATCTTTTCCATATCAAAATCCTTATTATTTTAATAAAATACCTTACTCTTTGGGCTCTCTTGCCAAAATATTTCCTTCAAAATCAAATAGTATAACATCTATGGGAACCTTTTCTTCACTATGATTTCTCATATGTCTGTAAACTTCACTACAAATTAAATCGAAAAATCCTGTAATGTTATTTTCTTGAATAATTTCTGAAACATGTCTTGCAGTATTTGCTTTTTTGATTTCTTCTATGACTTTATCATTTGCATTTGCTTTTTTAGCTATTTCTGCAAGAAAATTCATATCTACTTTTGAACCTTTCACATGAGTCTGTTTAACTCCTGCTGCCATTTTAGCAAGTTTTCCAATGAATCCAACAACATATGCTTTTTTGATATTTTTCTTTCCACATTGTTGAATTGTATACCCTGAAAAATCACCCATTTGAACAAAGCAATGTTCTGGAAGTTCAACAATTTTTTTTGCAAAATCTTCACTTCGTCCTCCAGTTGTTAGTACAACTGTATCATTACCCATTGCAATTGAAACATCAAGATTCTGTCTAATTGATGCAGCATATGAAGCAGTTGAAAATGGAATCACAATTCCACTTGTTCCTAAAATTGAAATTCCATTTTTGATCCCGATTCTTGGATTGTCAGTTTTTGGTCCTAATTCTCTGCCTTTTGGAACAGATATAACAACTCTGATTCCTTTCTCCTTTAGAATTTCACTTCCTATCTCTCTTAGATTTTCAGTGATCATTTTTTTTGGAACTGGATTTATTGCGGGTTTGTTGATTTCTAGGCCTAATCCAGGCTTGGTAACTATTCCAACTCCTTCTCCTCCATCAATTTCAATCTCATTTTTGTTTTCGATAAAAGATAATTCTACAATAATTTCAGCACCATGAGTAACATCAGGATCATCTCCTCCATCTTTAATAACAGCACATTTTGCTTTGTTTTCATCATAATCACAACTATTTACAGGAATTTTTATGGTGCTCTTTTTAGGTAATGTAATTTCAATTTCTTTGATTTCTTTTTGATTAATTATTGCCATTAGTGAGGCTTTAGATGCAGCAGTTGCTGAGCTCCCGGTGGTATAACCCGTTCTTAATTTTTCTTCTTCTACCACAAATTGATGTATACAATTACTGTATTAACTCTTGTTTGTTCTTCTTCTGAATAGATTTAAAATAAAAAACTGTTTCAAATTGATGTGGAAAAACCTCTTCAAATAGTTATTACTGGAGCTACTGGATTTGTTGCAAAAAATCTACGAAAATATTTGTCTGAATCCAATGTACACTCTATTTCCATATCTAGGAAAAATTTCAAAACTTTCAAAAATGAAACCAAAATCATTACAAAAACATATTCTGAAAAATCTTTACTTCCTAAAATTATCAATTCTGATGCTCTTGTTCATCTAGTTGGAATTGGAAAACAATCTTCAACAGTTTCTTTTAACTCAATCAATGCAAATCTTGCACAGAACATGGTGAATTTAGCAAAAAAAGCAAAGATCAAAAAAATGGTTTTCTTGAGTGGATTGGGAGTTTCATCAAACTCATCTACTGAATATTTTATTTCCAAACTAAATGCTGAGAACTATATTAGAAATTCTAGAATAAATTTTACAATTTTTCGACCATCCTATATTGTGGGAAAAGATGATCTTTTTACAAAATATCTTAAAAAATGTATAAAAACTAAAATGGTTCAAATTCCTGGCTCTGGAAAATACCAAATTCAGCCTATTTACATTAACGATGTTACAAAATTGATCTTATCTTCTATTAAAGAAGAAAAATTTAGTAATAAAATCATTGATCTTGTTGGACCTGATATCATAACTTTTGAAAAACATGTAAAACTATTTCTAAAAGATTCTAAAACAAAAATTTCTTATATTGATTTAGAAAAATCATACAATCTTGCTATTAGAAATTCAAAATTTGATTATAGTGCAGATGATTTGAATATTCTAGTAGGAAATTTCATTGGAAATCATAAAAAACTAAGCAAATTATCTAATCAAAAGTTTCAATCAGTAATTAAATTGTTAAAGACCGGCGCCTTGCTTTAATGCATCAGCTTTGTCTATTTTTTCCCAACTAAATTCAGGTTCATTTCTTCCAAAATGACCGTAAGAAGCTGTTTTTTTGTAAATTGGTCTTTTCAAATCTAATGTTGAAATAATTCCAGATGGTTTCATATCAAAATTCTTTCTAACCAAGTCTTCAATCTGACTTTCTGGAATCTTGTTTGTACCAAAAGTGTTTACATATAATGACACTGGTTCTGCTACTCCAATAGCATATGCCAATTGCACTTCACATCTATCAGCCAATTCTGCAGCAACCAAATTTTTTGCAATGTATCTGCACATGTAACATGCTGATCTATCTACTTTGGATGGATCTTTTCCAGAGAAAGCTCCTCCACCGTGTCTTCCAAATCCCCCATAGGTATCTACAATAATTTTTCTTCCAGTTAATCCTGCATCTCCATGAGGACCACCAATAACAAATTTTCCAGTAGGATTGATGTGGACTTTAATTTCATCATTCCAAAGTTCTCCTAAAACAGGTTTGATGACTTTATCTACAATCTCTCTTTCAATTTCATCTTGAGAGATTTCTGGGGAGTGTTGAGTTGAAACAACCACTGTTTCAATATTAGTGGGTTTGTTATCTTCATATCTTACAGAAACTTGTGATTTTCCATCTGGTCTAACCCATGGTAATGTGCCATCTCTTCTTACTTGGGATAATTTTTGAATTAGTTTATGTGCAAGTAAAATAGGCATTGGCATAAGTTCTTTAGTTTCATTTGTTGCATAACCAAACATTAATCCTTGATCTCCTGCTCCTTGTTCTTTTTCTTCAGTAGCTGTCACACCTTGACTAATATCTGGGCTCTGTGAATGTAATCTTAGATTTACCTGACAAGAATCAGCATCAAACATCAATTCTTTGTTATCATAACCAATCTCTCTAATTGTTTTTCTAATCAATTCCTCTTGTGCATTTTTATCTAAATTAGCTTTTGATGTTACTTCACCAGATACTGCAACAAAGTCTGTTGTTACCATTGTTTCAACTGCTACTCTGGACTCAGGATCTTGTCTTAGGAATTCATCTAAAAATGCATCTGAAATATTATCACAAACTTTGTCTGGATGACCTTCGGTAACTGATTCAGATGTAAACAAGAAATTATTTGTCATAAAAATCACCCTTACTAGAGTTCATTTTCTAGTTTGATAAACAATACATTATTGCCTCTTACAATAACTCTACCATAATTTGCAATGGTTTTACCTTCGTGTAATTCTTCGGCATCAGTCATTATCAAATTCATATAGGAATCAACATTATCCATTTTTCCTTTGTATTCAACTTCGTTTTTCAGTCTAACTGTAACTTTCTTCTTTGTGCTTTTTTGAAGAGTTGTTAAAGGTCTTTTTGCGCTACTTGATTGAGACACTAATTATTCACTTGATTTGCAACTTTGTTCTCTAGAATAAAAGCCTTACCTCGTAATTTTAATTCAAAATTCCTTAAATTTTTTCTTATTTTTCTAATAATTATCGCATGATTTCAACTGGAATTCAAAAATTAGATGAACTTTTGTCAGGAGGAATTTCTCCTGGAATTTTAGTAGATATTTTTGGAGCAAACAGTACAGGCAAAACTCAATTTTTACTCCAATTATGTATCTCATGCATTAGAAATGGTGGAAAAGTATTGTATGTTGATACAACAGGGAATTTTAGACCAGAACGAATTATTGAGTTACAAAAAAAATTTAATTTGGATTCAGTTTCTCTAAAACAAATTTCTGTTTCTAGAGTTACAAATACCCATGAGCAAATTAATTCATTAGAAAATTTTGATGAAAGTTATTCACTAATACTTATTGACAATATAACAGATCTATTTTCATATGAATATCAAAAAGAAGAATCAATTTATGAAAAAAATTCAATATTTATGAAATACATGAATAATTTAGCAAAATTTTCTTCTACAAATAATGTTCCAATTGTTGTGACAAATATGGTTAGAACAATTGATGGAAAAGAAATTGAAAATATGAAAACAGCAATTAGTCCTTATACACATCTAAAAATTCATTTATTAAAAAAACCAAAATTTTATTCTGGAATTGTAAATTGGGCTTTAAATCAAAACTCATTTCATTATCAAATTCATGAATTAGGATTATCAGATGCTGAAGATATTTAACATGCTAATCTAAAGATTAACAATGGCTGGAATTTTTGATTCTATTCCAATTATTACAGTTGCTTTATTTGCACTTGGCTTAGTCGGTGTAATTGTTTATGAAAGATCACGTTCAAACTCAACCGAAGAATCAGATTCTTGATTCATTATTTGGAAATTTTGGATTTTCAAAACTAACTGAAATTCAACACAAGGCTTCTCCTAAAATTCTACAAAAAAAAGATTGCCTAGTAATTGCCCCTACTGGTTCAGGAAAAACAGAATGTTCTGTCATTCCAATGTTTTCATTGTTGAAAAATTCAAAAAAATCTGGAAAAATAAAGGCATTGTACATTACACCATTGCGTGCATTGAATCGAGATGTATTTAGAAGAATTACTAAATATGCTCATTCAAATGATTTAACAATTGAAATTCGACACGGTGATACATCACAAAAGGATAGAAAGAAAATTACTGAAAATCCTCCAGATGTTCTAATTACAACTCCAGAAACATTAGTAATTCTATTAACTCAAATCAAAATGTTAGATGCATTATCTGAATTAGAGTGGATTGTTGTAGATGAGGTTCATGAATTATTATCTAGTGAGCGTGGATCTCAACTTTCACTAAGTATAGAGCGTCTAGAATTTAATTCAAAATTCCCTCTAACAAAAATTGGTTTATCTGCAACTGTGGGTAATTTTGATGAAGCAGCAAAATTTGTAGTGGGTACAAAAAGAACTTGCGAAATTATTAGAGATACCTCAGTTAGAAAATATGATGTTGAAATAAAATTTGTAGATGGATCTATTTCTGATATAGCCCAAAGTATTGTTGATTATGTTTCTGAATTAGATCTAGACTCACCAATTCTATTATTTACAAATACTCGTGGAGAATCAGAGTTTTTAGCATCTATTTTGAAAGAAAAATCTCCAATTCCTATTGAACTTCATCATGGTTCATTATCTAAAGAAGTTAGGGAAGAGACTGAGCTATCTTTACGTGAGGGAAAAAGAGGTATTGTTGTTTGTACTTCTTCATTGGAATTAGGATTGGATATTGGTTCAGTTGAATTAGTTATTCATTATGGTTCACCAAGACAAGTTTCAAAATTTGTACAAAGAATTGGTAGAAGTAGACATAACCGTGATGCCTCTGCTCAAGGACTGATTATCACAAATAATTCTGATGATGAATTTGAGGCACAAGCAATTCTAAATCGAATTAAAGAAGGTTCTATTGAGGAGCAAAAAATCCATGATGGATCATTAGATGTTCTTGCGCATCATTTAGTGGGATTAACAATGCAAGTTGGAGAAATGCAAGTTGATGAGGCCTTTAATCTTGTTACAAAAGCATTTCCTTTTAGAAATTTAAAATTAAATGAATTAGTTGATGTTCTTGATTTACTTGATTCAAATTATCTGATATTTTTTGATAGAACTAAAATGACTTTTTGGAAGAAAGGACGCTCTTTCAAATATTATTTTGAGAATTTATCTACAATTCCTGATATTTTAAAATTCAAAGTTTTTGATAGTGTCGGAAAAAAAATTATTGGTTCATTAGATCAACGATTTGTTGGAGATTATGGTGATTCTGGAAATATTTTCGTCTTGAAAGGCTCACAATGGAGAATTCTTAATGTTGATGAAAAATCCTTTACTGTCAACGTTGAACCATTTCGAGGAGGAGGAATTACCGTTCCCTATTGGGAGGGTGAAAATATTCCAATTGACTACAAAACTGCTAGAAAAGTTGGTCAATTTAGAACTAAAGTCAAAAATGGTTCAGTCAAATTATCCAACAATCTAATTGAAAGTTTACAGTTTGAACAAATTCCAGATGAAGAACACATTATCATTGAATCAAATCGTTCACAGGGTTCAATTGTGATTCATTCATGTTTTGGAACGAAAATTAATTCTACATTATCTACGTTGTTGTCTTCCATGCTGTCCTCATTATTGGGTTCAATTGTTGATTCTCGTTCAGATGCATATAGAATTGTGTTGTCATCTAGATCTAGAATTGCTGAAAAAATCTTCCTTGAAGTGTTAAAGGATGACTATGATTTATTTTCAATTGTAAGTGCTTCACTTGCAGGTACTCATAATGTAAACTGGAGAACATGGTGTGTTGCAAAAAAATTTGGTATAGTAGGACGTGGAGCAATTTATGAAAGAAAATCAGCTAGATTTCTTTATGAGAGATATTCTAAAACTTCTCTTGTACAAGAAACATTAAGAGAACTTTTTCATGATAAATATGATTTAGAAAATTGTGAAAAATTACTAAAAGATATCAGAGAGGATAAAATTAGGATTGAATGGATTGAAGTAGATAAATTCTCAAAACTTGCTGAACCAATTTTAGATCATACTGCAAAATATTATTCATCACCAGCAAATCTTGACAAAGGCATTCTTGATCTTGTAAAATCTCGACTAGGTAAAACAAAACATCGTTTAATCTGTGCTAGATGTGGGAAATGGGAACGTGTTGTCGAAACAAATGAAGTTTCAAAATTAATTTGTCCTTATTGTAAGGCCAGACAGATTACTGCAACATTTTATTCAGATTATGATTTACCAAAAATTATTCGTAAAAAGCATGAGGGAAAAAAACTCACTTCTGATGAAAAACACAAGTTTGATCGTGCCTGGAAAGTGTCTTCTTTAATAGAAAATTTTGGAAAAACCGCAATTGTTGTAATGTCTGGATATGGAGTTGGTGCAGATACTGCTGCACGAATCTTACGTAATATGGTAGACGAAGAACATCTTTTCAAACAAATCTATGAGGCTGAACGACAATATGTTGTCACTAGAGGTTTTTGGGACTCTTAATTTTTCTTTGTAATTTTTGAAAATGAAGTTAGGAATAATTCAATTCTACCTTCTAATCCAGCTTTTGCATTAAGACCAGTAATTGAAATGATTTCACCCAATTCACATTTGTCAATTAATCTGGCTTGATTTCTCCAACCTTTAACCCAAATTTGACCAGTATCATCTTCTACAAATATCTCTGATAGTGCAATAGATTCACCAGATTTTGTTTGTACTTCTCTTCTTTCTGGAACTTTTAAGATAATAGCTTCAATACAATAACTTTGATCAACTTTTACATCATTAATTTTTGTTCGAATCTTAGAGAGTGTTGGAATTGATTCATCATTATCCAATTTTCTTACAAATGAATTATCATCTAACGTGATTGAATTTCCATAAACTTTTGATGGCATGCATTCAATTACATCTCCTTCAGTACAAATTGAAGTAGAATTTGAAAAGTCACTGATATTGAATAATTTTCTATTAGTGTCAACTCCTAGAATCATATTCCTACCATTTTCTGTAGGTGTAATTGAAAGAATTCTCGTTACAATTGGTTCTGCTTCTTTTCCTCCTTCAATATCGATTATTGTTGCATCATTTCCGTGAATCTCTAATCCTTGATTTCCGTTCTTAACTCTAACACCTAATAATTTGACTCTAGCATTCTGAGAAATCATATTTGGAATTGATGATTCATCTTTTCCCCAAAGGACAACTCTCATTGCAGAGTTTTCTTTACCTTTTAGCCTCATTCTAAGTGCTTTCCCAGGCTGACCTCGTGAGTTTGTGAATTCCATTCCGCTAATTACACCATCAATTGTGCCTGAAATTACAATATCTTTTTGTCCTTCTTGTAATTCACTAATGTCTTTGGTGATCGTTTCAATGGATGGGATCTCACTTGAGGAGTCTGTTGTTTCAATATTTGAACCTGAACCAATGTTTATTGTTGGAGAACCATCAAGATCTGATTTTACATATGCTTTGATAATTTTTATCAAATCTCCTGGTTTTAGATCCTCAATTCCTGGGAGATTTGCTTTTTCATCCCATAGTTTTACACTGGCAGTTGAATTTGAATCATAAACAGTCATAGTTCGCAAGTAAAATGGCGAACCATCTTTTCTTGAAAATTGTTTGGCTGGAGACAAGTTCAAAACTCTTGTTTCTAAAGAAATTTCTTTTGCACCAGCATACAGATCTTTTAGTCCTAGTTCTACTTTGAGAGGTTCTGATAAACTCACTCCATAATCAGAGGCAATGAGAAATAGGGCTCCTTGGTCAGTAAGATAACCTGCACCAATTTTTTCTTTCTTCAAATTTATCTGATCTTGGATCTCTTTTTTTGAAAGTTCTGGCTTTTGTTCAATTAATTTATTGATTAAATTTTCTAATTCCGACAATTTAATCTTCATAGAAATATTCTATTAATAAAAATTTCATTGAGTTTTAAAAAACTACTTTAAAATTTTTGATCGCATTTTTTACACCTTTCTTTCTAAAAATCAATGTCATTTTTACACAGTCACATTTTCACTCCACAATCAATGCTTTTTTTAAAATTAAGACAAATTACCTCATTAAGTAAATTAGTAAGAAGATCGCAGTTTCCTTATGTCTTGCATTGAAGTAAGCCGTCTGTCAAAATCATATGGATCTATTTCTGCCGTAAACAAAATTGAGCTATCAGTTGAATCTGGACAAGTATTCGGATTTCTGGGTCCTAACGGAGCTGGGAAATCTACAACTATCAAACTATTGACCACGCTTATTCCACCTACTTCAGGCTCAATGTCTATTCTTGGAATTGATGTAGTCAAAAACCCCCTTCAAATTCGTCATAAAATTGGAGTAGTTCTTCAGCAACCTAGTTACGAGCCTACTCTCTCTGTTGAGAAATCTCTTGATAAGTATGGAATGATGTGGAATGTTCCTAGAAATGAAAGAAAAAAAAGAGTTGAGGAACTTCTTGTTGACTTTGATTTGAAAGAAATTCGAAAAAAACGAAATGAAGATCTCTCTATAGGGCAACGAAGGCGTGTTCAGGTTGCAAGAGAGTTTATGCACGATATGGAACTTTTATTTTTAGATGAGCCAACTGTTGGTCTAGATCCTAATGCAAGACGAAATCTTTTAGATTATTTGAAAAATAAAGTTAACACAGGTTTAACAATTTTCTATACTACTCATATTTTATCTGAGGCTGAATACCTTTGTGATAAAATTGCAATTATAGATAAAGGAAAAATTGTTACTGTTGATACTCCAGATGCTTTAAAATCAAAATTTGGAAGTGAGAAGACTATCAAAATTCATCTTAATGAAGAAAGAAAAGAAATTGTCTCGTTTCTTTCAAATATTGAAGATTGCAAAATTGATTTTGATAATGGGACAAATATTGTTATTCATTCCGAAAAATCTGAATATGTATTGTTGCAAATTTTGAAAATTTTGAATGATGAAGGAATAGAAATAGAAGATTTATCTGCAGTACCAACAAATCTTGAAGAAATATTTTTAAAAATGGTAAGAGAAAATGCATCCAATAATTAGATTAGTAAATAGAAATCTCACAATTTCTTTAAATCCTGGATTTTTAATATGGCAAGTAATTTTTCCATTAATCTACATTTTTGTTGCAGGATTTGCATATGCACCTCTAATACAAAATGTTCCATTGGGTGCTAGAGATTTGGATTATCCTGCTTTTTTGGCATCGGGTATGATTGGATTTAACATAATGAATAGTACTCTTGTGTCTGGAATAATAATTTGGAATGATAGACGTCATGGAATGTTTGAACAAATAATGTCTGGTCCCTTTACTAGAAGTCATTACATTCTTAGCAATATTTGTACAATAGGAATAGTTGGTCTGGTTAGTGCATCATTAATTGCCTTAGTGGGTTATCCTGTATTTTTTGATTCGATTGAATTTTCATTAATTACCATACCCTTGATTGCTTTCGGAGCAATCACTGGTTCGGTATTATTTGGTTCCCTAGCTTCCATTATTTCGACTAGATTACGCTCAAGTGAAGGATTCAATGTAATTATCAATACTGTTTTTCTATTTTTTGCATTTGTAAGTACGGCATTTTATCCTGCAGAAGGCGCACCTGAACCTTTACGTTCAGCTTTCTATCTTAATCCCTTGACTTATCTAGTTGATGTGATTCGAGCAGGAATCTTTGGTACATTTACAGAATTTGTATTTTATGAAATGATTGTTCTTTTAGTAATGGCTGCAGGATTATTTGTTGTTGCATCTAAATTATTAACAAAACTTGATTTCTAACTTTACTTACTATTCGTAAAATTTTCATACATTTCATTTATTTTTTTGATTATTTGCACATCTTCATAATCAACTAAATTGAGATTTGGAATTACACAATGTCCTCCAATAATACCGGGATACATTTTTGGTCTATTGCCTAAATTTTCATGAATTTCATCAGCAAATTTCCACATTTCATCAAAATCTATTCCTTCTTTTTCACATATCATTTTTGTAATTTGAGCATAATTGATTAACCATCCATAGTATGTTGTATCAACTAGAACTTTAGCTAATTCGGCAGTCTTTGTATTTGACATCCATTCAACTTTTTCAAATCTTTTTTCAAAATCCTCTTTAATTTTAGAATCAATTTCAGTCTTTTCTGAAGCTACAAATTTAGAATATTTTTTTACATCATCTAAAAATCTTCTATGAACTCCTCTTACAGGTGAATATAGAACCGGAATGTTGAATTTTTCTTGAATTTTTTTCGTTGTTCCGGGTTTTACAGTTGAATGTATTACAATATTTTTTACATTTCCAATTTTTTTTGTCCAGTCTTCAATAATGTTCTCAAAGTTTGATAGTTCCCCTGGAAGACAAACATGAAGATATTCTGAAATTTCAATTTCTTTATTCTCTTCAAAATTCTTGCATTTTGTTGATTCAGCATCAATTCCTACACAATCAATACCTCTTTCTTCAAGAAGATCAAACAAAGTTTCTCCAACCTCCCCCATGCCTAAAACAACGTCAGTCATTCCCATTTTTGAAATTATTCTGTTCTATATTCGTGTTTTAATCATTTTTTAAATAGAGTAGCCCGAGGCAGATTCGAACTGCCGTCACGGGCTCCAAAGGCCCATATGCTTGACCTCTACACTATCGGGCTGCTAAATCGAACACGCTAGCTCCCTTAATGAACTTTTTATTGGAATTTGTGTATTTTACAAATTTCTAATTGATTAATTTATCCAATTTTTGTATAGGATCTTCCATTTTAGAACGAATTTCTTTTGCTCGTCTCTGATAATCTTTCTTAGAATTTTTTAATATTTTTTTAATATTTTTAGTGATTTTTTGTGGATCTGTTTCTCTTATTGCTATGCGGTTTTTGACCAAATAATTTTCTATCAGGTTTGGTACTGCATTGTATGAGATTGTTGGAACTCCCAATAATGCTGATTCTGCTGTCATTGTTCCCCCAGAACCGATAAAAACATCTGTATCTTCTAAGATATTTTTTCCGTCAAATGACATTTTAATTACTTTAGCTTTTTTTCTGACAGTTTTTTGAAGATTAGAAATTTGATTTGGATACCTTCCTAAAATTACTATATTCTCATTTTCAAATTCACTAATGATTTTTTTAATTATTGGAATGATCTTGCTTGATTTTGGTGTGTAAGATGCTTGTTCTTCTTCTACTCTAATTAAAATATTTTTTTTGTTGTTTTTTCTAAATGGCGTTTTTTTATCTTTAGTAGTTTTTCTCTTTATTGTTACATAAGCGTCTATAGCTTTGTAAGGAATAATGTTTTTTTCACTAATTCCGAATTTTGAAAACTCTTTCTTTGGAATTACTGAAGGAATTAACAATTTTTGAATCAATGGAAGAGTTAACCTCATTACTGCTTCAGCATGTGGAGAATCACAAAATGCTATGTGTTTAATTCCTAATCCAAAAGAAATTCTAGAAGCTTCTGGAGAACAAAAGCTTATGGTAATTTCTGGTCCAAATACCTTAATTTTTTTGGTCATTTTTTGCATTCTTAGAATACTTGATTCTAATTTCCCTAGATTGGAATCTCCACCATGTTTTCCAATGTTTACAAGGCTAAAATGACGAATTTTGGCTAATTTTGAAACTTCTCTATAATCCCTTGATGTACACAAAATCTTGTGTTTTTTACCCAATTTTTCAATTATTGGCTCAGCAAACA
The DNA here is from genome assembly GCA_010016025.2 of Alatinidae sp. Z8VKAUB7J3. Lineage (NCBI taxonomy): Eukaryota > Metazoa > Cnidaria > Cubozoa > Carybdeida > Alatinidae > Alatinidae sp. Z8VKAUB7J3. Next base: position 11,474,614 of record JAAAKM020000498.1, read on the forward strand.
ACAATTGTTTTGGAGTAAGAATATCTATCCATATTTTCAATTATTCTTCTAAATTTGGTAAGTTCAATAAGTTTTTCTTACTCCAATACATAGTCGAAGTATCATGGGGGGAGCAAAAGTCGTTGTTTATGGATTAAGTACTGAGGGATATGCAATTGCATCTCAAATGGCAATAAAAGGTGCAGATGTGTACATTATAGATGAATCAACTCCTTCGGCTATATCATTAAAAGCTGAAATTGCCAAAACATATCCAAATGTTTCTTCTCTTAAAGAAGATGAACCACTCTTAGCAATGGAACCAATTGATGTTGCAATCTCCAAAGCTCAGTATCTTTTCTTTACTCCTAGAATAAGAAAAACTGGTCAAGATATTAAAACTGAAATTCATTCAAAATTCAAAGATGCAGTATCTTCATTAAAAAAGAAAAGTGCTGTAGTCTTTACTTTACCAACCGGATTTGGTGGAAATAATGAAAATATCTCTTTACTAGAGCATGTAACTGGTCTTGAAGTAGGAAAACAAATCTCATATTTTTATTATCCATTAGAAGACCCTAATCAACAACCAAAAATCATTGGATCATTTAATGGAAAAGAAGATTCAACACTTGCAGAATTATTAACAACTGGAAAAAAAGAGAAAAAATTTGTTGCTATTTCTTCATCAGAGCATTTTCATGCAATTGATGTTCTTTCAAGATTTTCTAGTTTATGTAGTGTTTTGGAAGTGTGCAAATACGCACAAGATGATATTACAAAAAATGATTTGTCTTCAGATGATTTCCAAAATATATTTCTAGATAACATGGTTGGAGGTCTGTTTGATCTCAAGTCTCTGGGCTCATCTTTTGAAGGTGCTAATACTTTGATGTATTTGATTAATGGAAGCGTCAAAGGAATTGATGGATATATCAAACGTTTAATTGATGAAATTCGTTCTACATTGAAGAAAAATGATCTGAAAGCTAGTAGAACTAAGATTGCATTATCTTGGACTCTGGATCAACATTCAATGCGTGGTGACAAAATTGAGATGCTACAAAATCTAACATCTCGATTACGCGATTATATTGGAGATGTTGAAGCTTATGAAGATCCAAACTTTGATCTCTTCCATTCAGATAAAACAACAATTGTGGTGACATGCTCTCAGACTGATTTTGATCATATTAAAAAAACAAAACAAGATTCTGATTTAATTATTGTTAAAGCTAATCCTTTATGTGAAACTATTCAATAATAATTTAAATTAGCTTTTAAAAAAATTCTCACTATGACTGAAGAAGAAAATTCTGATGAAATTCCAGTTAATGTTGTCTCTAATGATAATGCCGATGATGGGAAACCACAATCCTCTGAAAATGATTGTGATGAAATATCAAAAGAATTAGAATCTGTAAAAGGAAAAAATTCAGAATATGAAGAAAAACTTAAACACGTTTTAGCAGATTTTCAAAACCTTTCAAAAAAAACTCAGTCAGATATTGAAAACGGTGTTAATGCAAAAGTTGATGAATTTATTTTGGATTTCTTAAAAATTTATGATGATTTTGTAAGAGCAAAACAGGTTTTTACTGAAAGTAATGTAGAAACTGAAGGATTAGATGGAATTCTCAAAAATATGGATTCTCTGCTTGTAAAATATCAAGTTAAGCCGATTGATGCACTGGGAGAAATCTTTGATCCAAATTATCATGAAGCCATATCTGTTATCAATGATAATGAATTGGATGATGGCACCATTACTAAGGAGATCAGGAAAGGATATATTTCTCAAACTAGGGTCATAAGACCAACATTAGTAGAAATTTCAAAAAAAGGATGATAAAATATGGCTAAAGTTATAGGAATTGATTTAGGAACTAGTAATTCTGCAGCAGCAGTAATGATGGGTGGAAAACCAACTATTATTCCAGCCGCTGAGGGTGCTACCGTAGGAGGAAAGGCATTCCCCTCTGTTGTAGCATTTTCTAAGGGAGGTGAGTTACTTGTTGGTGAACCAGCAAGAAGACAAGCTGTCACAAATCCAGATAATACAATTGTTGCAGCTAAAAGAAAAATGGGTTCTGATCACGTATTTAAAATTCAAGATAAAGATTACAAACCACAACAAATCTCTGCATATATTTTACAAAAAATAAAAAAAGATGCAGAAGCTTTTGTTGGTGAAACTGTCGAGAGCTGATTCTGCACTTCCTCATAATTAACCAAAGTGCTTTATGCCAAACTCTATCAAAGGCTTTCTTGAAGTCAATGAAATTATGGAAAGGTGGTTGCTGATATTCCATGTATTTTTCTGAGAGTATTCGAAGGTTGCAAATTTGCTCTGTTGTACTTCGTCCTTCTTGAAAACCTACTTGCGTGTCGTCTAGCTCTTCTTTGATGGTCTTCTTCATCCTGTTAAGGAGAACATATAATAAAATCTTACTTGGATGGCTGATTAGACTTATGGTTCGGTTGTTCTCGTTGAGCTAAGATAATCTACGGTAAATCATTTAACCATAAAAGAATAAAAAGCGACCTATCTTAGAACAGATCTAACAGGCAACCATTTTATGATTTCGATATCCCAGCCCCCCTCCTCGCCCTAAGTAGAGTTAAGAGACTGCAAATATGTTTTTCTCTGTCTCCATCACGCTCTTTGACCTCCGATTTTTCTTGACAAAGTCGATCTTTCCAGTGTGTGATGCGTCATAATGTGACCAAGAAATTTCATGTCTTTTCCGTATTGTTTGATGATTGTTCTCTTTGTTTTGCTAATGCAATGACCTCCTTATTTGATCTGTATTCCGGCTATGATATTCAGAACAGTCTTTTAAAGAACCACGTCTCTGCTGCCTCCATTTTGTTTTGTATTTCTTTGCTGATGACACCTATCTAACTATCTAACTAGATATGTCTAACGTATCAAAGGAGTTTGATACAACCAAGTGCCCTTGCTGGAAGAAACTGGGGTAGTTTTGAGATAACACAGTATGAACATTTTCCCACAAGCAAGACTTACGGGGCTTTTTGCTGCTCTGAAAAACGAACCTTATTAAAACCGTACGTACGCACATAAGTCCATTTTAATCTAAATCCTCAGCATATCTCATCCAATTTGCTCTCGGAAAATTCCTTATTGGCTTGAGTTTAGATTCCAGTATTGGGATACAAAACCTGACCAATATAAATTTTATCAACTGCAACGGTAATATAAATATCCTGGGACTCTGTTGCTTTAGCTAAGTGGGTATTCTGACCTAAGATGGGTTAGCACCTTCACCTATTCTATTGCAAATATCTTAGTACCTCCCGGGTGCAACAGAGCTCACCTTTTGTGATTTTTAGATTACATATTTGTAGCTTTCGATTCTGATAATTTGAATTTTTTCCGATACCTGCAGCCAAACAGCATCAGTTTTTTGTAAGCTTGTAAATTTCAGGTTATCTCTGGAACAATGATACTTCATTATTAAAAACGCTCAAAAATTGGTTTGCTTTTTACACTCATCACTTTCGATGTTATGCAAGTTATTTCTACTACAAAATTACGAAGTGTTTATTGAGTTGCGTAACGGCTTCATTTTGCTGAAAGGTTTTTTTCTCCAGATAATACTCACAGCAATCGCCTGGAGTGAAATAAAAATACTTTTTGCAAAGAATTTGTAGGAAAAGAGACAATTGAAATACGTAATAGAAAACAATAAGCGCGTGAGTCTTCTGTCACTGGTGTTATTGAAAAGTCTTTTTATTGACCGAGCACCGGCATTTTTGTTTTGACGAATGTAGCTTCCAGAGCGGTTAGGTGGAAAGGACAGCGTTGTTTAGCTGATGCCCTACACAAATCCTTTTGGTAGTTGTTGCCACCTAAAGAGTTTTCAAGCAAATGTTACTGCATTGACGACTAGTTCCAGATGAACCTTTTCCACTTGCTTCTTCTCGACGCTGTTTCAAATAAAACCTAATCGTGCTGCTTCTCTTTTTTATTGTTCCAACACGTCAATGGTCAGCAAAATTGAATTTTTCTATTTTGCCGCATTGAGGAAAAGACATGGGCAGTAGCATTAGGTTTCAGGTGCGTCTCACGACGCATGCCATATATAGATGCGTCAGAGAAACGTATCTAGTATGATTTCAGCATATGATCAGCATCAGATTTTGATTGAGAAATTCGCTCAACCGGAATGAGGAATGCAATAGCAAATTGTAACTAATACGTAACCAACGTAGAAGGTATTTCAACAATAACATGCTACTTGCTATTAAGCCAGTTCTCCCATCCATTATCTTTGTTGCAGATATCGTGTAGTTTTCATTACCTCATTCCTGATTTCTTGAAACAGGAATCCAACAGAGATCAATCTTGCATCTAGACATCTGTTATTGCATCAGTACCGTCTATAGTTTGGATGACTTCTTTATCGATTTATTGAAGAGGCATTTACTTCTATTTGACACAAGAAGAGGAGAATAAATTATGAAAGGCTATCAATGGAATAGATTCTTTGAGAGAGTTTAGAACATTCTGCTATATATCAAGTTGATGGATGATATCAATTTGCGCGATAATCAAAATCGTGTCAGTATAAGGCAAATTAGACATTCATACACGATGTCAACAAGTAGCCACTTTGATATAACGAGAGCTGCAAATGTTATACTACATTTCTGTGTTAAGATAATTACATTTTAGAATGGTTAAAGTATATGCTAATTCCTTTTGCGTTGCATCGATAACTGTCATTGATCTGTGAGCAAGTTGACACGATCACTTCACACGAATACTTTTAGTTTTATTAGTGTGTTCACTGTAATAGCTGTAGTTGAAAAATTGTCGAAAAATTACTAGAATATAAAAAACTTGTAATCTTGAATCCCTTGCAGCTTACACGACGTCCGTACAAGTCGACTCCACTTCTTTTGAAGTTATGCAGAATCAACCTGTCTGTCTTCGTTGGCCCCCTTTTTCTGACGCGAAGTCATCATTCATGACCTATGAGCATTTGAAGCATGGTGACGCCCTACCATGTGACGCATGGTTGTAGCGCTTCTAGCGTGACTTCAGTTTTTAGCCATCAAGCAACAATTTAACTGAAACTTTTTGCTTTTGAAGAACAATTCTGTTCACTGTGTGCCATAGTTTAGATCTATCGATGGTTATAGAAAATAATTTTCGGGAACTTAAATAATACCTATATCGCTTGATAAGTTCGGTGTTTTTCCCCTTTGTCATAGCATTATGATGTGCATATAAATGAAAGTTGTGCAACAAATCAAAGGCTGTTTAAGCTACAAAAAAGGCTTAGGTACTGTGCACACATCGTATTCTTTTGATTTAAACTACATTTAGTACAAATAAACGTGCATCTAACTAAATTCACAATGAGAATTGATATTCCGTTCTTCTTGCAAAGCATTGTAAAACCTACTTGTAGTTTCGTTGGGGGCATCAAGAAATAAAACCGAAAAGATCCTTTGTTTAATAGCCTTGTTTTCGAGGAGTTTAAAGTAGACAAGTACCGTTATCTTTGACAACCTTTGCTAGAAGAAACTGTCTTTTTCCATTTAAGTTTTTAATTAACAGTACAAATGAAAGCATTCTACTTGCTGGAGCGAGTTTCAGGTCTGTTGATAATTGTGATCAGCTATTTCACCCACTTCCATTGTGCTTCCTTTGTTATATTTAATAAAAGTTAACCACATTTAAAAAGATTGTTGTCCTCGTGGCATCCTCACATTACAAGAGAATATTTTGCGTCCGAGGGTAAGGGATATTGAGACTATTAAAAGATATGCACATTTGTGAAAAAGATCTTGTTTCTCTCCACCTACTTGTGCGCGAAGACATTCCTGGTTACAAATGAACCGCGGAAGGACAAGAGTAAGTTACTCCCGCATGCGTTACAATCTGTGAATTAAAACTATGGGGGTTGAGCTAGACCTGGCCGATAATTCAAATCAACATCTCATTGTTCTCCTCCGTATTAAATGTTCCAAATTCTATGCTTATTTTCTTTAGGAGGATAAATTCGCAAATCTTGATGAGTAAACTTTTGTCACAATCAAAACTACAGTTTTTTAAACGCACTGAGTCTTTTCACTCTGTAAAACATTTGTTTTTGTGTACATTGACAATTGAATTGGGTCTCATCAAATCGACAAATTGAACCCCAAGCTTCCTCCGCCAGGACGTATCTTAATTAGGTATTTTTTTATTCGAGTCTAAATTTGGTGAAATGGGCCTTATTTGTTTTTTTAGTACTCGATATAAAATATAATAAACAGAAAAGTGTTTTGCTGTTATCAGCTGAAGAGAAACTAGGACACGGAATAACGTGGCCCTTAATGGTTTGCACTTCCGATTAAGATAGCTAGTTGTTTAATTTTTCTGTTCACACTTGTTCAATTTAATAATTTATAATTACCATTTAATAGTAAGTGACATAAAGATTCTCTAACGAAGTTAGACATCTTTAATATTCTTGGAAGTTCAAACATGCCAATACAGACATTGGCCTTAGCTGAGGCTACCTGCAGCACTTGTGCTTTATATTTTGCCCGAATTCTGTTGGTCATTTTGCTTGAATTTTGACTTACCAAAGCTTTGAGGGAGCACTGTGCCCCCTCTTGTGTATACGGTACTGATTTTGGTTCGAGGATAAGTAGGTTGTTTAATACCCTGGCTTTGAGTGCTGTTTCATAAAGAGATTTACTATTCTTTAAAGAATTCTAGTTAGAGAAAAGACTGGAGTTGCATATGCTTTGCAAATATTTTAAGAACGATGAAGGGTGGTTAGAATCAATATGGACGTATGAATACTCATTACCTGGTTTTCTATAGAGGTATACTTACTATGAAATCAAATCGTTCCAGTTTATAAAGGAGAAATCGTAAAAGTTGCTTCATCTTCTTTAAATGGCAAGGATTTGCGACGTTGCATTATAACACTCATCTCTTGATAGGGTATAGAAATATGCCTACTGGCACATATATAGTTTTAAGTAGACTCAGAAACAGACGGGTAAAAATCAACAATATTTAAATAACGAAGCTTACAATGGATTTGTTATTAATGTGTGAACCAGTCAATCTGTTTCCATTCATCAAATTTCGCACTACCGTGGACGCTTCCGTTGACTTTGTCTAGAATCCCCTCACCTACTCTCTTCACTTTACATTCCGCTTGGTTTATTTTGCCTACATGGCATGATGTTTTAGAGGTTATCCTTAATTTCCCTACCATTGGTTTAAGTTCTGGTAATTTGCAAGTTTTAGCCAAGACATCAGAAAGGCATTCAACAGTCTTATCCCTGCCTCGAATCTGTTCTTCTACATAATAGGAAATCCTACCAAGAGGCAAATTTCAGACAGCTAATCATTGATAATACCCGATGAATGACTGATAAGTATATTTAAAATCCAATCTTTGATTTATACATTTTTAGTATTGACGTTAATAAAATGAACAAAGTTTTAAAATTATTTTGCTGACTTCACCGATTAAAAGGACAATTTTGGAATATTGTCCCCTTGAATATTTCCTACACCGGAGGACGTAAACAAGTAAGGCAATGATACCGGGCACATGCAGCTCTAGGACCTTGTGATAGGACAGGCCATACTGTATAGTCATTGTTAATCAATAAAAGATACATTTGCTTTAAAATTATGCTGAGAGATCAAAGAGTAGACTAAATTTTGTCCTTACAATTTCTCGTTTTTAGACAGGAACAGTTTAATTTCATGGTATCAAGGTATTTGCCTTTTCATCTCCTTCTAACGTCAAACAAAGTTGTACTAATATTTGAATATATTTTTTGACCTAATGAGCTGTTATGCTATCATTATCTTCTTACCAGCAAAGACCCAAGTTTAATTATTGCGTTCCACTAGAACTTAATATTTGATTATCAAAATTTTCAATGTGACAAGGAGTCGTGTAGATGTTGTTAGTTGTTAGTGTTTTCTGACAGTGTACTTGAAACATGAAGAACCATATAAGTGAAATATTTACAGCAGCCAGGAACTATTCAGCTTCTAAGAAAACCCATTTAGTTTCGGGTGTTGTATGTAGTGGCGTTGTGAGAATCTGCAGCAGTTTATGAATATTGCGGAAGGCTTAAGCTTACCTCATAATCGATCCTTTGCGGTTTTGTTCAAAACTTTTGCCTGAAATGGTTGATTATTGTTGTTTTGAGTTCTTCACGAAGAACTTTACTGATTATATGGCATATCTTGCTTCCTCACTGGGGAGAAAGTTGCCTAACACAGACAATATAATACACAACAGGTGTGTGTTGTGAACGTTTGTTCCTGTATTTTTGTGTTAAAATCTGTAACTTAACTATAATATTATGGATATTTAATGTCTCCCGTTTTTCTAAGCTTTTCTGTTTCATCAAAACATTAAAAATGTTGTAACAGATTACATCGCTCCTAAGCAAGTAAGCATGCAAATCACATTTATCATGTAAAACGGATTAATAACTACGGCAGAATAATCAGTGAGTACAAAATATTTGTCACGCTTTTCCCACGAAAATTTGAGCTTATTAAATTAGTTCCCCTCTCCTTACATACGAAGTTCTTTTGCTGGATAAGCCCGTAAACGTCCTTATTACTATCTATACTACGTCCCAAAACTTAGGTTTGGTTTGAATAAGTGTCCCTTTATCATCAGTAATTTAGCCCTTGTAGTCATACAATTGATCTAACCGTAGCAGAGAACTTACGACGGCAATTTTCACCTTTCATAAAATAGATGTTGTAAGTCTTCTCTCCTGTGCATACGTATGGAACTCCTTCAAAGCGTGATAGATATAACTGCCCAGGGACAGTAATCTTTTCTATGAAACAAAATCTAGCTACCTCGATCCCGATGGATATTTTGCCTAAGAGACATTTTTCCTTCTTCAAAGAGTAGAAATCTTCTTAATAATTTATCATTGATCAGTCATCGTTTGCACGAAAGAATTTTATTCAAGAAGTGAATTTTAACATGTGAATTGAAGTGTATGCTATCTGTTAATATAATGCTGCTATCGGGCATTAACGTTGCTTAAATGATTTTTCTTTGGTATTATTGCAACACATTAACCTTTGTAAAAGTTAGGAAAAGCGTGACGCAAATGATTAATTTGAATTCCATAACAATTTGTTAAATTCATGGAGTTGTTAATTGGAGACTAATAGGTGTACGCTTGTGTTTCACTCAAGGGAGTAGGCCGAGTCTTTATTTCAATCTTCGGTTTATTACTCCAAGTTTATTTCTTGAGAATTGGTAATTGGCTGGCTAAATAGTATTCAAAGCTATCTTAAAATTCAATGTAGAGCAGGAACATGTCCAATTAACAAATACGTTGATTTTATGCATTGAAAGCAGTGCTCCTTATAAGGTGATCTAAGGCGAAAGTAAGCAGAATACAATACTAGTGATGCTCTTTCGCAGGGATGTGTGAGTTTATATAAGTGGTTTCTGGAGTGCGTGACATTTTGAAATTTTGAGGGGCAATTCAAGAGTTGTGGAAAATATGCTTTTTGGCACCAAAGGAGTAATCTAAACTCTATTTATTATAGAACTACCTGAAAATAAAAATACGTGGGTTTACAAAGTTATTACATATCTCAAATATGAACATATTTATTACATACACATATTTTACACCTGTTGTAAATTGTTATGTTGCTCTACTAATTCTCCAAAGTACTTATTACCATAGAACTTCAATGCCTGCTGTTTTCTAAAAATACTTTGATTAACTCTTGCTTAAAATTGCAAATGGGGCAATATAATAGAAACGTTTACACAATTGTTTATTCTATTTTAACGTCCGACAAATATATTAAAGCATAATCGAGGTTTTAACTGGAATAGGGCAGATTATTTCGGCTATGTTTATGTTCTAAATATCTAAAATGAGCCAATTATAAATACAGGCATTAAACATTAAATTCTTGACATTTTTTGTAGGGAGATGCTAATTACAAGTAAAAGGGAGTACTTAAAGTAGCAGTTACTATATAAGTCAAAGCAAAAGAGTACAAAACAACATAAAGGTAGAGTTAAGAAAAAGACAGACAACTGAAGCACAACTGTGTAAAGACGTTTTTATTTTAATGCGTTGAGACAAAAGAATTACATGACCGTATCTCTTCACAAGTATAATTAATCTTAATGCTCGAGAAGAGTTGATAGGAATGTCTTGCAAAGTATCATCAACTGGAAGGAGTAAATATGTAGCGACGGTGGTGAACTGTAGTGTTAACAAATGAGAAAGAGGTGCACTATTGCACTAAAAGGACATAAAGGAGTGGAAAGCGTTAGCATAAATTATGAAGTGAAGTCACATTTCAAAAGAGTGGAAAGGGAAACCCTTTGCCACTATCGTTGTCTTACGTATCTCGCAAAAACGCATCTTACTCAAAGTAGTATTTTTAAAAATTAATACATTATCACGACAATAGTTTTCATGCTGTAGACATTGCTATTCGAATCATCCATTGAAATGTAATTAACATTAAAATGACACTCAATCGATTGCATCGGGTTAACTCACCTTAAATGAAAATCAGAAGAATAGACAGAACTTTGTGATCTGAGGAGAGAAGGTCATGCATTCGCGTCTCCTATACTACTTGAAAACATTTGAGTAACACTCGCTTATTGTGCTTTTTATGACTTGGTACAAAAACATGTCTTACTGACAATGTTACCTACAAATTTAAAATAGACTGTGAGCTATAGAGGTCTGGTTGATTCAGTAGGACGAGAAACATACAAAGAATTCTCTGTCTTTTTGCTGATATCAAGTTTTTTAACTTTTGCACCTCAGAGAGATATCCAATATTGAGTAAAATGATCATAATTCTGGCAGTTTTATTTAGTATTAATGGTTGTATGACCATGATTACATAATACTAATTTTCAAAAATCAATTAACAATGCTTTTTAATAGCTGACCAAAAGAAAGGAAGTCATTTAATCCAAACTACAAAAAATGCAGTGATGGCTGATCAGTAGGAAACGTTACACAATTATTGAGAGGTTAGATGAACACAATTTCTTTTACTTATTGGCTCATCAACATGAGTAGTGAAAAATACTTTGATTAACTCTTGCTTAAAATTGCAAATGGGGCTTGCGAGATATCGCGTTTATTGAAAGGGCTTTGGAGGAATTTAGGGAGACCCCTTGGCCAGGGTTAAAAATTTAGGGAGGGGCATCTAAATTTGAGACCGCTATTATAATCGACGAACTGTTACGGTAAAGATTTTAGAATTGTCTATAAATTTATAAATATTGAGCCAAGAATTTTGAAGGGCTGAACATATCTTCTCCAGCTGCAAGTTTAAACTGAAACGGTGACGTACCTAAGGGGAATTCCCTAAATAGCAGGTAAAATGCTTTGCCAAGCAGAATATCATGTTTAATTCTAGAAATGACGTAAATCGGTAATTTTAACTAGTCAGTTAATAGGTATAAATTGGAGTATACGACTTCTAAAATTCATTTAAGTTTGGGCTAATAGATTGTCGTACGTGTAATAGTCTCCTTTTATTTCAAGGTCCTGATAAAATTTTCTAACCCACATTCTTTTCGCAGCCTTCTTTTTTCTTTCCTTCTTGTTCTTCAATAAGGAGAGTTAAATCAAAAGGTTTTTCTTCATCTCCATTTCCTCGGTACTGGAATTTAATGTTGACGCCAAAAGGTTTGCGAACAAGCTCAACCACTCGAGGTGGAGATTGAGCGCTGGCGAGCGCTGGTGGGCGCCGAGGACGAGCGCTCTCAAAATCGCCTAATGGAGTTTGGCCTTAATAGACCTTGATCATAATTGCGCGTTCCAGTCTCAAAAGGAGATTAAATTCTCATGAATCAACGAAAACAAACAGGGATTTGGCTAGCAGCGGCGAGAGCAACGCTGAGTTCTGCTTCTGATTTCATCCAAATGGAGGTAGATTATAACTGCCAGTTACGTCTGCATTATACACAGTGTCTATTATGGTAGGTACGACGAAGAGAAAAGTTGTTCATTCAAATTTTACTAAAAGATGACGACAGAAAGCAGTCGAACAACGTAGTCAAGATAACAGAAGATCTGAGTCACAACTTAAATGAAGCCGAAGCTTTCCTTTCGCTTGTTTCACAAATTTGTGGCAGACGCATTTACAAGAGAACTTTATCACTTCAAAATTGGTAAATAAATGTTTTGCTTTATGCCCGACGTCATACCAAGTTCATCAGTTGACATTTAAAGACGTGTTGCACTTCAAGCATTTTTGCAGGAAATTGAAAGAGACACTGTTATCACATTTGTTTAAGTAGAATAAGTTGATCGAACGGTCTTCAAAGAATTCTCCACCGCATAGCTCCTGCCATGAAAGCCAAGTGTTCATGTTTAAATTTTGCTTTTAAATCCAATTCCTGTGCATTTACAAAACTAAGAACTAAACGTGATAAAATGTAACGGATAACTTGGCTCACCGCGAGCAGGCATCATACTAATGATAATTCACATAATTGACAACAGTTTATTCCATAGTTGGACTTATTAATGGGTCGTACGTGTTATATTTTTTCTTAGTACCTTAGTACCTAGGAAGTATTACATATTTCAACTAACTATTCATGTAGTAGTGGGTGCAGCCACTACAGTGGGTGGGCAAAGTTCCATGTAACAAACAACAGTTTTATGCTTTCAAGGAACCAGAGATTATTGACTTTCTTAGAAGGTTGAAATTCTCTGAAGGAGCTTAATAACAAAGAATAAATAAAAACGCACAGAGTTAGTTTGAAGGGGGAGGGGGCAGGGCCGGGCAGGGTTCAGTAATTGCTGGGTACCAACTTTTTCATCCATGTTATAGGCCTATTTATGGAAAGGAGTAGCAATTTAAACTTGTGTTTGAACTAAAATATTAGTCCTGCTGTGTTACTGAAGACACGCTGGAAGTCATTGGCGGCAGGCCTAGGAGCGATGCTGGAAAATAAGTGATAGCAAGTTCGAATATATACAATTTTTAGGCAGATTAAGAAAATTTAAGACTTAATGAGTAATTTATAAGATGTGGGAGAAATAAGTTTCAGACGAAGCATACCTTTTATGCTCCTCTTAACTAAAGGTCTTTTCAGCTGTTGGAAAAGGAAACTATAACCAACGTATATTCTATAATATAGGAGTCGCACCTGAAGTGCATCTACACTGATATAAGTTATAAGAGGGTAAACTGCTTATCTTTGTAAACATTTGAACTATTAAAAAAGGCCACACATTCTCTAATTTTCTAATATTTTACCAAATACTGAGGCTGATATGATATCACATGTACGCTTGTTTCCAAACACCTCTTCCCCTATCTTCTCTCGATAGTTACATTTGTGCAAATAGGAAAAATTAAAAACCTTTGGCAGCCAATTCTTCTTAACGATTATTGAATATTTTCCAACGCGTGATCCTGGCTGATTGGACACTTTATACTTATCTTTTCCATAACACGGATGGTTCCTATTGCCTGTACACGCTCCAACCAGGGTCGTTGCCAGAGTTAGAAATTTTGAGGGCTTAAAACTCTGAAGAACTATTATGATTTTTAAGGGGCTGACATTGTGAATACCTAAGGAAGCGTATGATGGCTCGAAATTTAACAAAAAACGTTTAGGGACTAACGGTATATTTAATGGGGTGTAGACCCCCCCATGGCTACAGGGGCCTCCAACAGACTGCAACTCTACGCAAACACCACTAGATGTTCCAAGGTTTGTAAATATTTGTATTCTTAAATGATCTCCCCCAAAGTTTGAAAATACTTTGTACAACTAAAAAACATTCATTCTTTTAAAAAATATTGTTCGAAAACGTACATAGCACCCTCCTTTTATCCCTACATTTTAAAGTAAAACTACGGCCTGATAAGCTGTGCGGGTCCGGCCTCGTTCTGAATGTTGAAGTGTGATAAAGGTCCATACCCTTTTAAACTCATTTTCTTGAAAAATTGAACCTATTTATTAGCTTTGTTGGCTTTGCAGGTACATTTATGCATATAATATATGCACATCCTTACAGTAAATATTGCCTATGTTTATATTGGAATTTAACTTCAAAACTAAATCACGACAGCGGCCATACATGATATGGTCATGTTATCAAATAGCTTGATTATGGATTTGTTTTCGGCTTTTTCTGCTAAATTCCAGATGAATTAATTGGCAAGTAATACCAAAAAGTAAGAATTATCATAGAAATACCATTGAAGGCTAAGAGCTCCCCTCCCACCTCCTACCCCCCGTTATCCGCAGGTCATTTAATGCCTGCTATTGATTTGACACCGTTCTGATACAATAAGGAATTTAATCTAAAGAATTTAACGAATTTGTAATCTAGTATTGATTTATCAGAAATGGCTTACATCAGCTGTGACGACAGACTAAATTATTGTGATCAGTATTCTATGTGATGGCGCAAATCCAAACCGCAAGAAATAGTTTGCAATGCTGCCCTCTCATCGATTATAAATTACGAATTAGGCGCACCCTCTCTATCATTAGATATTTCATTTTGAACTATATATACGGATACAATAACTATGTCTTCTGAGTGACTCCTCTGCCCATGCATCAAAACACCCTGTGGTTGCGATATTTTGGAACAGGAAAAGGTGCTTTAAATTAAAAAATGAGCAAGAATATGGCCTTAAATACAGATAAAAAGGAAACAAAACTTTCTAATGTACCTGTAGATAAAATAGGGAAAATTAAAAGATAGACAACAGCAAGATCAGAAGAATCAAAGGGAATCCGTGCTCAAGAAGAGAAAACACAAACTAAGGGTTTAATACAAGAAAGTGAAGAAAGCAGATCTCATATTACTTTACGTGGAGGCACTTTGCTATTGAAAGCTGTAAAAACGACATTTTATATTACATATTGATCTTGGATTTACCGTATGATTACTAGACGCCAGAGCAATAGCATGAGTAACTGCAATAGCTTTCTCGCAACGTGTGTTTCAATAGTTGCTGTTAAACAGCTTGAGAACTAGATGAGTTGCCGTGGTGACAGATCAAAAAGAATTATTTAAATACAAGTTTCCTATTTTGTATGTAAAGAATACGAATACATCAACTCTATCAATTGACATGACAGCGTTAAGTTCTTTCCTTGAACATAATCTACCTTTTTATCTTCGCACTCAAAAGTATTGACTGAGATTGCCATCAACAGCCCCTTGCCTGAAAGTCTTGATCGGATTCTTTGATTCACAACAAGTATGCAACAAACAGGTATATTCTTTTTGAAACTAACTAATGTGTTACCATAGGCATCTAGAAACATCAACCTCAATTTTAAACCTGTAAGTACATCCTCAAAGTAACTTCCTTCTTCATTTCTTTCCATAAGGCGATTAGATCGCAAACTAAAGAAATCCTTCAATCTAAGGATATTAGGACACACAAAGCATCTGGTTAACGTGGAGCAAATACTAGATTATCGTTTCACTAGTGTCAGAGAGGAAAAAATGCACCTGTAGTTGCTAAAGATTTAGGCAGCATTTGTTTTAGTTCCCACAGTTATTTAGTTGACAGACCGCCTAAAAGAGCTCATAGCTGAACCTGACAAACGAAAGTTGATTATTAGTTACACAACACTCTTTTGATTTTTTAAAAATTGGTTTTTGGTGCTGTTTATAATTAGGATCAGAAAAAAGTTGTCGCAATTCTGTACCTTCTTCGTTTTGCAGGTATATTTGACTTTTGATAGAAAATTTTAGACAAAGATATGTTTTTACACTATGAAACGTAGCAAACCATTTCTTACGTGCTCTTCATACTGGCACACAAGGGTACAAGGTAATTACCCTATACAGAGTTATCTGCATTAACACAATTTCAGTAAAAGGAATCAGTAAAAAAGAGTAATGTAAAGGTAAACAGTGCTTCGAATACATATATTTTATTGATTGCATTTAACTAAAATTGTACTTCAAATGCGGTAGTTTACATTTTATAGATAACTCGATTCCATCGATAACTTCATAGGGAGTCACCTCTTCAATTCACCTCCAGTTCTGTACTGAGTATACGTAAAATATATACTGATAAACACTTGTCGTCTGATTGTGCTTTCGCTTGCTCTCTAGATATGTATATAAGTGCCCTAGAGATTAAAGTTTATCTGACTAAGATACTTCAGTTTCATCTTAACAAGACTTATGGCTAGGGTGACCAATGAGACAAAGGCCGAATGTCGGGTCATAACTGCAAAGAGGTTTCCATCCCTTGCAAAATTTAGATTGCTGACAATGGTGTTGTCGAGTTGAAACGTCATGTTGGCGGTATAAAGTACCAGCGGCAGGAATAGGTATTAAAAGATTTCGTTTTATTAACTTGAAAGCAGCTGAAGTTCATCTCAGATTTGAGCATCAGGAGAGCAAAGGTTACACCTTGACCAAATTGGATTGTTTTCCTGAGAGTTCTTTGATCGTTGTGATCTGACACTCGACTAATCTATTGGATGGTAGTTGTATTTGGCCACTAGGGATTAAAGTCTCACTATTTGGCAAATGGAACAAAGGGTCATTATCAAAAAAGATTGTTGAAGCCCTAAGCGAAGAAACAAGGCTTCAGGTGTTGAATAACGGTGGTATCTCGGGTGTCTTAGACGAAGTTAAAAGTATTTCATACTGACAGAGAACAAACTTCTAACATTTGTGCAAACATTGCGTGATAAACTTCGTGAACATTGACTGCAAAGGTTGGTTGCCATTGAAATGGAGAAGTCTTGATTGTAGATGAGTCTGTAAATGTGTTTACGTGCAAAAAGAACAGAGAGCTTATTCTCAATGCGTGCAGTCAGTTCTTCTCGGCTTCTGTTAAAGAACAGAAAGGTTTCCATTTATTGTAAACATGTTTTCAGCAATTGCGCCCAGATAGTGAGAACCTGGATCACATGAGATTGTAGAGGGAGACGTGGGTTGCAAATTGGTATCTTAGTAAGAATAGCTTTGCAACTATTATTCCACCAAATTGAGGCCTATAAATGGGCCAGTTAGTATTAAATTTTAAAAGGGGACGAAGTAGTGTTGTGATAGATTTCGTAGCAATTCATCAAAATGAGTTATTGTACAAAGAAGATTCTGCAGTTTAACTTTGTTGGACGATAAAGGTGTGTTTGTAAATGCTGAAACTTTGACCGGTGATTCTTGCTTCAGTTGGCAGAGCTTGCATGTCCTCAATTGTTTAAATAAATGGTTTTTTTTGTTCCGTTTAATTATCAAGAATTTTGACCATAACACGACATACAAAAATGGAAAGCAGAATGGGAGCTAAAGACAAATCAATATTAGGGGGTTTAGACCCACGACGAGTACAAACAGAACTTTTTTTGAGGAGGGAAGGGGGGCATTTGTCTTTCGCCAAAGGTATTCGTATTGACAACGAGATTAAGTAATAATAACAACCAGTTGCTTGAACAATATTCAAATGACTGGGATATATTTCAGTATGGTTGAGTAAACCAATATCTACATTTTCAATACTTTCTGCAATCATGGAATTGCAAATTACATGGAAAGTTCGTGATCTAGAAAGGAATCTTCTACTTGCTAGCGCTTGTGGAGAGAGCACAGCAAGTGATATCTAGTTTGTATTTGCCGTATTATTTTGTATAACTCTAATTTCATGATCGTTATCAAACAGGTAATTTTCATAGCAGTAATGAAAAGCTAGCTCAACAAAACAGGGAACAGCAAAGTAGGCCTTAAGTCTTGCTACTTTTCATCAATTCATCAAGTAGCAGCAACCTACGTTTTGTCCATAGATCACAGCGATAAGTTTTAGTATGCTTTTACCTCACTGTCGTGATTATTCTCTACAAACAAAGCATATCAGTACTGTTTTCATAAAATACCAACACATATTTCTAAAATTTCTCAAAGATCTTTAGGGTTCTCGTTACTTCTCAATATTCCTTTTTACGAGTATTGCGGAGGTTTTATCTTATACCTGTTTGGGCCTGGACAGCAATTAAAACTTCTCCAATTTTGAATCTGAACGTTTTATTTCAATCACAGTAAAGAAGCTTCCCGTGTTATGTATAGTTTCTATATACACATTTCCTGTCGATTTTAGAGCGCTCAAAGTGATCCAAAAACTCGTTCTAAACGTAAGCTGTTGAGAACGAGTTTCAAAAATTATCCCTACGCAATGCACAGAATGTGGGCGTTGCTGGAATCTCATACTTGTGCATATACTCTTCGTGGATCCAAACCTCCCCATTGTTAAGTGGTAGTGGCGAAAGTGACATGCAAGGGATTATTAACATCAACCTTGATATGTGGTTGCGAGATCAAAATTTATGATCACTAGCTTTATCAACTGGCAAAGGGGAAAGACAAAACGAATTTAGTCATTGGTTTTGTGATAATAACCAAAGAGTTGCTACCTTGTTGAACCATGATACCTCTTTTTGAAATTTTATGAAGCTCGCTCGGGAGTTAGTCCCAGAGAGTTATTAGGATTTAACGCGGATGCATCACAACTGAAGCAGCTACTTCTTTAAGGGCAATGAAGTTGTCACGAGGAATACAACTTAACTCACTAAAGCAGTCAATAAATTCTTGGGAAACAGATTTTCAATCAGTAACAACTGAATAGATACGCTGAATAGGCTCACTATCTACTAACCCGAGAATTGCTTATCAGGAAGTATCAAATGCAATGAACTTTACCAAGTCAATGAACTTGCCTTTATGAAAGTGGAAGAAGTAAATCGTTCAGAGACTGGGATGTACGTACCGTTTGGAGAAGACAACTTTATTGCCGTTGGCTTGAGAGGACGTTTCGGCTTAAGCTTGATAATGAAATATTGTTGCTAAGGAAGGGTATTACATTAAAGGCCAGTGTCGATCATGAAGATACAGGTAATTTGTTAACTATGTATGAGTCCGTTGAAGTCAGATGCTATTAAAATAGCATCTTTTGCTGTCGAAGTGTCTTATAAATTGACAATATCAATAAAGAAATTTCCCACGTGGCTGATGTCCCTTGACAATTGTCAATGTTATGAATTTTTCGTTGTTGGCATAAATAATTAAAGTGGCTTTGAAGCCCACATTTTCTGCAAGCTTTTCCACAAGCAGAACATTGGTGCTATTTCAGGCTACGCTTTGATGATGTACTATGTTTAATCTATTTGTCTTGAGTTGTCGAAGACTTATGGCACGACTTGTGATTCTTGTGATTCTTGAGTTTTATGAGATGATAATTGCTTTGCTGATAAAGGACGTAAAACCTTTCATACATGATCAAGAGATGGGGGTATTTGGGGCTCATTTCTTTCAAGTGCCTTTTGAGGTCCTCTGCAGATTTCCTACTTTGATCGTATGCTGCAAGTAGAGATATTTCTCATGTAACAAATCTTATTTACGAACCCAGGAGACAAACACACCTTTGACGAGTGTCTCCTTCAAGAGATCAAAGTTATAGACATCACTGAGCTTGCATAACTCCATAATTAAGTGAACAAATGTGTAATACAAAGGCTTTTACCTTCTGTGGCTTGGAGTCGGATTCATTATCAGATATAAAGCTCCCATAGCTTCCATAATTTAGCTGAGGTAGAGCGATCAAAGTTGTGCTCTTTTGACGATGGAAAGGTGCCCATTTGAAGAATTTAGAGGAGACTGAGCAGAAACAAGGAGAGATTAAAATCAAAGTTACAATTTTACAATAGTGTACTTATCTACTGTCACAATAATTGCACTTTTGGCCACTCTGCCACTGTGCAGTGGTGTGGTAAGTCGCTTTTGTTAAAAATAACATAAATTGAAATCACACACATTAATCTAGATCATAAGCTAAAAGTAATTTCATTATCCCTGATGAATTTTTATGTTGTTAGAACTTAGAGTCTGATGACAAAAGAGAGGATGTCTTTTTCCCCCTTTAAGAGCATCAATCAAGGAGTCCGTACCAGAATGTATTTTTAGAGTAGAGAGTTAAATGATCAAGCAAAAGGTTCACACATTTGTAATCAGTATTCAAAATTGTAGCTCAAAACATAAATACCCCAGAAAACATAGAAAAACTATAACATTAGAACGGCTTGCTGAGCGCAACCTTTTGGAATTTTGTCCCCTTTTCAGGCTATACACTTCTATACATTTATATTTTACAATAATATTAAGAGAATGTTTAAGAGAATTTTAATTATACTAAAAGCATAAAAGTATTGTAGAACATTAACAGAATAAAAGAACTCATGTTTATTGTAACAAGAAAGCTCAACTCATCAGACCTTCGTTAAGAAATTTAAACCCGTGTAAAAAGGAATATTCTTTGTTAATCATACGTGAAACGTGAAATGAAGAATACGCAGAAGAAATTCTTACAACTCCCCTTAGGAAAAAAGCAGTACTACGTTCCAAACCATCAAATTGATGTTGTTAAACGGATTCCTTAGAACATAGAGAGGTCTCTCGTTTTTCTTATGGTCAATAACTTTAAAAAACAGTCATCCATGTATTTGTGGTGCCCAAAGTAAAGCGTTCCAGAAAGTTAGCTTGAGTAACACTACTGCAAAAGTTCTCGCCATCGTTCTGCCCTTGAAAATTGTTTTGTGTCATTGTGTATCAGGTCGTTGACTCTACCATTTTCTTCTTGAACACCAAAATTTCTTCGAATACTATTCGGGATCATTTCTCGGTCCCCCGAGAGCTCCGTATTTCCTAAATTTTCCCCTTCTCTCTAAAGTATAGCACCTCATGTTGACTCTGAAATAAGAGAATTTTCAAACATTTCATTTTAAAAACGTTGACAGGTCTGGTGCAAACACCATTAATGTTATCTTTGTATTTGGTAAACAATCTCCTTCATGACCCAAGCAATGAGCAATTTACGAAGAAATTTTAATTTCATTGTATAAAGGATGACGGGGAGCATGAAGTATAGAACATCCTTCGTACTTAATTAATCCCCTGCTTCACGTGACTAGGAGATTTTTCTGGGTCGTTCATCAGGAGCTTCCTCCAGATGCACCGGAGTTTAGAGGCACTAGTATTGGTTGCACTAAACTATGGTTTTGTTCAACTATCCACTGCCCTGTGCCAACGGCTTCACTATTACGTCGGGAGAACGAGCTTGCTATCCTTGCTCCGGGGAACCTTAGTGTGTAGTTAAATGTCTGACATAAGGCCATTGTACAAATACATACTGTTTTTACTAAGAATTACCTTATTGGTTACACTTGATAAACATTTGCCCCTTAAAATGATCTACACCCCTTCCCTTCCGAAATATATTCTTGGCTAGATACCTGGCAAAGACTTACTTTTCAGACATGAAACGATTGCATTTCTAGCTTCCTTCAATATCATTTATCCGTATAATGATTTGTGGTCACCATAACATCATTACAGTTGAGTATTTCTTTATTATATTGGCTTTTTAGAACTACCGTTCTAGTTTATAGAAAATTCTTTGCTTTGAACAAAACCGAAGAATAATATTCTGCTCACTTCAAGAGTTGCCGAGGCAAGTATTTATGGGTAGAGATGATGTCGCTATACTTCGTCCAAGTCTCATAGATTGGTAGTGTCAGAATCTTTCAAAATTACTGTAAATCAAACGCGACAATCATGTGATAAAGTTCTATGAAAGTGATGTTATAATCTGATTGTGAAAAAGACAAAGAAGACGGGAAGAACAAACATGAGTGTAGATTTTATTGGATTCTATCTCTGGGCCTATTCCTGTCAGGACAAAGGTGTAACACCCATTGCTAATGTTGAAACTTCAGTCAGCGGCTAATGCTTGTTTTGTATCGTGTACATTGTCAGGTACGTATATTCACAGCACATTTTAAGTACATCATTTTTAAATGTCAAATGGATTTCTTTGGTATGATAATAGTAAAAAGCATTATTTGGTTAAAAGAAAGTCGTCGCTCGACATAGCATGAAAAAGTGCAGGTTTTTGAAAATAAACTATTTACATAATATTAATAATATAATATGTCTGCATGGAATATTTTCTTAAACAAAGCTTAAACTATGTTGTTGCAAAAAGAGATATTCTATAAGCAAAAATTTTGGGGGGGTTGAATGAAGACTTGAACTTAATAGAACTGGCGATTAAAGCCTTGAACGTATTAGGCAAACGCTAAAAGATTCTTTAAACAGTCTAAATATTATACAAACATTTAAATGCAGTTAATTCCAACCGCAGTTATATCACAATCTCTTACCTTTTGAAAAAGTTCCAAAGACAGGTTCGCTTACAACCTTCCTTTTCTCTTGAAAATAAGAAGGAAAATATTTATATCTGATACAATAGTTGTTAAAGCGTGTACGAAATTGAGTGGTTGTGCTACTTACATATAAAATATTACACACTTTGCAACGTAGAATCTATACCACATATTTTGAACTACAATTTAGAGGGCCACAACGGATGCTGAAATCACGGTCTTTATTTTGGTTTGAAAAAGAAATTTTTCCGCTCTCTGCATGTTTTACAACCCTTATTCTCTTAACCTCCACCCCTCGGTAGTCTTGCACGCACCAGTTTATCTTTAAGCGATTTTGAAAAAGAGAGTGATTTTCGAAATGAGATGACTGGTTTCAGAGCGAAAAATGTTTTATGTTCGTCATCCCATGCCAGTATATTGATATCATCCAAAATAATTTTGTTTACCGTTCCATTAAGCGCTGGATGATATGATAATGCTAACACATCCCTAAAAGCGTTTTGTGCCGAATTTTCATTAGAATCCCTGGGCGTAAGAAGTTCCTGGTTATCTACGGCTCTTGCCCGTGTTAATTATGAATTAATTAATTATTTATTGTACCCGCAAGCCAACAACCATCCCGCGAGGTCCTTATATCTTTTTCATAAAGATCAATGTCCAAACAAATTCGTCTGGATGCGAAGTGCCTGGCCGTAAGAAATTACTTATTTAGTACGGTATGAAATGGATGGCACGATTTAAAATGTAAGTACTGGTGCGTGTCTGTGGGTTTGACGTACAAGTCAGTAGTTAGTCTATAAATTTCACAAGTCAATTTGAGATCCTAGTCATCTCTCAATCTTCCTTATTGTCGTGAAAACCTTTTATCGGAATGTTAGTCATCTCTCAATCTTCCTTATTGTCGTGAAAACCTTTTATCGGAATGTTAGTCATCTCTCAATCTTCCTTATTGTCGTGAAAACCTTTTATCGGAATGTTAGTCATCTCTCAATCTTCCTTATTGCCGTGAAAACCTTTTATCTCGCAATTTACTACAGCGCCCCACAATTAAACACTCACTCTCGAATAAACGCCCATTTACATCAAAGAAAACGACCTCTTAGAATATAATACTGGATGCAACTATTTGTGGAATTTTGATGCAAATAACCATAGAATTTTCAAATCACGATAATTTTAAGGACGATTTGTAAAAAAACCTTCTCTGAAAAGTTATTGGTAGCAAAATATTGAAAATGTAATGATTTAGTAAACAACCCCTCTTTTGAAAACCCTTAATATACCCCCTATATTGTTCGTAGAAATGTTTATAAAAGCCTTGGGCTTGTATTCGAAGCATACCTGTATCTATTTTTACATATTTGCACATTTTGGAATAAATTATCCATCATCCTGATCAAATTTTTGAAAGAAGCTCTAAAACCAGAATATTTTCACGGGAGACAGTCACTTCTATCTAGCAGTGCTCAATGAATTGAACGCAGAGCAATTTCTCCAACTCCCGCATAATATATCTTTCCGGAAAGAAGAAATTACTATCTATTACTAGTATATAGTTTATTTAACTTTAATGTATCTTTCCTTAAATATTATTAATTAAAGTAACTAATCGGAGAGATAGATATGCGGTGTGAAAGCATATACAATATCTCTTTATGACAGACTAGGTAAACCAACAGTTCGCTCAGTTACCGGATAGCCCAGACTCCGCTGGGTTGGTCATGGTGTACCTCAAAACTAACCTCTGTCAGCACATCAAAGTAAATGGCAGAACCAGTAAATGACGCCCCAGGAAGACGTAGAGTGAGACCATCGGGGAGGTTTCGCGTGCCTGTAACCTGACCATGGACATGGTGGATGATAGGGATGCTTAGAGAGACAGGTTATGTGAAGCCAGCAGGCAGTCCAACATCCTGGAAAGGTTTTAACAGACCTAAAAATGCACGAAGAAAGAGGAGAAGTCAATCAGAACTTCAATTATAAGAGCATTCGAATATCTGACTGCGTAGTGCCGTATTAACAGGAAAACCAGAGCCCTAACAACTAACATTTTACCCTGCTTTTACTTTTGGAGAATGGAACCGATATTTCATTATATAAGCCCAGTTTTAATGAAATGGCAAAGTTTGTTGCTTTCATTGTGTAAGCGATTATAGCAATGAAAAGTGAAATGGCTTTTAAACAGAACGTCGTCTGAATTCAAATTTCGTTGTGGCTCGCTACACTTGCACAGTCCTCCAATATGCCTCACTTTCCTACGACTTGCTGCATCACCAATCTCATTAAAGTATGTAATAGTTATATCTCTTGTAATAGTTAATTATGTGTGGGTTACACGCTTTTTTAAGTCAAACTTGAAAACTGAAACAACTGAAACAACGTTGCAACCATGAAATTGCTTTTAGCATAATCGAAAACTACAGTTAAAATGCACTCAATCTAAAGTATTAACGTTAATTTACTTACTCACAGAGCCTTCAATAGTAATTTGTTGAAGGGAATCCTAACGTCATCTGCAAACAATGCATATTACCATCTTGGACGTTTAAATAAGACTGACAGTGATATTTAGAGCATAATAATAGCCTGATATATATTTCGTTCTGTCTCCGGGAAGGGTTTCGTTATTCAGTGAAGATGTTGTCGAAATGCCTTTCATGCATCAGTGAACATGCTTCAAAGTAATCAAGTGGCTGTGCTGAAGTGTTTCTGGCCTTTTC
>JAAAKM020000498.1:11499656-11515379 GCA_010016025.2 Alatinidae sp. Z8VKAUB7J3
TCGAAATGCCTTTCATGCATCAGTGAACATGCTTCAAAGTAATCAAGTGGCTGTGCTGAAGTGTTTCTGGCCTTTTCCTTTTCCGCAAACCAAAATTTTGATCATGACATACCATCTGCCGTACAATGTTGCTTCCCAGTTGTTATTTCGATGTCGAAGCGACATCACCTCTCACCCTAAATCCATATTGCTTACACGTTATCATCTTTAATGAAAATGGGCTATCGCGCTAAGTATCAAATTCCTATGTAAATCTGTATAAGCCTTTCCCCCTTCATTGTTAGCTTTGTATAACTTCATACTCAATCAATTTTTGTGTCACCAATTTCATGGTAATTGTGCATAAATTTAAGATACCTTCAGTGTAATAAGCTCTCTTCAGGCGTGGACGTTACAGATATTACGGATAATGTAATGCCGACGAGTAATAAGTGAAACTCTAATAAGGAGGATTTTGACAACGACTCTTCTTACTTATTTTCACTTTCATTGGTGGCGCCACTGTGGTATTAGGGGTGCTGGTGCACCGTCCACTTTTTTACCAAACAATGTTTTCTCTAGAAAGGAAAACAAAGTAAACAATGAAACAAGGAAGAAGAGAGGAAAAGAAAGTCCTTAATCAAATCATAGTGTCAAAGACGCAAAATCTTCTGAATACCGACTGCTGGAAAAACCTTTGGTTATACCTTAGCCCTCTTCCCTTTGACTTGGTGGCACCACACTTGACTTTCTGCTCTATGTGATAACGCCCAATTTAGTTTTTATCACAGCAACAGCCAAGAAACAGGTGAGTTCTTCTTTTGTGGATCAGAATTAAATAGCGCTATGTCTTGTTTTTTACAAGTTATTTCCAGCTGTCATTCCCTCACGCGTCTGACTGTAGGAGCTCCCTCCAAAGTCTGGCTAAATTTCTATTTGAAGGCAAACGTCTTCCACACATTGATTACAATTAAAAGTAATTTATTACGTATTGCCTACGTCGAGGACTACAACCCGCATTTGCTTTTAGAAAAGATGCCAGAGAAGTTTTAAATATGCTACCAGGAAAGTAGAAACTCGGAACCCACTCAAGAGCGGTGCACATTCTATTAAATGAGCTAAAGTAACCCCCAGTCTATTTATTTTTAGTCACTTTACTTCCCAGTCCTCCACCGCTGGACATCGACATTTAGCTCTACTCAGATTTCGAGAACATCTTGTTTGCGCCATGTTATTTTACCGTAGAAGGACTGCCATCCACTCTGTCAATATGTCAAAAGCACTCTGAAAGTTTTAAGTTATTATTGACAATATTTAAAACCTAAAATCTTCGTGTTTTTATAATACCTAACAAGCATGTAGTTTAAATTTGCAAAACAACAAGACATATCTAGATCTATGGTCTTCCATGTAAAGTGTTGCGGTTCGAAATGTATGCGTCATAGAGATTAGAAAGTAATTGGTCCTTGATCACAAAGATCAGCTCAGAACTACTTAAATGACTTGTCATATCTTTACACCACTAAGATAAACTCATTCACCTTAAAACCATTTTGGTCCAGTTCTTCGTTAGCAATTCAACCCTATCAAAGTTGTATTTCTATCACCAGTTCATAAATAGCTTGCATTATTTGTATTGTACATTCTGTATCGTCCATCACAAGGAATGGTAAAAGGTTTACAACGGAGAGGAAGGCAGCTGAGAATCTGGTTTAACTATTTCAAAAATTAGAATTTTCTCTGATTAAAGACAACATTAGGCAAGGCAGGATCAGACATGGAATGTAGAAAATATGTCAGGCCATGGGTGCACCAACGATCTACCAAAACTATGGTTGATGATGATGATGATGATGATGATTATATATTAGAGATATGAAGGAAATAAACCACTTAGATTGCAAACGTGATGTACTCTTTTGCTCCAAATACGTTGTTTTATGGTCTGACAACGTCATACGATAGTAAGCAATCAGGAGACAGCGCTTAAAATTTAGCCGAGTCGTTAGATGCTTTTTGGGAATCTCGCAGGCTGAAGAATGCTGTGTCCACAATCTTCTGCAACCGTTGCATTCTCTAAAATATTTACCTTTCAGTTTTCTTAAGATGCACGCCCTGAACATAACATGATACCTTGTAGCAGGACCACAGATTTAGAAAGTTAAATTTTACACGAGTAATAGTATTAACATGGCTCATCAAGCTTTAAAACATAGCGTCAATGCAGTACATAATTGCCTCTCAAAACATCACTCTCGATTCTGTGTTTCTCGTCTTGGTTCTTGCCTTAAATGCAGCGCTTAAGCAAAGTTTTATAACACTCAAAGCACTGATTTGCCTCGGATTTGCAAAAACCTGCGTACAAGAGAGTCTACACTATACGATTTTAGAGTTTTGTAATAGAGACACTAGCCTCAGATGATTTAAGTATCAATATAGTTACAGATCATTCAGGTATAATACGATCAAGGACACCATGGGCGTTGATCCGTGTTGAAAAGTAGCGGGAAGGGGCGGATGGGGAAAGATTGCAGGTCGTCGGTGTTGTTTCTATGCTTTACCTTATACCATAGTGATTCAGTACTGGTAAAAAGAAGTAAATGAAATAATTAAAGCAACAGTAACCACAAGTAGTCGGATACAGGCACTGCTGCCTCTGCCAACAATTTTTAGTATCTTCGGATGTCGGGGATAATATTAAAATAGCATACAAAAGTGCTTCCCAACCTTTATGGTTCGATTCCTCTCATGTTACAGAGTCTTGGGAGCAAGTCCCTCCTTTCCTACCCGTTTCTTTCCCTTGCCAAATATTTTCTCTTCTAAATTTCCAAATTTCTCCTCTGGAGGGGAATTTCCTCCCAGGTGAAAATTGCTGCCATATATGTATCATGAAAGATCAGCGTAAGCTTGCATGACCTTCTCACTTTTTTAAGGCAGCTCCATGCACAACGTACGGCAAGTGAACGATAGTATGCGTTACAACCGCCCCAAGACATCATTTTTTCTGATACATAGTAGCCTCCTCCAAATTGCCATCTCAATAAATGCCCTAGATAATGAAATAACTTTTGCACACTATAATATATGACATAAGAATCCAATTCTAAACCTCTTAATGAACAATGGGAGTGGAGGAAATTGCCGGATTTTAATTATTGTCGCTTTTTTCCGGCTTGCTATCCCTAAATTATGACGCTAATGAGCCCAATGACTGTATCGATGCCAACCTGTGTCTTAAGCAATCAAGTCTTGCCAGTCTTTTATTCAGGTCCCTATATTTGTAATCTAGGCACTGGCCTTGGTTTTCAATATTGTGACAGCTGTAAGCGACACTATGGTGTTGGACTTTCCCCACAACTTCAGCAATCAAAAAGATTAAATGAAATCGAGAAGTTAAAGCGATTACAATATTGTTGAATGGATGGCATAGTGTAGAACATTGGAGAATATCTGACGTTGATGCTTTCGCAACATAAATGCCCTCTGGAGCAAAGCTGCAATGAAGGATTGATATTACTTACAGCATACATCTTCATAATATTACTTTACATACTTTTTAAACTCCATTATCCCTCTTGAGTTGAAGTAAAAGTATAAGCTTCAGGAATGTAGACATTAGAGATATATTTGAGCTGTTTCCACCTCTCAGTTAAACTTTATGATGTGTAGTATAGTTTAACCGAGCTAGGTCTGCATAACATTGTTTTGATCTGCTGGCTTGTGCAGCTAGTGATATCTTCACGCCTTGTTACCCAATGTTCCCATATACACTAATTCCTATTTCATTTATTTGGCTAAGTTGCGGTCACACACACCAAAGTGAAACGGATTTTGCGCTTCGGAATCTGAGGTGTCAAATCTGTCTTGGTATTTCAGTTATCCCAGGGCTTGGGATCACACTGCAAAATTGACTCACAGCAGGATCTAAACACCCAGATCAGATTGTGCCTTTCTTGCACAGTTTTTCACGTGCGATATCTCTGAACATGTTTGTATTTGGCGGGGAAATTTATTTTGAGTTTGAGTTTGAGTTTACCCAGGACCTTTCAATAATCTGTCAAAGGTTACTACATGACTGGTTAATTACATTTGGGGTTGTAAATGCACTACTCGACCCGGTGAATGTAATCCGAAACCCTTTTGTTCTTTTTGACGTTGCTATGGAAACTCAACCCCGTCGGATCTGAAGTGGGACAAAATATCGTTTCCCTGATCAAAACCCGCTGTTTCGCTGCGGTCAAAAGTGGCAGTGTGACTACAGCTATACTTTGCACACAAACAGAAATAGACTCTCATATTGCTACTATCATGAAAAGGGATGCTTTTTTCTATTTCCAGATTATAAGAGTGATATCCAACGATAAAGATTAGAGATGTAATAACCTTATTTAGGAGTTAAAGTTCATGGGAAATTGCCAAAAGCTTCAAAAGGAAAGTTCAAGCAAAAATGCTTTCTGAGTTGAACAATTTTGAGAGTTGGACAAAATTTAGAGTTGGAGAATTAATTTTCAAATGCCTCAAATACTGAAGGATTTTAAAACATGGTGTATTCGGAAAAGCCTCTTTAAGAAAGCTAGAGCCAACAGAACCTAAAGAGGTGTCAGCAGTAGTTACTTCACTAAAACACAAGAGGAAATACGCTCGCGTTTTATTTAAAGTTTGTTCATGTAATAACATTTTTAGACACGTATACTCGACAAACTTTACTTGGATAAAGGTTCACAAATAATCAAACACCATAGTATGTCAGAAGCATGCCAGAATGGTCGCTGAAGTGGTTTTATTAAAAGTATAGAGTTACGTCCATGTTAAGCGACTATATTATGAGAACTAAAAGTTTGGAAGGGATGGCTACGCCAGGAAGGAATAAACATAGTAGATCGATAGAAAGACCAAGAAAAAGCTATCTGCATTGAGTAGAAAGATAATAGATCTGTAACGTCAATAGAGATCATAAAGATGGTGAAGAACCGTGGGAAAATTTGAGACATAACAAACCAAGCCTGTACCTGACATACCACAACGATAAAGGGGACATGTTAAGCTTATTTGTAACATGCCAGAGGTCTTGTATGAGACGGACCTGTTACTTTGAGCATGTTGATTTCTGGCCGAAATATCCCTTTCTATCTGTGCATAAATTACATAGCGCGAGAGATCAAAGCAGAAATATACCAATTAGTAATGATTGAAACATCATTTCCTTCCATTTCTAAACATGTAACCCCTTATTCAAGATTATAATGAATTGTTTATGAATCGGTCATCTCTCCTAATGCTAAGCATTCAGTGGTTTCCATTCCTATCCATCGCTCTAAATTTGAACTCTGTCAGTAGCAGTTAGATTAGTTATTTTAACTTTAATGATCATTGTTCTTTCACATTCACTTACATAGAGTTTCTATACAATACCTGTAACTTTAACATTACACCCACCACAGTTTCAATTTTGAATTAAATCAAATTGATCCAAGTTTATCGAAATTGATCTTAATTAGTTTGAATTGATCTCAATGTCTTCATTAAATTCGCAAAAGATCTTGTTAATAGGACCACTGGAATGGGAAGTAACGAAACACTACGTTGTGATCTGCCTATTTAAAACTCTGTGCAATGACCCAAGTCTGTACTGTAACTGAGTGTCAAGAAGGTGCTCATGGAAACAAGGAATATTGTGATCAAGGAAAAACAGTTGCATTGATATGCATTGAAACGATCAATATACTTTCATAGTTACTTTAATGTTTTTCATGAGCTCCTTATTTCAAACTTTAAGAACATGTGCGTCAATCAGCATGAGGTGAGGGGAACATGTACCCTCCATTTTCTATGCAGGGAGGGCACTATATATTCAGTCCCTTTCTACCTTTTTGGAAGGTAATGCTTTGGTTAACAAGTACAGAGGTTATAATTTGTTAGGCGTCCTTTTAACTCAAGAATTTTAACTAATAAATTTGCTAACTTATGGCATGATGCATGGAGAGATGCTACCATCTTTGCTGAGAACATGCTGCTACCATTTCCTCTCTTAATTCATTAAATAACCTTTGAGCCTTTTGGGGGGAGATGGGTGTGTCTCGAGGAGAAAACAGTCATTATCCTGTTAACGTGTTGATCCTGCAATCGTCATGGGATAGGCCGAGACTTAAAACCAACAAAAGAACAAGAGCCAAAACATTTGCAGTACATTAAAAAAAATATCAAAATTTCAATTTATATCAACCAACAATAAAGGGAGTCTGCCATTGGAGGACGTCTAAGAGGCGAGAGATTGATCGATATGTAAATGCAGTATGCTATTCCGTGTTACAAGACTTCTAAACTTGGCAACGGGTCATTGCAGCTCTGCTGTGGCACTTTAAATCTTATGATAATATATTTACGGTTAGAACAGTGATTTCCAACATTTTAATTGCACCGTGCACCTCCTTATCTATTGAAAGATTTTGTCAGCGCAGCCCCTAGACATCTTGTAAAAATATTAAAGGGCTTCAACCTGATATTAATGAGCTGCAAATACAAACTGCAGACATGAGTTTGTCATCCACAACAAAAGGTATGAACTTAAATTTATTAAACTGACACCTCAACTGTAATTACACCCTAATTGCCCCCTTCACACCCCTCCCCCTGAGTGTACCAAACGCTCAGAAGAAGATGGTGCCCCCATATTGGAAACCAATGTTCTAGAAGGACAAGGAACATGTCCACAATAAAGCACGAAATTGATAGATCACCTGAAAATCTAATAACATTCTTCACAAAATAAGCTACCCACAAGAATTTAATTGAAAAAGGAAATTCTAGCATACTATTCATCCATCAGCACAACTTTTCGTCCGGGCATATAATATCGTTGTGTAGAGAAGGTATGGATTGGCTGAAAGGTAACGTTCTAAAGACCCAATTAAAAGAATTTCAAATTTATATTCTCTGACTAGTAGAAAATTTGAAATTTGCATAATTTCATTCTCGCCACTCTGTCCTTAGATTTCCCGGAATATTTTTCTAAGCCTCCCTACAGCCTCTCTATTGGCTCTAACAAACTGAATGTCAACACCTGACCAAAAAATTGATTCACTAAAGCGTAGTAAAGTTTGCAACACTATCAACACCAGATCTCGCAGTTATCGATTAAAAATTATTTTTTCTCTCATGAGAAAGTTATTCCATACACCACAATGGTTACCATAAACCCAAATAGTATGAATGACACCTAGCTTTGCACTGGTACTTAACAATTCAGGTCCAAGGGTGCAAAGTAGGCCATTACTAGTGAGAAAGTTTTGAAAAAATCGATCTCCTCTTTCCTTTTGATCTGGCGGGTTTTACATGCTAACCGCAGTTATTGATAAAAATTGAAATATAATTAGCTTACACTAAAGAAGATCTGAATATTGACAAGATAAACCTACAGAATTCATTGCAATGCAAAAAGCGCATATTAATTGATAGCGTTACGAAATAATTTAAGTGTAAGTCTCCGCAATATTTGTCACCACTACCATGACCAAAACTACTGTACTATCTCCCTTATTTACACCAATGGTACTACTTTTCTACTTTGACTCCAAAGTTAGTGTTTCTACTCCTTCTACTGCCCTACTGCTGCTCCCTCTGCGATAACAACAACAACTACTACTGCTGCCATCCTACGACGAAAACCTCGACTACGACTATTACTACAACTATTGTTATTACTACAAATTACTATTACTACTACCACAACTACTGCTATTACCACTACTACTACTACTACCACCACCACTACTACTAATACTACTACTACTACTACTGCTACTACTACCGTTACTACTACTTTTACTACTACAACTACTGCTATTACCAACACCACCACCACCACCACCACTACTTCTACTACTACTACTACTACTACTACTACTTTTAGTACTACAACTACCGCTATTACCACCACCACCATTACTACTTCTACTACTACCATTACTACTACTACTACCACCACCACTACTACTAATACTACTACTACCACCACCACCACCACTGCTACTAATACTACTAGTACCACCACCACCACCACCACTACTACTACTACTACTACTACTACTACTGCTCCAAACACTAGTGCTGCTATAATTGCTTTGATCTAAGGAGTGTACTTACTCAATAGTAAAGGGCGTAGGCCGACTATATATAAAGAATCTTCAACATTTAATAATTTGGGGCAATCAGGCAACTACAAATGCAATTTTGTAAAATTAATGCTCAAATTTCTGAGCGTATTTCCACCCATCGCAAAACTGTCAGGATCATAATTATTGTGGAAAGCGTGTGCGATATTTATGTCAAAAAATTTCTGTTCAAAGTTACTGTGCGTTAGTACGCTTTGGTGCTTTGAGTGCTCCTTTATCTCTTCTAATACCCTTTGTCATCAGATTTAACAAATATCCCTTGGAAGACGAGTGCACTAAATTTCGACATTGTGAGGAGCAGCTACATTAGGTGTAAGGTTTTGGGAGCATTTAAGGCTGACAGATGATAGAGATTCTATATTCTATGCATCCTATACATTCTATGATTTTTGAAAAGATTTTCTAACTGTCTTTAGAGACGCAATATTATTTATAATAGATTACCCGAGTGGAAGTACTTTCTCTTATTTTCACGTTCAGTAGGTTAAATCTTTCTTGTTACTCTCTGATGGACCTGTGACGGTCAACAATCGAATATTATACAAACAGGTTGCATATTTAGTACCTCCTTGGTTCAAGAGAGGTTCTGCAATTAACAAATACTCCGCGACAGTAAATATCATTCCCCAGTAGATGTATAAGACAACTTCGATTTCGAGGGGTAAGAGTCATGCTAACTTTTTATGAAAGCTCCAGCATCCGTTTGTGTTGTCATCCTGTAAAGTAGAGGGCTAGATAACGGATTCCACTTGCAAGTGGATCTTTTCCAGTCTTTCTTTTAAAGGTTGTTTTTATGCAGTTCAGAACATTTGTTACCTTGTCTTGGTGATTCATGTTGAACAATTCTTGGTATATTTTTGTATCGCATGCAAGAATTCCTCCAGGGTTACCTTACCAGCTCCACAAGGTCTTTTGTCCCACTCCTTGCCTCCGCTCTCAAATTCTTAAGGCAAAACATACTTTGCCCTGGGAAATACTTAAAAGGGGCAAAGGTACACAGACTTCATCTGTACGCTACTCCAAACCAGTGTGACATGAGCGATTGGTTGGTATGCTCTTAGATATTGTTGAGCTTTGCTTACTGAAGAGCGATTACAGGTTGGGATGAGAACGCAATGATTGCCAAGGAGATAATACTGGCTTCATGAAAGGGTCTCAAGATACGTTTAGTAGGGTTCATAGAATACGTTTCTATTATATTCACTGCTTTAAGTTGAAATGTGTCATTTTTTCAGCACCTACATTTTGTTGCAGAGTATATTAAGGACCAGTTTGCGTGCCCCTATGAAGGTCAAAAGAATAAATTAATTCCCGCTGACTTCAACCGTCCAGGGATGACGATTGAGGAATATTCTAATATTCACAGGATCCAATTAGTTTGGTTAAAAACCTTCGAGAGATATAGTGAGATACATTTACAACTGACAAAAAATGTGAAGACTATCACTTATTTTATAGCATTTGTGAATTGCAAACAGCCTGGTGGTAAAAAAAGCTCTAAGAAGGATCCAATAGCCCCTCCCTTAGGCCTATCCTGACACCATTGCTTTTCAGGTTCAAGAAATGATACGAACTTAAACGAGTTTCGACTTTCACTTGCAAAGATAAAGTACATATGCCAAAGCATGAGTAAGAAATATGTACTCTTCCCTGCTCCTTGTTAACAACTTCGCACGATAGCGTCTGAATGAAAGCAGCTGAGCCCGTAACTTTCTTTCTCTTCTTTTATGTGAAACATACACAAGTCATACGATTGAAGATTTCCATTTAAATAGATAAGTAATTATAGTCACTAATGCTTTTACTAACAACTGGTAATTTATGTTACTGGGTATTCTGTTTGCCGGGAATTGCCCACAAGGAACCAAAACATTCACAGATGACCAAAACATTCATGATTGTTCTACGATAAAAAGCAAAATCTGCATCAAAATACTGCATAGCAGTTTCATGCCCTGGAAGCAATTTTTCTACATAGATAGGAGAGTCTTAGATTGGAAATATGGATGTCAACTCCAATTGTTTTGCTTAGATGTCAGAGTTGAGATAAACAAAATCTTACAGATGATAAAGATAAATTATGTTATGTTGAGAAATACGCTAAATAAAGGCAGTTTATAATGTCATTGTTTATTGTTGTGACTTTAGATATACTTGATCATGTGCAGGTCATTATCGTAATTCCCTCGTTAAATGCGAAGTGCTTAATTGAGCCTCTGTACTCGGCTACAGTTCAAAGACGGGTGGTGAATAACTACTGATGTAGCACACAGCTGTTAATAAACCATGAT
Source organism: Alatinidae sp. Z8VKAUB7J3 (assembly GCA_010016025.2). Taxonomy (NCBI): domain Eukaryota; kingdom Metazoa; phylum Cnidaria; class Cubozoa; order Carybdeida; family Alatinidae; species Alatinidae sp. Z8VKAUB7J3. The sequence goes on from JAAAKM020000498.1 coordinate 11,510,098, forward strand.
TAATGATTGATGTAGTTCTACTATGAATGAACGCTTGACTATTTGTGAAATAGATTTCAATAGGTACTACCCTCTGATTGGAAAATAATGCAGTCTATAAAATTATGGCCTCTTGCGGTGCGGGCATCGTCAACTCATTATAAAGAATGAATGTTCGTAGCATGTACCTATGGTCATTAATCGTAAATTAGATGTTTCCTCTAATGTATGCAATGTTTTTGTTAACAAAACACTTGAATTTGCAAGTAGTGAGCAAAACAGCACAGGGCACCTCTAAACTGAATGCGACTACCTATAAAGATCTTTAGAATAGGAAATGTGAAGGTGAAATTACCAGGAAGTTCTTATACTCAAGGGAAAATCCACCAGTTTAGATGATATAATGAATCATAGAAACCATGCTTCAGCCTTTTATTTCATACGCATGTTATAAACATATAGTTGATTGAATTGTAATCATGATAAAGTTCTCATAATCTTTATGACTAGATATCCGAAGAGAGCAGGACAAGAAATAAAAGTGTAATGTTAATTAATGGCTTCTGTGGTCATTTTTTCCCAAAAAGTCTAGGCTTGTATATTTGTTAGTGTTTCCTGGAGCAGCAGCAATACTTGGCATATTACGCACCAAGATAAAACTCAAAGATTAGAAATCACATTATCACATTCCTGATCTCTTACTTTTATAAAGCTGGAATGATAAGAAAGAATGACAAAACTTTACATGCATACAAGGTCACTGTTGGATATTTTTATTTGAATTGTATGATGTTCTCAGGTTCATGGTTTTTATAAATCGCACCCAAAGCAATAATTTCCAATGAAATTTTTTAATTTCAACTTTCAACTAGCCTGGTTAATTTTTAAATGTATAATTCTTAATTATGATTAAAATCTACTAAAGGCTTAAAATATCTTAACATTACAGATTCTGGAAAACATATATTCACCGTACACATTTGTCTAGAAATCTAGAATCAAGTTTAAAAAGATCCGGTTCTCAAGGCAAATGTGATTACATCAAAAGGGTGGAAGTTGGTTTCAAACTTTTGTGTCTTTTTACAACGTTGTCGTAAATTTCGTTTCACTTTGAATTTTTAATACAGAGTGAGTATAATAAGAATTTTTTACAATGTTTTCCAAGCCTGGTTCATCCTTTTTTCATCCAACACTGTTTTTAAAATCAACGCTGTCTAGTTCCCTTATCGCCTAAAAAATGAAATCGCTTTACCATTATTGAGCAATGAAACATCAAAACATATTTTTGTTTGGATTCTCTTTTTCCGTCTAGAAATTCAAAACATCCAGGAACGTGTGTTGTATAGGACCCATGAACCTAACAATGATTAAAGGTTGCTTGGAAACGCATCATAATTAAAGAACAAATTTTTGATAAATGTAAAGCAGAAAGTGCTATTTCCGTTTTAAGTCTGTTTTATGGTATTCTATCTCTTTCCAGGCGTAGAAACTACGCAGTTATAGGCGGAGCGTTGTGAAACCCATTACTGAGTCATGAACTAACAAGATGAGCTATTTGCTATGACAATCCCTTAGCTCTAGGGATGCACTGTTATGATCTAGATAGGTTGGCAGGGCATTTTTCTTTGATTACTTTAAAAGCAGAGCCAAAGTATTTGGTATACTGGTGAATACCTGTCAATATAGCCTCAATAGACAAACTGCACACCCTAATATTCACAGATATCCTTGTTGGTCACAGGTGGCAGCCAAACCTTTGTGTTAGGAAGCAAACCAAATTTATAATGCTAATTTGAACTTCACGTCCTAACTTAGATTGAGGTCATTGATATTTTTTACCGCAGACTGGTACTACTAATTTGTCAATCCTAATTCATCACCTTTAACCTTTTTAATTGACCCAACATTTCCAACTGTAAAATGAAACTGTGCCCCCAAATGTCAGAATGATATATTTTGTTTAATAGTCAATATTAAAGTGGATTTACATAACTTGTGCCACCTGTCTGGACACCATTGATGTCATGAAATATATTTCGACACGAAATCCTAAATAACAAGCAGTTCCGAGTCAGGAAACACCAACACGACTTTTATGACTAGTCAAGAAACTTTCATTTTGATATATATATGCATTGGTGCACCAATATTTTAATCACTTGTAATGCCTTAACACAATCAACAATACAAAAACAGCATGCTCGAAACAACTCAACTACTGGTTGCAACCTGTTAAGAGAAATTCAGTCATGTCGTCACTCAAATAATCGAGAACGTTTGTCCGTAACTTACCCCATGGCACGCTACCATCATTAAGGTAAAACCCCCCTCATGGATGTTGCCTTCAATTTATATTTACAGCCGTCCCAGTATCAATCCATTGTGACTAAGAAATGGAAAGGCTTCTGAAGTTAACCCTTTGTACATTTGCTTTATTTCATAAGAATTTTTCCTTGCTATCTATTTCGCGACATAGTTTAAGCATGGCTAAAACGTTGCGGGAGTGGCAAAAAGAAATATATACAGCGAGTAAGGTTCATAAATAATTTTTAATATCTTAATTGTATAGGCACATGAATTAAGAATGAAATTACTCATATCAAGGACGTTTTGCCACCCTCCCGACTCTTGACTGTTTTCCCAATACATTTTTAAAACAGTCTGAGGTAAACAGTCTATTCTTTTGATCTCGCGATGTTATGGATAGTGCACTCAACAATAATCAAACCTAAAACTGCAAAACGATTTGCTTTTCATTCTATACATCCAGTCAGGCTCTCCTATTAAATTCAAAGCACAGTATTTGTATTCAGTACTTACTTCGGTGCCTATATGTTTTGGTCCACAAGCGAAATAATTTTAGGGGTAAGTTGCCATAGTACTAACAGTCAACAGATGCTTGATGTTTCTATAAATATATCGAAAACACGTTTATAATAAAACATATGTTTATATGACAGGTATTCTCACTGTTTAGAAGATACAGACAATACTAATAGTACATAAGGCAAGCTGGCTGAAAGTTTTGTGTTTGGTAGATCATGTACCGCCAGAGAGAAATGAATAAAATTCTCCCTTAGACAGCAAAATTTGGGAGCAAAAAAGACATCAAAAAACACTATTATGGATACTAATAATATGATACAAATATTTCGATCAAATGTTACAAGAAAGTAAGAATTACTAGAGAATGGAATTCCTTTATATATTGTGAAGTGGAGGATCCAGCAATTGAGTGCAGTGAGAGGAAAGAAAAGACCATTTCAATTTCAAGTTTAATTCTAATTTCATTATCTCATATTGTTTCAATACAACTAATCTATATTGTGCACGTCGTTGAGGAACATTTTAAAGAAACACACTGGCCAAATTGCCTATCTTTAGTCAGGAAATGCCAAAATTTGCAGTATATCTCCAGTAGGAGGGGGGAGGAGTTGCTAAGATGGGAGTCGAACCCCAAGAACTAAACAATAAGGGTTTCAAAATCTAACGGTTGCTGAAAGTAACCACTATGTTTTCAAGACTTTAAAATGTTGTATTGCGGCCCAGTTTTTATTTCATGTAGATCTTCTTTCAGTGCGCCTATACATGTATTTTTATAAGGATATGATTTTTCGGGTATGCTTAAGCAAGGCTCCATTTCAGGCTCAAAGTATGCTTATCATATGCTTATTTCGGGACAAATTCAAATCCAGAAAAATTCAAATAAGATACTGTTGAACAATGATGTAAGGCTTCTATGGCGGGTACAGGCTTTCCAAATTACGAAAGAAACTGCTGTACATTGTTAAACTCCTTTCCAAATTTTCTTATCTTGTTGTTGACGTCGGCTGAATGTATAGGTCAAGAATAACATTAGCATGCAATCTATTTTGCCACAATCACGAGAATGTCACTGCTCAGAAAAACAAGCTTGGCAATATGCTTAGTGTGTGCTTATTTTTCAGCAATCTGAGCCTATTTATGCTTATAAGCGTTATGATTATAAAGAAACCATGTATGTCATTTAACTGGCCAGAATACTAACTTTAATACGTCCGTAGCAGTGCAAAAAAATCCTCTGAAGGGTGACATCCATGCGATATACAAAACTGTATAACATTTCTTGCGGAGAAGAGTTTACAATGCTACTGCATTGTGGAGAAGAAATGTTTATCATGCTTAATCAAAATATCATGAAGAATTCTAAAAGCTACAATGGCTTAATATAAAATTGTTTCTTTAAGTCAAATGTTCTCGTTTGACCCAGTGTATTAAGGTTAAAGCTTATAACCACTCACGAAAAGAACTACAATTAAACATTCTTAACCTTCTCATCCTTCAAATAAAACGCTAAGAAGATAAGTGTACACAAAGACGTAGCTCTTGTTAAGAAGAAACAATAACAAAAGCGACCCTGACACTTGTTGAGCTGAAAACTTGGGTGAAAGTCACAGGGAGCCATTATTTTTGTTGGGCACTATCAGCACAGGGTTTAAACGTTTGCTTCCCGTCATCTTGATTCAACTGGGAATTGATTTTCAATACTATGATTGTTACATGGCTGTGACTTGAACAGCATGCATGGTCCTGCTGATCTACTTCCTCGCTTGATGTCTGTCACTGAAATGGAATTTTGATCTTCTTTAATGATACTCTTTAATCCAATTGTAAGAGAAGGACACAGAATCAGTTTAAGCCATCGTAAATCTGATTAAAGTCTTTTGGAGAAAGGGGTTGTAAAGATGGTTATGATCCAGATGGCATGGCTTGACACCTACAGACCTTAGGTGCTTTGGCCTTGTAACTGATTGAGAATTCAACGTACAAGAAGACATGGTGAAGTAGGGATTGGGACCAAGAAAGAGAAAATACAGACACAGTCTGCCATGACTAATTGCTGTCGTAAAATTGTTAAGGAATTATTTATAACCATGCAGCGCACTAGTAAGCATGGTCGTTGTCTGTTAGTCATATCTATTGAGTTGAATGCAGTTGATATACACTGTCCTAAAAACTATCAAATCCATACACTGTCGTAAGAATCCATACACTGAGAATCCATAGTAAGTATTTTCCCTGTTGCATGCATAGCGGCCTTAACCACGGCACGTCCCTGCCATACAGTGTATCAGAGCTAAGTAATGTACTAAGAATATGAAACTGAAGAAAACACCTCAAAGCATATCTGCAGTAGGTTTCTAGGAAAGGGAGAGAATAATGTGTTACCCAGTTCTCATTGCTGGCACAACGTACATTAACTCTGATGAAACCATTCTAAAACAACAATAGAAACAACCATGAAAATAATATTTAAAGAAAAC
>JAAAKM020000498.1:11520889-11543434 GCA_010016025.2 Alatinidae sp. Z8VKAUB7J3
GCAAAAGACAATGCTGTACATAGAGGAAATCACGAGGAAACCACATTTTATGATAAACTTTACATGAACAGTGAATAAAAAGTTTATTTTTGCATGCTTTGTAGTAGTTATTGAGTTATACGGCTCACAAGAAAGAGAAGCAGCCAAATTGATAGTTTTAAATATTACAAAAATGATACAGTTTGGACAAAATATGAGGGAGATCAAATCATCTAGCCTAAAGTTTATATATACATTCAGAAATACCATAAAGAGCAGAGAAAAGAAAGATTAGTGCAAAAATATTATTTTAAAGGCATTTACCAAAATTTTATATCTTTGTCAAAAATTGTGCAACATTAAAAAGCCATATATAAAGTCACTGACTTTCCGCGGGCCTACTAGCTCTTCTCTCATGCATGAGAAGAAACAAAAAACCTAGTCAAACTTCTCTTAAGTTGCAGAAAGTACTTGTCTGGCAATTGTCCACACCTTGAATTTTAATACGGAGATCTACGCAGAACATCAATGTCATTCAAACAAACTGAAAGGTCATAGTTTTTGATGATTCAGAGACATGGCCACTAAGTTTCACATGGCACAAACGACTAGGTGAGTACTAAAAAGCGACTATACAGAATAGAAAATCTGCTGTTAGATGTATATAAAGCCTTGGAGGTTATCCATGGCAAGTTACGAAGAGTGAGTAGAGAAGTTAGACAAAACCAATCACGTTTTGTACTACACTGCAAAGCGCAAAATCATTTTAAACCACTTTGCTGGCAAAATTTCTAACCAGAGGGAGCTGAGATACCTTAATGTGATTTAGCTCAACACACATAGCTGTGTAGAATACCTTTCCCCAGTGACGGTGTACAAAAACTGCTGGTATACAGTGCTACTAGGAGTCTCGTTAAATAACTAGAGGTAAGGCTGTCAGGAGAACACTTTCGAAGCAGACATTTGCAACAAAAGACTATAAATGTTCAAAACGCTTTCAGAGTGCTTTAAACAGCTCCGTACCATCACAACAACAGCACAATAGAACATTTAAAGTGGTCACCTGCCATCGTTTTACCGAGCAATAAAAAGGTGAAAAAGCACTGGTTTACACGCGCAGACCCCTATGCACTATTTTGAGTATGGATCGCATGAAACATTATAAGGTAGAATCATGATGTATTTGTTCATATTCATAATGCTCGCCATATGCCAACAAAAATGTTAACTACGCTATCATCATCTTCGTCATCCTCCTCCTCCTCCTATTCCTTCTCCTCCTCCCCGTCAGAAGGAGTTTTCTTGATGGTTCCCTTCCAGGCCCAACGATTTATGCGTGACCCCTGGTAGTAATCACAACTTACTTAAATCGTCTTAGATTAGCTGCACGCATGTTTTACGTGATGTACCCCTTTATTTTTGATCTGCAACTTTAATAAACTTACAACTACTAACTTTATTTTTATACACATTCGTTCTTAATGCCTACACAATTTCCGTGTTGTATGTCACAAGACATCTACAATGCTGGCAAAACCCAGCCCATTTCATAACTCTGCTGACAATCTCTACAATTGATGTTACACAACCACCATATCATTTGCATATCAGTTCGGGCAATTTTGCTGATATCACTCTCCTTCAGAAAGGAAAACTTGCTACCATACAGCTTTACACTTGTTGCATTACAAAGTGGAACACAAGCTGTATATAGCTTTCCTTTTCATCTTATCTGAGATTACTCTGGATGTTAGAGCAGGTAAATGTCGGTAGTGTTTTTCCAACCTGATCTTACACGTGATATGGTACTTGTTTCTCTCCTCCCCCTTAACTTAATATGTCAATGAAATAGCAGATCTAATCAACAGCCACACAGTGAACATTTTCAAGCCCAACCTTTTGTCTTTATCATTTGTATCATTTGGGTTTAGGAAAAGATTGCATTTGCAATTGACCAAATTGTCTAAGCTGCCAATTAGTCCACTGCGTCATCCATGCATCCGGTGAGTACAGTTGTGGCAAAAATGGACTTGAAACGAACACAACAAATTCCAAATGAAGGCTTCGAAGACGTTTAATAAGGGCCTTACTTTAAATCATTAATTATCACTTTGGTCTTAGCTAAGCTCACTCTAAGCCCTTTTCTTTCCAAACAGTTTATAGGAATACGCAAATAAATAGTTATATTTAGATTTAAACAAACACAAACCATATCTAAAGTAACATAGTATTATACACAGAAAGAAAAGTAGCAGATGAGAGAAATAGAGGTAAAGTCAAGACGACCCTTAATCTAACAAGATCCTACACTAAGACACACGAGGACCTACAAAGATTGTCTTTAATTTTGAAAAAGAGTAATTACTTATAAGTAGAGATGAGTAGGTAATAACGGCAGCGAAATGCGTTTCTGAGATAAGAGAAGATTGAGAAATTGCACAATCGAGGACATCATAAAACTGTCCTTATTTTATTGTCTATAAGCTTATTTTCCTCAGCGTAGATGACTAGAAGAAATATACTTCAAACCAGAACACAAGAACCACATAACTGGGTATCATAAACGGAACACTAGAATTAAATGCTTTGTGAGCCCAGTCTGCCAAATTGACATTAGTATCGTACTGTTCAACGGTGTGGATAAGCATGATATACCGGTAGTGGGTACAAGAGAAAATACAAAATATAGTAAACGAACTCACCAAATATAAGATGAAGGTGATATGGCTAAAAGATCATAAATGGTTTTTATGTTATTCCCAGATAATAAACCATTATAACTAGTAAACCAGTCTAATTAATCATGCAGTAATTAAAGCAAACTAGAAAGCACAACTGGTTACTACTCTGGTTTCTTTACAACTGACTTAAATGAGCAAGGAAACGAAGTATTTACTACTAACGACTTGACAATTGACCCATTTATATTTCCTCTATAAACGATTAATAGAAGTCACTCAGGAAATGTAACTTCCTTCTCATTTAATATCCATTATTCAGTTTTATTATTCAATTTAAGGGACATACTGCTATATGTACATCCCAAGCAACCTAAAACTCGCTGCATTGATAAATTCATCACCATTTTTGGCTTGTAGAAATGTGAACGAAAAGTCGGCTTTTGGGTCCGTGCTTTACTTAAAGCTGGCACTAAGTTTACTTGTCGTTGTATACTGATATAATCAAACCAATTTCTTTAAAGGTGTATTAAATACTGTAAATCCACATTAGATAATAATTATGATTATTGAAGGCATTAGGTTTTATTTATTATTCTGTTAAAAGAACCTTACGAATACTTATTACAAATACAATTACAAACACTCCAAGAGGACCCTTCTACGCAAAGACTTAACAGTAAATCTGGTATATTCTTATTATAGTCAAACCAACGTTGGTACCAATTAATTTTATAAATTGGAAGAGATGGATGTGATCTAAGGTAAAACTTCATTAAATGTAACTAGACACAGTCTTAAAAAATATCCTTTTTTCACATCAGAACTTTATAAAAATTATCAGGGCTACACAACAAACTAGTGCCACTCGGTCACCCTCGTCCCAAACTAACTCTTCACCACGTTGCCATGAGTGGTGCTGTAAACATGATAGCCATAGTATTTATTGACGTATTTTCTGCAATTCTACGGACAGCAGATATAAGCGACAACCTCCCAGAAAAACTCTTGCCCTTACCTATCCACTTGAGTCGGCAATCTATTTATTTTAACTCTTAAAACTTGAAGTTATCGTTGATAAAATGTAGGATCTTATGTTCAATTAGTCTCAACCCCTTCATATTTTAATCTCTTATTTAAGTGAACGCAACAGATTTCTGTAGTTTATACATGTATTATGTGACACGTGGTGTATTTGTTATGGCGTATTGGAAGATAGTTGAAGGCGGATAATGAGAAACCCTAACGACCATACGAAACCATTCTAAAGTTATTCAACGGGTTTCACTCCGTTTAGTACATTCCGTCTGGGTCACCTCCGTACCTTTAGATTTCCCATGATACTAAGGCTGTTGCTATAGAAACTCTTTACAAGTGACATCGCGTGATGTTCTACTAGTTCTTCTCTGGCGCAGAGTGCTTTAATCACTAAGGCCCTCAGTTATTGACTTGGTAATTCACACATTAGAAGCCTCTCTTTGGTTATGATATGTGAAAGATCTTCCTTTAATACCCATAGATTTGTAAAACAGCGAATGATATCCGAATCAGAGTTGGCGGTAAATTGTTACTCACATTATTCAAGTAGAATTAAATTGATTACATAGAAAGTAAGTAGCTTCTCCATAAGACTACATTCTCAATTACACTGACAAATGTGAAGATATCTTTGATACTTCTTCAATGTAACTGTTGTTCGATGGTTTTGGAGTTTCAAGGGTCTGGCTGAATCTTTTTATTGAACTCACTGATAATGATGGTGATGAAGATGGTCATGATGATGTCGATAATGATAAAGATGGTGTATGGCATTTGGTCAAAGGTCGCTGAAATGGCAGTTGTGAGACATAGCATAATGTCGACCTCCTTGCGCCTTCTATCCTCAGTTGCTACTTTTGTAGATGCCTAAACCGATGATGCACAATTGACACATGTAGAATGTCACCATTAGAAATATTTCTCCTATTCTACGGTATCAGAAGTCTATTGAATCTCTGTTCCCTCGTAATGATTTTCAAGGATATAACAATACATATTACTGACACTTTGGCAAATATTAAAGTGCTAACGCCCTCCCTCTTTTTGGACTACACTATTGCCCCCGGTGCGCTTTGCTAAGCCCTCCACTTATAAGTGGTTCCAGAGAACTTGGGAACAGTGATCAGTTTGAGAGGTTGAGGGTAGAGGGTGCGTTCTTAAAAGTACTAACGTTCAAACAATTGTCATATTTCCCTGCTGTAATTCTTTGTTGAATAAATGGCAACCTTTGTTTAAATATGTACTTGGCATGGTGCTATATTAGCCAAACTGGGTCTAGTTGAAAACAGTTAAGTTGACAAAAGTGTGCAAGAGTTTCAGAGTTATTTAGGGCATTGCGTTTGGAAATTAGACACTTGAGGGGGAATTATTTTAATCCCCAAATGAAATACCATAGTGTCTTAAGTTTAGCACTGATTTACTATTTGAATCTATTCGAGTGACCAACTATTTACAGAAAAGAGAAGCGTGTAAATACATGCAAACATCTATTCAACAATTTTAAATTCATATATCAAAATAAGACATAAGAAATCATTCATTTCGTTGTAAGCAGATGAGTGGATGTGTAGCGTATTGATAATTTAAATAAACCCCGTTTTGAAATCAAACGAATGCAGGAACACCACTTATTCGCTAAAAGTAGTTATTGCATCCACCATTCAATTTTCACAAAGAATTTACTCGAATTAAGGAATTAATCTTGAGGAAAAAGGAACGAGTAAGACTAATGCAATTCGCCTTCAGTAATACTATGTGATAACTCGTGCATATGTCAATGCTTTCTCAACGGAGTTCTTTCCTAAAGTATACAAATTGTGAATATAAAATAACACAAATAACCCCCAAACACAACGAACCGCCTTTTCTTACTGCACATGTTCTATATCTTCTTTCGCAAACGCTTGGTTACAGGTAAGGTCAAATTAAACCTTGGTTTTTCTAAACTAGCGTGTGTTGATGACAAATCTCTATCTGGTTTCTGGATTACTGTCGCTACGCTCCTGTCCCATGAGTCCAACCATAATCAACGGTATTGAGGAGAACGTTGTGGGATTTTCAGTAAGTAATATTGCTGTTTCCTAAGCGACATCCTAAATTAATTCTTGTGCAGTTCAAATAAGTTTGTCTTCTACTTACTCAGCCTACTCTGTAATGGGTTGGGCATATGCAAGCGGCATCTGCTTTGATTCCTGACCAACAGATCAAGATATCCCATGTTTGTAGGACAGTAGCTCGTTGATGACGCTTTACTAGCGCTTTAAGGTCAAAGTGGACTTAAAAATTATCAAACTTAGGGGAGGGGGAGGGAAGGTTTTTGTTTGCCATTGTCTATAAAGTTAAATATGTAGCCAACAAGGTACATTACGATGGAGAAACTCGCAGTACCTTCTTAAAAATAATCTGCGAAAATTTTAATTGTGTGACATATCAGGACTTAAATAGAGAAGTCATCTAATATTAAAGTGCCAGCAGGGACGTGGCAAACCAAAGGTGTGAAATAATTGAAATATAATATAATAATTGAAAAGTCAAGATACTGTTCTAGAGTTTGTCAAAATGGAGTGAAAATATCCGATTTTTGGTTTAAATGCTGAATGGCAAAATGTGTGACAGTGAGACCACTACTTGCACTAATACATTTTGTAACAATACTAAAAGTTCAAAAGGCCGGAAGTTATCCATTGGAAGGAAAGGTCAATTCTTATGACCCTACATCCACCTGGCCCAACTATTTTCAGCTATGAGGTCATTCTTGAACTGCGGTCAAAATTTACATTTTCAAAACTTTCTCAAATAACTATTTTAAGTGCATAAATTTTATATCATAGTAACTATTTTGAATTTAAATGAAAACTTTTTGGATGCTATTATGCTAAAATTGCGTTTGGTATTAACGGGCAATGAAAGCAAATACTTAACCTTTGACGATAAAAAATAAAGATTAAGCCACAAATAACATTATAATTACCTTAAAACTTTGACGAAAGGAGAACAGTGATAAAGGAGAGGTAATATATTTTTGAAAATTACCATTTGCAGAATAGCAAGTGATTACGTCATTATATTATGACCGTAAAATGTAAGTCATTATATTTCCGAAGGTTTAATGATGCTTTCTATTAAGTTTCATATGTTTGCTTAAAGTAATGTGAAGTTATTTAAGTTTTCCTGACGCAGGCAAAAGCCACCGCCTTTTTAGAAATCCAAAGGGGTCCACGTGGGATTGGGTGAAACTTTGTTTAAACTTTTAAGTGATCTAAAAGATCAGTTACCATGGCGACCATACCAAGAATGAGCGTTAAAGATTTTTTGATATGGTTTTACTGGTATGAGTCCTCTATGATCTTAATATTCCAGTTTGAAGTACAGCAGTAGCGAAGCCAAAATAAATAATTTGTAAAATCATAGTAATCAAGAAATAGTAAGGCCAAACGTCCAGAACAACACCCGCAAACATTTCCACGCGCTTGCTGTGTTTACTGTAGGAAAATGTACAGACTGCTTACAAACAGCTTAAAGGAAGATTTGAACTTCTACAACAGTTATTTTATAAGTAAACTGTAACCCGTAATGAGCATTAGAATAAACGGCATTCGTTTCTTATCTTGACACTGTCTTTATTCTAAACAATTTTCTCAGAAAATATTGATGTAATATTTAAGAATGAAAGTATTGTCTAGAAAAATTCAAATATTCTCTCAATTTATTGTAAATTAATGTGCTATCTGCTTTTGGTTATGTATGCGGTTGGAAACCAAATATTTTCCTATATTTTCCCTGCGTAGAGAGAAAATAAGAAAACGAAAGAGGAAACCCTCCAGTAACGTCTTGATGTATCCCTGTATGCCGTTGCTGTTAAGTAAGTTTATATAGTAAAAACTACATCTGTGATACTTCCTTGCTTTTGCAAGAGATTCATCCCGTTACAACAATCAAGTAAATACCAAAACCATGAAGACTTGGAAGAGGGCTGGATGGGTGAAGGGTGATAAGAATTAATATAGTCTTCAATGGATTACGTTCATAATTTCGAATTTTTAGTATTATTACAAAATTGATTAGTGCAGGCAGTGGTTTTATTGCCACATATTTCTTTATTCAGCGTTTAAAACAAAACCGGATATTTTCACTCCATTTTTGACAAACTATTGACCAGTATCCTGACTAAATTTCATGTTTTTTAAGGTATGAAAACCATTGTGTTACACTCTTTGTTTACCACGCCCCTGCTGACCTATTAATGGTTATTGACTTGTCAATTTATGTCCTGATATGTTAAAGTTCCACAGCGAAAGGATATTGGTACATTGTGAGAGCGGAAGGGGTACGCTATTAGTGGGGCTGACATCAAACACATCTGGTGAAATATCGCTCCCTTTCAACCTAGCCTGAGCATGTCACTGGCACGGTGGAATCCTATACTTATTTTAATTGGCTTTTTCAGTGGATTTATCAACCTTTGATCTGGTACTACGCATGATTGAGAAACAAGCTTGTAACTTCTGATCTTCTCTTGGCTATTGGGCATTCAGTCGTTTTGTCTTTTATACCACCTCGACGTAGATACAGATGAGTGACTCTGTATTAAATTGCAAACTATAGAAAAGAATTTGATTTTTTTCTTATAACCTTCAATCTAGTGATTGAAATGTAGTTCAGTGTATTTTTCTATACAGTCCTTATTACTTAAACAGTCGGTCAGGTTGGCAAATTGCATTCCCTGGTCCATCGGCTACCTAATCTTCCCGAATTAAGCTAGCCACAAAATAACATAAATGTCCAGAAAGTGCTTTAGTTATAAGAATGAATCACGCCTTCTCTCCGCAGTATACCATCAAGGGCAACCAATATTTCTATTTTGTGATACAAGAAAGCTAACATGCCATTGTAGTGAGCTTTACAAAGGCACTTAATATAAAGCTCAAAATAATTCTTGTAAAATTTAAACGGTGTCCCGCGGAACATGAGCTAAGACGATTTGTAAATCTGACACGTCTTTTTAGTACTTTCACTCAAGTTTTGACTTTCGCATTGACGTAGTGCACTTAGAAGCAAGTGCTGATGGCTCAGTCATTAATCCAAGATAAGCGGGGTTTTTGCAAAATATCAGGAAGTTTGGTATTCGCAATATGCCGCAGATCAATGATTCTTCAGTTTAATGGTCTTGCTTAAGCAGGAACTGTGTAAAATCCCCAAAGTTGAGGAAATCAACACATGCCTTGGCTATGATGCAGTGACACATGCTTGAAAGTTCTGTTATTATCTTAGGAGAACAAGTGCTTTGTAATCCCTTCTATGAGAAGGTAAGAGGTTAGAGCATGGCTTTTCAGGTGAAAAGGCAATGCAGGAACCAATTCTCACGATTGGGCATGCGCTAGAGTAAATTAAGTGAAGCCTTTCGTGATTGAGTGTGATGTGATGAGTGTGAAATAAAATCTTTTTACAACAAGTGTTGAGGCAATGGCCAAATTGCCAAGGAAAAAAGATGAGCATTAAGAAAAGAAATAAAAGAACCCACTGGTATTAGAGTGTGAATCTCTTTTGAGGTTCGTTTTAGCGATTGTGTACCGACATGTAAAGCCAGCCAATCTGCGTGCTAAGAACTTGAGCGCTTCCGGTCTTTTGTTACAATTTCTTGTACGCGATTCTGAATGTGTCAAGTGTATATGCCTGGGTCCTTGACAATGAAACCGTGGTTATTGACAATCAATTACGATTAGTGGAGTCTTCACTGAAAGATCTAAGGGTTCTTAAAATGCATTCAGCAAGTGTTTAACCCCTCGTGCCATTCTTTTGACTCAGTGAATTGTCATTAGTTAAACATTTTCCAAGCTTGAATAAAAACTTCTTGTCATATGTTAAGAGTCAGACTTCGATTTTAGTAAGCTGTGAACTATACATGATTTGTTTGTAAAATGAGTGTTACTTGGAACATGTGTCCGAGAATTTTAATCAGGATGGCTGTTTTACTTCGAATCGACGGTAACACCATAGTGAAGCAACCAATATGAAAGTGCTTTCAAATGCTTTTTGATTGATGATTATGATATTAAAATTTAAGTATAATACATTTTTTAATTCTAAACGTATTTGGAAATAAAAAAATATAACATTACAGAAAATTAACACATTTAGCTTATTGAACTGTTTTACCTTCACTTTAGAGATTGATAACGTATGATGTTGAAACGGGTAGTGAGTCTTATCTGATATCTGGGTAGAATTAGCAGTACTTAGGTATAATCATACATAACGAAAACCATCTTTGGTAATATGGATGCTCATCATATATCAACAACTTTATTAAACATATAGACAGGCGAATGGACTTGGAAGACATGCAAAACAAACAAGTTTTAAGTGAAAAATTGTAAAATTTCTTTCTTGACGAATTCACCCTGTTATGTGCTAGGCAAGGAAAACTATTCAGCATGAATAAATGAATGAGTGAAACGCAATCTCTTGTAACCATGCAAGTCCTTAACTGCACTATCAATTGACTGATCTACCTCGAATACATTAATCACTCCTTTCACTCAAATGCCATATGCACTATTGACAGTCTGTGCCTTATAAATCTCTTTAAGTAAACAACTCTATGGGGGGTCTTTCAGAATTTTGCCCTTACCCAGTCCCTAAATGGGAATAGGTCTGAGCCTTTACAGAAGTAAACAAAGATGCTAAAAGATGACATTAAACCATAGATAGTGGTTGTCAAAACGACAGATGGTACCACTTCGCTACACAATCCAAAAACTTTGTAAAGATAAACGGAAATACAATTGGGTGAATTGAAATAAGTAAACACTGAGGTAAAGTGGCAAAGCCATTTGAAGAGATGTAAATAGTTTACAAAGCCTTTCACATGTTCAAAATTACTTCGTATTTGCTTTTTAATTTACCTACAAAGCGACATAGTGACTTACAGTTAAAACTCGTAAACGAAACGACACTTTATATAACTCGTAATGTGAATCAGGACTTTTATGTTGGTATCTCATGAGTTAAGTCTTTCTAGAGAAAACGCTTTGGCACAAGATGCTGAGAGAATAACCTTTTTCGAAATATCATTATTCTTCTAATCTACAGTAAAAGTCTTTGTTTTTTAGTTCCGAGGCTGTATTAGTGGTTGATGAGTGGTTAGAAGAGTGGCTAGATATGCAGAAGTTCGGATATCGAGTCTGCAGTAATATTATTGAATAAGATTTGGGCCTCTAGTTTGCTTCAGCGTACCAGGTAAACTGGGGCCTTACTCTGATGGCAATAACAAGAACACCTTTAAGTCTGCTGTGCGGTTTACATTCCGGAGGGAGTAGATTAGCAAAACCACCATAAACAGCAGGCTTGTTCGAGAGTAAAATGCACTTAGCACAAAAAGGGTGCTTACAGAGATAGTGAGCATTTTGTATCAATTCCAAGGTCGGCAGCAAACATAAAGATGATAACAATGACACACATATATTGACAAACGATTATAAGTACTGTAAAGTACTGTTTATATGAAAAATATGTTTTCTTCGCATAATTTCCACGCTCCTTGTACGAGCGTGTGGCACTTGTTTTTTGTAACTTAATGACACACTGTATGTTTGAATCCTACTTATGCGTGAATTAAATGAAGCAAAGCAAGACGATGAAGGTATCGAAGTGTCCGACACTCTGCAGGATACAAGAATTATTTGATTTAGTCTGTAGTGAGTCTTCTTTTATCTTTCTTCTTTTAACTTTCGAATGATAAGCCTATGAATGCTCTTAAATCAATCGTACTCATTTTGATCCACATTCAAAACCTATTTACCTCAAGCAATGATTGGCAAGTTTTTATGAAAATTTGTATGTGGACTCTGCTAAAATGCCTTGCCAAGGGGAAACTATCCAGGGGAGATATACTGGAGACTGAAAAATAGACGCTAATAGTCAATCCGCAAGAACCTTTAGTTACCATGCCCCTTTAATCAAGTTACTGCAGCTGCTGAATTTAACAGTGAAGCTTACCTGTTCCATAACATTGCAAATGCAGAGGTTTCATGGGAAAGATAAGCGACGGATTAGCCAGGGCAGTGTTAGTGCAACAAAAGTATTTTCATAGTCGAACAGAAGCTAAAGACAGAACTGGGTGGAAATAGAATAACAAGTAAGCTCCATTTCCACAATTGTTAACAAACTTCAATTCCGAATTTACACAACATAGTACTCTCAAAGCACTTAATCCAATTAATTGATTAGAACCGAAGTTCCAATCATTATAGACGGGCACAAGTCTAAAGACTGGTAAAATCATATAAACAGATCTGGCGTCTGGTGGCCTTTTAATACCACATAAGATATCCTCATAGAAACAATAATTTGGCGCAGAGACAGCACACTTTTTCTAAAACATCGAGTCTACAGACAAGAAAACTTGCCATTTAAAATACCCAGAGACAAGGTAGCATTTGCGCTTAAGAAGACATCCAAATACGGATATTGAGGACCTGAGTGTCGACACACAAGATTTCCAAAAAACCCACTGTGGGTAGAAAGTAGAAAGACCAAGTAAAACTTACTTCCGAAAATGGATTCTACTATGTTCTTGATTTTGTATTGCTATTGATATAATAACAGCTAAATTTCTTCCTCCTACCATATCTCATCCCCTTTGATAAAACCTGTACATCAACAGAACAAGTCAAGGTTATATATTGATATGTACTCTTGCCAAAACCTAAGCGTTTTATTAATTAAAACGTCAAATGACTATAATTTAATGCCATAAGGTATTTTATATACCTTAGAGGTCAAGGAATCATACTTGGAGCATTTGCGAGCTTTTTAAGGTACCTTTTCAACCTTTGTGCTAAATGGCAATGTTACTCAAAGCAAACATTTATGCATATACTGATTTATGATACGTAGGTAATACCAATGGCATATTATACAAAAAACCCTTTGGTTTTCAACTTTAGAGTACCTTACTTAAACCGTAAAAGATCTATAATGTTTTGCAATGATATGTTAGACACTCTACTTTTTTATATCAAACACTCTACCTTATTCTACTATATTTAAACATACGCAGATTCCAAATGCCATATACAATTCTGCTTGCAATTTACTGATATAGTTTTCAATACATATCATAAAACTTAAAAACTAAAGTTTTCCTTACCGAATTGTAACTAGATTTACAAGATTTTCGTTGATGTTAATCCTCTACCAGAGCTCTGTAAATATTTGGTAGCGATGTTTAGTTGATACTTGCTGTTAAATCAGTAGAACAGAAGTAAGTACATACTTTCCGCATACAAGCTACGTCTTGATTGTATTAGCATCAAAGAGCAGTCTGAATTATTGTTTTAGAGAGCAGACATATCTCAATGACTCTTTTGATCTTTTCATGAAATTGGTAATGCTGTCGGTGCAGGTGAAAATCCAGGTACAGCTTACACTTGTAATGTGACTGCTGCTAGAAAGGAGGCTATTTCAATTATGAAGGAATGGGTAATTTTAACAGTTTATGTTGTAATTTATTCAAATTTCCTTAAACCCCAAGGCCGGATATAATCTTGTTTAGTTTACAATGTTTTAGTTTTCAGTGCAATATTGTAAACATTACAAAGGGATTGATTGTCCTTATTTCAAGAAACACACGGAGCTCTAAGATTCGTCGTTGATCTATTTGCAGACAGGTACCATAAAAGTCAGATGGGGGCTTTCATACTCTCGGAACCATAAATGTCTGCCATTGTATTAAATTTGACATATACGTATAACCTTTGCAGCAATACCGTTATTACATAAGTATACACAAATGTTGGAAACAGTTTCTATTTAGGCGTAAGGATAATAACCAGGTTCTTGCTTTATTTGGCGAGGCGTCTTTTTAGTTAAACGTGTTGAAACGGATATTTTTAGAGAGAGGTACGGTAAATCACGACTCATTTGCTTACTTAGTTTTAAATGTTTGGAACAACCTTTTCCCACTTAGCAAATTTCCAAAAGGGTTGGGGGGTGCTGGTCGTTGGCTTAAGGTTTGGTCATATACCTTATATTGCATGTCATTATGACTTAATATAGTTAATTGGCTTGGAAGAAACTGATAGAAATTAACAATATTGACAACTTCAGTAATAGACATCATTTAGTTATAAACTGTTCACTCTCACTTCGAAAGTCCATATTTGATAGCAGGATGAATCCTAGATAACATCTTACTGCTGATAAAGTTGATCTAGTCACGAATTGCAGTCATTTTCTAAACTACTCTTTGAGAGGTACTTCTCCTATTTTAGGCAATTGAAAACTGGTGTGTTGGAGATGTTCTGTTTGACCCAAGATCTCTCGGAGGTCCGTAACCCCAAAGCATGAAAGGAGCATAATAATTCAGTTTTCAGTTTTTCCTAACACTGGGGGAAGTATATCTAGAAACATAGCTTAGACGAAGAGTACTGCTCATCATGTGATGAACCTTACAATCGTTATCAACCAGAAAGTAGACAAGTGTTAGAGTATTAATAACATCACGTGGTAACATCGTTGGCTGACCGATCGAGAAGCATAAATTTTTTAGCTTTGCTACAATATTTGTTAAGAATTGCTACTAATAAGACCTATATCTTTTCCCGGGCATCATTTTACATTAAATGCAGTACTGATATGTGATAGAGGAGAAGATTAGCTTACCAATTCAGAGATGAATCCACTTGGTGAGATATCTTAGAATACAATGGAAGAAGACGCTGACTCCCTTATCACAGATAAATGAAAAAGTGTCCTCATTGTATCGCATATTACATAAGCCTTGAAGGTCTGAACTTGTCACTAGATCGTTAATTAGATCCTACAAGGCGGTAAATAAGCAGTGAATTTACCGGGGGACCAAAAAGTGATAGAAATTTATGCAGCATGAGCAATCGCACATCAGCTCATAGTCCACGTGTCGGATTAAACCTTTTATTGCAATTTGACCCAATGCATACAAATTGCCTTTTCTCGTATTACTACTTTACAAATGTTGTCCTCTTTAAACCATTTATCAAGCAAACAAACCAGAAACTACCTGAATATCAATGCAATGGCTTGTTCCAATGGATCAGATTTCCATCATTCTGATATGATAAGCTTGTCAGAGCACTGGTGAGGTTTAAATCAAATAGGTCGAAAGATTTAGTTTTGTTGACCTCCTATTTTAAGCTGATTGAATTTTATTGAATCTTTAAAAGATGTTAGGTTTGAGGTTGATTACCTTTCTCTTCTTAATGTCCCAAAATATCTTAAAGTTATAAAACTTGTTGAAACCTTTCCCTAGGCGAGTAAAAATTGACAGTAACTGTTAATTATTACTCCATAGGTTTATACTCATTTCTTAGACAGTTTAGAAGCTTTTCTTGTCAAGAATTGCAGATAGTGGAAAGGGGGGGTGGGCAGAATTAGAGGTAATCCACTTAGAGAGAACATACTATTGTCGAAGTTGAAAATGTGGACAGCTTTCGGAAACATCTTAGCACAGTACAATCACACATTTGTTAAAAATTGCGGCAAAGGTGACACAAGTGGTCTACGATGTGAATCCAACAAGTTCGTCACCATAAGAGCTTCATGACAAGCAGTCTACTATATCTACATATAGAATCTGATTATGGAGATTACGATGTAGGGGTGTACGTGCTGTACAGTTGAAGGCTTAAAAAATTATAAAAACGACAGTTGGTTGCGGCAAATGATGAAATTAAAGTATTTAACAGTTACTTAAGCATTAAAAGTAAATAGAGCAAAATCAACTACATATATTCTATGTTAATAACAAATCAAGTTTGTTTTATAATAAAACGTAAGGAATTAAGAGAGGCGTTGAACACAGACTTCGTCAAGGCTTCTTCTTCCTTGATGGGAAAATAGCATATCTTACCACTAAGCAACTCGGGATTCCATTCTATAGGAAGAATAACTAGAATATCAATTATGTGCATAAATAAAGCATTCAATGAACATATTACTGATCACAACTGCATCCCTAGTTAATTAACATGTTATAATAGGCATAGACATATGTGCTGCTTTAAATTTACATAATTTTGACTAGTAGTATTTCAGAACAACTTAACCATTTAAATGGTAAGTTCCCTCTTCATTGATAGTATCCTGGGGAAATAAGTATTGATAGGATTATTTTGTGGAGCCAAAAAAAGATTCTTATATGTTCTCTTGACGTATACATACAACTTAATGTAATAATATTAAGATACCTAAAGATAATTAATTTCATGAATGGATTCAGTAACTTTCTGTTACTAGACAGAGTTTGATACAACACTTAGTTAGCAAAGATATTCCTTTTATCCTGCCATTACGTCAGCAGATGTTGACTTCTGAGATGGATTATTTTGATGGACACCAGTTTATGTTTTATCTAACCTATCCTAGAATAGCAACGTACTAATTATTCACATTGATTAGAAATGGGCTCAATATTTTAGAAAAAGTACATCTTCACTGAAATTGTGAGCTCTTGGTAAAACATGGAAGGTTCGACCATCATTTTGTCTAATTCTTAATTGACAAATAAAGCTATATAGGTACAACATTGAAAGGCATGGTGTATCATTTTCATTAGTATCTATGCAATAGTAGTTATTGACTAAAGTATTAAAGGCAAGATACAGACAAAATGATGATGGCGTAAAAATGTCGCCATTGCTGTTTGGTCTTCGTAAAGTTGATAAACTTTGCTAGTGAGTTACGAATTGATGCTCTTATAGTTTCTTACCTCTTCATGCAAGCCATGGCATAGGTAGCAATAGGTCAAATGCTCTCCAAACGTATAGTTCGTGTGATTTCTAATGACAAATTCTCGAACATTAGAAGTCTCTCATATGTCACGCACTCTTGCCATTGATATTCCAAAGGCACTAAAATAAACATAATTCAATCTACCCGCCCTGATAAATATAATAAAATGTGAGATTAAACTATCCAGGTGTCGTATCCCTGTTGACATTATCACCATGCAGACCTTACATGTTTCAAAGGGATTTACTCCATGTGGCATCAAGGAGGATGAGGTAGGGGATGCTTCGAATGAAACCGATTAAATAATTGCCTCCTATCACCAAGAATGTTATTTTTGTCTAACCATGCCCAGGTCTTAATCCATGAGGTTTTGCTTCCGCCATTTTGATAAATCTCACTACTGGATGCCAAGATTTTATCAAGCCACGAAAACCGTGCCTGCTCACCATGATTGGCTGATTATGCCGCAAGCTACCTTCAATAGTAATGGTTTAAGATTAAACATCACAAAAATCTTGAATTTAGCACATAGAATAGGATTAGGTCAATTTTTCATCAAAGGTGGAATGCACTCTTGCTCACAGTTTAAAAGTTCAAGCCACCTGTCACTTTTTAATGCGATATGGAACCAAAACTGTGCCCATCAATCTGTGACGAAACACTCACGGAGTCAACATTTCATACACACTCATACCCAATTGTCTTATACCACATGAAAACATACCATATCAGCCCTTATTCTACCATTTATTACAATATAATTAGGTCTGTACTTAATTAGCTAGCACATATTTAAAGGTTCCTCAAGACAGATTATTCTCCATAATCTGCACTCCATAAGACATTTCTCAATCCCTGGCATAAAATTTACGTTGAAAGCTTATTCATCTGAATCAGAAGATTCTCACGCTCACCAAAATATGTCATTAAATTATCAATTTTGTTACAATGGAAATGTGGTGAGAAGGTATGATGGAGCAACATTGTGGCAATACAAAGATCCTCGCTGTTGTAAATCATAGAACTAAACAGCAGGGTATATAAACCAACCAATTTTCAAAAAAGTGCCTGTAAATTTTCCCTTGTTCTTGTAAACAATTTGAAAGTGTAAATTTAGTTTGACAACAAGCTGAAATGCATACGAGCTTAAAACTAATCTTTTGCGAATTCTATGTCATTGGTGCTCCCTTGAGGTGATAGAATCTCTACTTTGCTCAAATTTTACAATTTTGTCTGGAAATACTTATAAATTTTAAAGTGTCATGTGATACCCAGAGGTATAGAACTACGTGTCCCACTTTTTGCATGGCGATAAAACTATAATAAAAACTACTGTTCAACATTCATTTTAGCATTAAACCTATAAAGTTTCCTCTGTAGCATAGCTTTGGCTAACGCCATCAACTGACGTCACTGCTATGGTTCTACCCTTTGCATATTTTGGTAGTTTTTTTGTGGATTCTTTCTGGCTGTAATTGTTTACATTTATGAGCATTATAAGGGAAATTGCCACGCTAGCATTGCAAGGGAAATCTAAATCATCAATGGCTTGTCAGTCTATTTCTAAATGAACTAACTAATAAATAAAATACAATGGCTTGTCAGTCTATCTCTAAATGAACTAACTAATAAACAAAATAAACTAACTAGTAAATACCCTAACACTGAAGTTGGCAGGGGAGCGTTGAGTCGTTTTAAAAAAGCTTGCATTTGAAAAGGAGGAAATCATTAGTCATTGAGGCCAAAAACTGTTCTCGTTATTATTGACAAAATAAAACGGTCAAAATACAGAAATTGCTTTTCTTTTATTTGCTTAAGGTTTTAAACAATTAATCATTTATTTTTTGTCATGAACCATTCTTGGTTTCACGTTTGTCTAATTTGTAGATAAATTATTCAAAATTTTGGGTCATATATATGGTATTCAAATACACTTTTACTGTGGATAGGTTTTCGAAATGAGACAAAACAAAAGTTGGTAGTCAAAAGATATGTAATCTACAAATGATGTCAATAAATTTCATCAGTAAAATGGAAAGACAAACAGGAGAAGAAAGCTGTTTAAACTCATCAGCAATATATCGAAGTTAGGTCAATAAAGAAGCTGAAGGTGTCTAAACAACCTAGAATTGTATTAAAAAGCCCCTCAGATGGAACGCTTGCATTGTGCTAACTATCAAACTATTTCATAGTTTAGCACCTCTAGATCAATAAGTGTTTGCCTAAACTAAAATTTTTCAAAATCTCAAATCTTAAACAATCTAAGGTACATATTTAATTTTTTTCAAATACGTTTCTTTGATGCCATGAAATGGTAGGCCCTACTCCGCTTATAACACCTTTTAAGGACCGGAAGATTTAGCGGGTTATAGCCGGAATTGCTAAAAAGAAATGTTATGATCAAGTAACGTATTCATTTCTTACTGTAAAAGGAAGGCAATGAATAAGTTCTTTGACAAATATTTCTTACTGAAGAGCCGCTGTTGTGCAGTGGATAGTTCAATTGGCCTCTCTGCTAGAAAGTACGGGTTCGGTGTCTCGAAGGGCCATTGGTGACGTCAGGAAGGGCATCCGGTCTTAATGAGCTCTAAGCTCCAACAAATAAAATCACATACATGTGAGCACCAACGTAACCCCAGTTACAGGGAGTGCAGGACGTAAAACCGAAGAAAATTATTTATTTTTCACCGTACATTGCACATAAGCGCACGCTCTGCCTCTTCTTCGACAGATCCTGAAGTTAGAACACTCAAGAATATTCAGACAGTTTCCTACTGCTCCCCATTTTCTTTGTATCGTGTAGTAGCAATTATTGGCAATAATTTCTTCAGTAACGTCATCGCTCAGTTAGAAAGGTACTTTTAAAGAGATTGAACGTCACGCCCCATCTCCACCCCGCAATAGGGTGAAAGAAGGTATATTCATCTTATTGTACCAATTTTCACCGTACCTACCTTATTAAGACCCTGCTGTCAAATATTCTTTAAATGTGCTTACAATGTCTGTGCAGATTTGACAAATAAGCTCTCACCCTCGAATCTAGTAAAATGCAATTTTGGTGCTGGATTTGAATTATGGTAAACCTTGAGAGTCTGTTGTGTAATGCGCAATGAATCCCAACGTACTTGTGCTTGTAAAGAATTGTTGTTTATCAATTCATTCGACTTAATTAAGTAAAATTACAAGTGAGAAGTATTAACAGTTTTTGTACTTCTTAAAACACCCATTAATACAAAACATTCGTAGATAATTTACTTTTTACATGGAAGTGAGAGAAATGGGTCAAGATGAAATTGCAAAAACATGATTCAGGCCATTATATAGCTTGAAAACACGAAGTGCGCCATGAAAGAGTTCGGAAATCTCCACATAAGCCACAACGGGGACTGTAATTACCACGTCAGCTGTGATAACGTAGGGAAATCTCCCCAGTAGACCATGATTGTCGATCGCAAGCTGCGATGTGATATATGATTTGCCACGGATTGTACCAATGTGGATTTTGAATTTCACAAGTAGGGTTAATCTGCAATTGTTAAGTCAGAACTTGGGCCGTTATGGAGTTTGATAATCACCAAGTGAGTCATGATAGGGTTGGAAATCTCCCAATGCGTCACGACAGAGTTTGTAATTGCCAACTGCGGCATAGAAGGTATTGAAAATCTCCAACTAGGCCATGATAGAGTGGGTCATGATGGAACTTCGCGATCGCCAACTTGGGACATGATATAGAAGATGCCACGAATTGTGCTAAGACTTTGGGATTCACAAATAGGTTTAATCTGCAGTTGCAGGGCTCAAATTGAGCCGTTAAAAAGTTTGACAATCACGACGTAGCCCATTTGCGAACCAATACGTTAGTCAATGTATGATGACGAAGTGGAAAATCGCTTAGCGAGGCATGATGACAAAGAGGTTGACATATTGGTCCCATGACTCAGAGATTCGGAATTGGCTTGTTAGGGTCATAGTCAAGACTCACGTAAACTAAGGCTCGTGATAGGGTCCGAAGATTACAAATGAAGCAATTGTTGAGTTGAAAATCACAAAGTGCTGAAGCTTAATTTAAATGTTTTAAAATAAGACGATGACCTCGAGACGTGAGAGAAGTAGGTCCTCCTGAGGAGCTTTGTAATGATACTTGATATGTTTTGAAAAACATTGAATTAGCCAGTATGATAGGTGAAAGGGTCGATTTATCCATATATCATCATCAATAACTGATGCGAAAAGTGTATTTACTTCCTTAAACTTTACGGTTGCCTTGTTTTACTCATTTCTGGACCATCAGTTAAAGTTTTGACTACTGTACTAGTTTATGGAACATAATTGTCTCGAACTGTCTTTGGTCATTTCTACAAAGTATTTTAGTTAAACAGTGAGACAGTTTTGGTAACCTGGATATAAAAGACACAAATAGAAGATTCTTTATTGTCCAAAGATTATCTTAAAGAATCCATTAAATGCACTAAAGTTATGTTTATTCTTCAAGGCTCCTGTCTTTAAAAGCACCCACAGAAATAGTATTTATAACACCTTAACAGAGCACTAACAGTTTCATCGCTTGGTTTTTCTTAAAGGTGTTAGACGAGAAGTTAGTCGCCTGGGCCAACCTAAATATCAAGAACAAACAATAAGCTCTTCGTTTAACCAGCTTTCGCCATAATCAGCCTGGCAGTTTCGTCTTGTCATTGTGCTTTTCGGTCAATAAAAATGGCCGCGCCGATACTAATTACTCCAAGACCTCCCTGCCGCAGCCCTGAGGTATGTATACCCTATTTATGATAAACTGTCTCTATAGCACAACTGGGCATTTGCACAAGGTTATTTCTATTTGCTTTAGACACTTCTAACTATAGTACTCCAAGGATCGTTGGATAACGTTTGGTGAATATAGAGATGTTTTGTTACTTCGTAAAAAAATTCTTTGTCGGACTCTTTGGATGCCCAACGATGTTAAAAATGTATTGAATTAGACAACCTTTCATGTTTAACTTTTCTAGGTAGGTAATACTTTGCTAGATCCTTGATGGAATTTTGCTCTCAAGGCGACTGGTAAAAGTCCAAAGCGTTTCCTAGTGGATGGCTCTCATTCTGATGGGAAAACGTCAGAGGAGATTTTGTCGAGAGTTTTTTCTCCTGAAAATTTCCACGAAAACGTTTGGTTTCCTAGAAAATTCTCACCAACTTCTAAGAAAATAGCAATTGTGTTTTATTGACGTAATTAGTAATGTAATTGCTCTTAGTCAACCTTGCTTTTGTTAACCAAATATAACATGGAGACGACTCAACTGCTATAGTTTTCTCATTTTTGTAAACTTTCAGTCTCCCCACAAAGAGCGAATAATGCACTTAAGATAATCCACATAAGATAATTGCTTCCGGAAAACTCAATCTTTCAACACAGATTTCATGGATGTGAGGTGAAGCGCAGTCCATAAACTGATATTGTCATTCACCTTTTATGTGGAAGATGTTTCCTGTGTTATCTTGTTGATTTACCCATAGGATAATTTTTGCTGACTTCAATGGTTGGATATTCATCATATTAACCGCATCTTTTAAAAAGTACTTAATGTTAATTTGAATTTTAACATGATTTTAGGTTCAATTATAACGGTATTCTATCTAGTAATAAGTGTTGGGTCATTGAGAAGAGATGAATTATGAGTTTTCTTACCCGTTTATATTGTTAGTTGAATGTCTTAAAAGGATAATGAGTCTAGGTAAGTGGTAGTTCTCTTCTCAAAATAATAGAGAGATACGCAGTTTACAGTTGTTTGGAATGAATGGACTGTGGGATGTTGCCAAATCGGTTTGCAATTTATGGTGCAGTGATTATGAGGAGTATCTGAGAATATAAGGGGCTGTGTCAGAAGGAATATAAGATATCTTGGGTATCTTGATGATACTATACTCCCAATGACGGGGCAACCAAGTAAAAGAAAAAAAGGGTGGGCTGAGACATAACTAAGTTTTCGGTTTATATTTCAATCAATAACCAGATAAGAGTTTGCATCTTTTGACATTATCATTTAACAGGGACACCCTTTTCCTCTTTTCTTTCTTGCTTCAGTAC
>JAAAKM020000498.1:11543534-11558828 GCA_010016025.2 Alatinidae sp. Z8VKAUB7J3
CAGATAAGAGTTTGCATCTTTTGACATTATCATTTAACAGGGACACCCTTTTCCTCTTTTCTTTCTTGCTTCAGTACTTTCCTTTCTTCTGTTTACCAGACTAAACATTACTCGTCAAAAAAATTGGAGTGGTTCAAGCCCCTCCCCCAAGGACACCCAGTGGCGCCGTAATTGAATTCCTAGTTACGCTGAGGGGACTTAGCAGGATATACTTGTCTTATATAAAGTGAAGAGAAGGGACTTAGATAAGTCTACTGAAAATACACGCAATAACAGGTTTCCATCATTTAAGAAGGAATTGTGGAAAAAATGTGTAAATGACCTTAAACACTTCGAAAGTATTGTATCGGAAAAGACTACTTGTGAAGTCAAAGTTAAAGGGAGAGCTATTATATTGTAAACACTGAAGATTAAGCTAGTTTGGCAACGTTATGAGGATAGAGTAACGCAGCTATGTACGTAGAGCGTACAAAGACAATGCTCCTAAGAAGTAGCGCATCTAAAAGCTAGGCCACACTGATTTGAGAGGACACTGGAATTCCATTGCTGACATTATAAGCAAATGTTCAAGGCAAAAGGAGGTGGAAAAGTTAATTGAACAAGAAGTATGCAAGGATCCATTAGGATTTACGCTGCTAAGTCTTTCAAAATATAATATCTCTTTTGGCGATACAAAAGTATCCCGCAAAAGAAAATTGCCGTAAGAACACGCATATGGTGTTCATTTTAGTACTGAGTAGAAATTGGAGAAGAGATTGAGGACAGTGGAGACGTGATTGTGACCCAAGGTGAACTCCGCTGAAAAGAACTCCGGTTAATAGAATTTTCCTCTTAATCGAGTCAAAGAGTTCAGTAAGGATTTGTATGATGCAAATCTTTATAAATATTCCGCTTTATAGAATAGGCTGTACGTGGTGAAAATACGAACTATTGGTTCAGGGCTGGGAATAATCGTTTTCCAAGAAATTCGATTACGACAATGAATTATTTTTGAGGAAAATATGTCGCTTAGGCCATGCAATACAAGAGTACATTATGTCTCCACACTTCACACACATCACGCTTCAGCTAAAGCTAGGAAAGAGGATCACAGCCGATGGCATAGTGTCGAACAGACTGTTGCACCGTGTGAGGGACACATACAATGGGAGATATATATTACCAAAGTCTTCTATGATATGGAGCTGAAGTAGCGTAATGTAATTACGTATATCATATTAAGGAATCCATATCTCAATATCGTGATATGACCATTAACAGTGAATAGATCTCTGCTCAGATGCATTGCCTATTATTAGGCCATTGTCCTAATTTAATCTTTTTGTAAAAGATGCCCGTATCCGGCATCGGTTGGCAGTCCTTTATACATGGAGGATCGATCCTTCAGGCTGACATGGATGGCTACAAAATGTAATGTATCCTTAGGCACGTTTAGAGCCCAAAGGCTTTAAACACATCCCTGCAAATCCAAGGAATATATTATACAGATCCATGGGATAAATTTATGATTACTAAAGGAATATGCTAAACAGATTCAAGGGATTTGTAAAACAGAAAGCGTGTGGTGATGTAACCTTGTCTGACACCAGTCTCAACTAGAACAATTTCGTGATCTGGTTCTTATTTTAAAATGTTGTCCTGCAAAGGAGAAGTAGCATTTCCTCTTTCTTTCGTATCGCCAACAAAAGGTACCATTAATTTGTAGTTCAATTCATTAGATACGGAGCAGTAGGCATGCGTTGTTGTGAACTATTTTCAGCTTAGTGAAGCCTTTGCTACATATGTTTAAGAATGAAGAAATTGCAAGAGTCATTTAACTCTCCCTTACCCGACGGCCCCCCCCTCGCCCTATTAGTTGTTTTGCAATAACTTTTGTTCCGCTGTGTTACATTTTTTGAAATTTTTTGAGAATTAACCAAATTTCATGTCTCGGATGTTCTGAAAGTTCTAACGACCAGGATTATGTACTTTTTGATGTATGAAGGTTTTATCGCATGCAATCGGAGGATATTTATTATTTATTGATACACTTGTTCTTTATTAATATATTTTTTTTCTCGCCATTTGAGACAGTCGTTTAAATATATTATGGGTTCAGCAGACAGCACATGTGCTTCCTTTTCAAAGACTGAGATATTTTCTTTGTCAATTTATATCAGCCTGGTAAAATATGAAAATATATGCAAACTTTTTGGTGATTCATAAAATTTCAATAAAAACGCATAAAAACACACAAAGTAGAACAATGTATGGAGCCATATTTCTAGTTTATTTTAACACAGAAAGTTGTAGGTCGGCGTGCAGTTTTTAATATGTATAGAGTGTATCAGTGCCAAATATGAAGGAATTCTGTCAAGCCGTTTGGGAGATAAAATAGGGAGGCAGATTCTACCCCCCCCCTTGGGTAAACAGTTAATCAATAAGTCGGTAAGGTAGGGTTAAATGACAAATATGCTTCTTAAATCTTTGTGTTGATGTTACAAATTTATGCAGTTGACCCTGATACCAAATATACATATAAAGCTATTTGTTGCGATAGCTTTGATAAGTAAATAGAAGTCTTGACGATCATCGTACATGTGCATATCCACGGACTTCATCAATACCCATACTGGCAATTAGCATCAGACTTAAATTTGTTTTTAAAATTATAAGTTTCAATAAATTTGCAGGCCAATAACGAAAGGGAACAGTAAAGTTAGATTCTGTATTAACAGTAACTGGACACTGGACTTAACAGTGGGCAGGAAAAATGGGAGAAATATTTTGTCTATGACATCACAGATCCAAAATGGAAGTAATAAATATCATTGAATATTCAAAAGCATGTGGTTCAAACTTCGATGTTTGAAATTAATTACACTATGTTTTTAATCACACAAATCATAGTTATAACACACATGGTTACTATCCTAACACATTCTTCTCCTACCATGTTGATCGCTGCGTTTTCTCCGCACTGATCTAATCTGAAACTGCTTTACAGAATGCTTTCATGAAACAGTGAAAACGGCGACAGTAGATTACCGCAGTTCACTCACATTGAAAGTACTTAAAGAAAATTAACGAGAAGAAAAATACAATAATCTGCTTCTTCCAAACATTCCCATGAATTTAAGGGCCGAATATCATGAGATTATTAACCGGGCGCTCAAAATACCATCTTTTGGCCTCTTGTTTCTAGTATAATCATAACAGTAAAACGCAGATTGAAAAAATTCATGATACATGTATCTTTGAAGTCCGGCTACAATGCCTAGGTCACTCTACTATCATCTTTATCCACAACAGCTGCCTCATCTAAAAGAAACCTGTACTCGACAACTTTGTTGAAGGTCTGCGCAAATACACACTATCGTAAGGGGCTTTAAGACTCTCACGAAACACAAACAAATGTTAGTGACTCGTTATTAAGAATTCCTAATATCACAAACGCTTCGATATAACGAAGCAAAATCCGTTGTCCTTTGTCTTTCTACATCTTAAGCCTATAAACATGTTTTATGAGGATTATATTTCGATACATGTTCAGGCTACGTTTAGCCTTATGATCGTGTTTGTATCTCATATGATTGCTAAAAGTAAAAAAAAATGCTTCATACAATCTATCAATTTGAATTATATCAACTTATATACTTTGTAAACGCATTTTAACAAACCAGTAAGATACTAAGTTCACCTCTTCATGCGTTGCAGACTCCTTGATATCTTTTGCGGACCACTTGCATTAGAGAACATACTTGTTTGCATATTCATAGTTTGGTCGCGTTGGATCGTTGCTGTTATTTTCTTGTTTGTTATCTACTTATATTCATTAAGACACAAAAAGAGCCAAAGTAATTGGAAAGCTCCTGTATATCGTTATTATTATTATTATTATTATTAGATACCCCCATTTTTATTAAAAATTTGCACCTATTAGTATGGTCGAGGCGTAGCACTTTGTAAGAGGCAACGGAACCTTACTTCCACATTAAATTTTATTAGCAGCCTCTTTATAAAGTTCGCTACCTTGACGTTATTTACCGAACTGGTGCTTGAGGATCGAAGTCATATTCCTGTTGCCAAATAGACTTGTTAAATGCTCTGAATGTCAATTTTAGATCACGCTAAAATTATCGTAGTCATACAGTGGTTTGTTGAAATCTAAAGTTTCATTGTGTTTGCAGGCCAATAAGGTTTAAGTATTTGAAAAAAGTGCTGTAAAGTGGTGCCCAAGGCATTGTGGTTGGACCTTAAAGAAACATACGTACCGTCATAAGCTCCTGCACTCAGAGTTTTGCTATTATGATTATGCCAGAAATACGAGCTTTAAAAATAGTGTTTCGAGCGATCGCTTTCCTTGGTTAATAATCCGATAATATTCGGCTGTTAACTTTCAGTGTTATTCATTGGTATGTTTGGAGGAGACAGATTATTGTATTTTTCTCCTCGTTAATTCTCTTTACAAGTACTTTCAATAAGCAAACTGTGGTCAGTTACTCTATAAGCTTTGAAGCAAGGTCATGTCCTTTGTACTTAATTCGAGATTCACTTTGACTTTCAGTCCTGAAACGGGGTCAAAAATCGGTGTAGGGTTTGATTCGTTGTTCAAATACTAGGTTGCATTGCCGTAATATATCCTTCGTGCATATATGGTAAATATATGTACATTACAGATTCTCCTGTCCAGTTCTGTGTATGAGTGATTAACACTTCGATCAGCTAAACCATCTACATGCTAA
The DNA here is from genome assembly GCA_010016025.2 of Alatinidae sp. Z8VKAUB7J3. Taxonomy (NCBI): domain Eukaryota; kingdom Metazoa; phylum Cnidaria; class Cubozoa; order Carybdeida; family Alatinidae; species Alatinidae sp. Z8VKAUB7J3. The sequence continues at coordinate 11,548,259 of JAAAKM020000498.1, forward strand.
ACTAAAGTGAAATTGGCTGAGTAAAGTACAGTTTCTTGTAACTTTTACCTCATGTTCAAGCCTCGTCAAAGTTCACTCTGTAATAAGGCTCGGTCTTCCAAAAACAGACTCAATCGATCCAATGGGATTCTAGTTTTTTCTAGTTCACCTACGGACTCTACGTACGGACTGAGTAGTCCTACAGCTTCAATTAAGAAAAACTCAGAAAGCAGCACTAACATCAAACTCTGGTTGGTGATTCTTAAAGTAGGCTCTTCAATCACTTAGCTACACGCTCAACTGTATACCTTTAGTGTATTTAAATTCGCGCCGTACTATTTTTCGCGTACCCCTAGGTGCGCAAATTTTAATCCTGCGCGTATATTTGTCCGCGTGAAAAGGTCCAAAATGAAAATCACAATTTTTTGTTCTTCCTAGAATTAGTAGAATAGTTTGTTCTCTTTTAATTCTACAAGTTTTCAAGGGACTATTTATATAGTACGTACGCTAACTGTAAAATTTCTCGCTTATTGTGAGGATGTTACAGTATCAATTGTAAATCCGGCTTTATGCGTCATGCCAAAGAACATTAAAGCAAGGAGTTTACGTTTTATTATTCAATGGTTACTTGACCGGTCATTGGAAGTCTGCCAAATATCTAACGACTAATAGAAAAAATGACTGGGTACTATATTGATAAATCCAATCATAAATTTACAAAACATCATCTTCATCATCGCTCACAAGAGCTTCTGTTTGCGGGATTTTGATTTCCAAATAATGCTATCCCAAAACCTTCTCTTATTTCTTGAACTCGCTGTTATGAGTGTCTACTTTGGATATCGTGAGCGTGATTGGAATCTTCATTCCTCCCTGGGGGATTGGGGATCTTCAATATTTCGGATCCCTCACCACGGCTTAAAGTTCTTCGTAGTCGCAAAAGAACCTTCAGAAACGAGAAATCTCTCCACGTAAATGACCAAAGACTTGAGTTTCTGCGCCGGTAGCTTTGGTTTCTCAGGTAAAAGCCATAGCGTACGAGCAAAGCCTCTCCATGCAAAATGGGTCACATCGTTCTACGTCTCTGTCTAAAATAACAAATCTATCATGACAAACGGCTCGGGTCGAGCAGGAATTGCTAATTTTTTGGTAATCGACGCAGCCCTCCAACAAAACGATCTGTTTATGATGCTAGAAATTGAACTCGAGAGAACTTTATGATGTGACATAGTTCTTATTATTGACAAGATATTAGCATTACAGTAAGTAATCAGCCTTTATTACTTTTTTCTCTTTTCACCACATATATGGTGCGCGAAGTCCTCGCGAATATATCCGATTAGGGTGCGAATTCAAGTCCGCGCGAATATTAGTACTGCGCGAATTTATACACACTTAAGGTACATAAATATATACATAAAAATACAGCTTGAGCACAATTGCAGGGACATTAAGTGATTTTTTTAAACTTCCTTGTTGCGAAGGTGTTTGTTTTGTAGCTAGGATTCAGTCTCAACACTCTGTTTTGCATTGATGAGCCTACACAATCCGGTTGCTACACCATGCATACGTTATTTAGTCATGTCTTTTCATTAAGTTTTTGACTAATTATCAATGATTGAGTTACTAATAGTGCTGTCCGTCTGCAATTAGTTTGCTTGTCGACTAGTCGATTAAAAGTATTCGACTAGTCGACCATTGTTTAACAAGGTCCCTGAAACAAAAGGGGTATGGTTTGCTTGAGAAGCTAAATATTCAATCTGCAGCCAGAACTGTTTCGCTCTAACAGGTAATTTACCAAATTGAGCAAGTATGATAACATGCCTTTACTCAGCTATGCCAGATTTACGAGATGACGCAAAATCTTAACTTTCTATTACATCCTATAATTTTAGGTGCTGATACTATTGTTGATATCACTAATCTAACTAATAATATCACTTTCAAATACTTTAATACACTGTTTTTGCGCTAGCCCTCTTCTTCTTTTCGGTCTTCCTGACTCAGCCAAGTTGCGAGGCCAAGGCCAGGGGCCAGTGTCTTTCTCCTTCAAATAACACGATTGTAAACGTCCTTCTCCATTAACCCAGTTGCTTGCAAATCCTTATTATGTTGCCAGTTTATTATAAAGCTTAACTATCCCTTGTTCTTGTGCCATCCACCTCCATTTCCATTGCTCTTTTCGTCCAACTTCTATTTTTCATCCTTGAAACATTTCCATACCATCTCCGTCTCTCTCTTTTTATCTTGACTGATAACTTTTCTATGCCTAGCTCTTTTCTGATGTCTTAGTTCCTCTCCTGGTCTCTCCTTGTCACCCCTTAAATTTGGGTCAGCATTCTTATCTCTGTCCTCTTCAGTAACCTTTCTTCTTTCTCTCTGATGGCCCACGGTTCGGTGCCATACGCAAAGCTGGTCTCAAAATGGCCCTATGCACTTCGTAGTATAAACTTTGCAAGATATCCTTGCTCATATTGCCCCTTCTGATCTACCTTTCTCATTGAGCACCGTTCCAAGATATTTGAATTTTTGAACTTGCTTTAGTTTGCTCCTCTGTTTCCCATTTACATGTATAAGATACCATTTGTCAAATAGAACTATTCACCTAACGTTACAAAGTGCGCAGAATCATATTTCAAAGAGAAGACAAGAAAGGACATCACATAGACGGTATGGATATAGGAAGCCATGAGTGAATTTAAGATGTTGCCCAGTTCACTAGAATTATCATTTCTCAAACAGACCATCACTGTTCAGGCCCGTGGCCAGCCATGTCATTTAGGGGAGGGTGACAATGAGCCAACAGGGGAGCAATTAGTTATCTCCCTTGTTTGTCGTAACTCATTTTTTATTAACGGCGCGAAGTCGCTTGTCGGAAACTAATTTGGCGATCATCCGAGTATCTCTATGAAACACAGGAAAATTGTCGGAGAGGACTTGTTCAAAGCATTTGTTTCGTTAACCAATAAAATAAGAATTTATTAATGAATATTTGAGTAATAAACCGTTTATATTCTAAGAATATCGTGATGTATTGTGAGTGGAATAAAGAGTAGGCACATGAATACAAAAGGTGATTTTATTTACTTTGGTTTGGCAATCATTGATATTTCAACCATGAGTAATTTTGTTCTTCATTTCCTCAATATCCTGTTCATTAATTATCTCATATGATAAGCTTGCGAGACCTTTGATATGTTTCTGAACCTTAAAAAACATAGGCGAAGTACGGCCTGGGCCTAATGCCTGAAAACCAAACTTAGTCAGAATCGGCTGCAACTATTTTCGAACTGCATTTTGAGTTACGTATATAAAACCATTCTGTGAGTTTTTCGTGAGGCTTTCTACAAGAAGGCCTATTCAATTTTAACTGATGCTCTTCTTAGAGACTTCATCAGTTCAAGAGTGTCTTCACCTTGAAGTCAGCACAAACTCAGATGCGCGTCCCTAAACAAGAACAGTTCCCAGGTCCAAGTTTCCGAAATATTGATACTTTCTTTAGAATTCTGTTTTAGGCAAATGTTGGACTTAGTTCCATGTCCATTTATGATTGTTCAGATGCTTGGCATAGTTCGCATGACACATAGCCGTTCTGTGTTTAAGAATGTCTCTTTTCATTGTAATAATGTCGACTCAAGTCACCTCGTGATGACTCACCTTACAAGAATGCCATGTAAACAAAGGGAATTGATACCTACCAGCCCCCTGTATCATATTACTTGTTCCTCAGAATTTGTCATCCTCAACAACCGAAGTAGTTACTACAGTGACGTTTTCACTTGGTTCCATTTTACACAAGAAAATCATGGAAACACACTATATATTCATTATCTTAGTTGGTAAGTAAGCTTACATGTTCGTTCTGTAGCGCCATTGTATCTACCGTTCTTGCAGTTCGTTCGCAGCAGCAAATTGTTTGCAGTCATGCCCAAGGATCGAGATCAAATCGAAACTTGAAGTAGCTTACTGAAACTACTGAGCATACCGATTCTTCCTGATTTATAACGTTGATAAATGTAACGGGATTAGGAATTAATAAGTGGTGATGGAGGATGATGTTGGCTTTCTAACTGATGCTAAAATGGAGCTGGAAGATTGAAGGTTACGAAATACGCTGTAAAGAAACACTGTTCATGGCGTGTAACCACTTAACTTAGACCAACCTTGCAGGCTGTCATAATAAGAGACTGATACTTTCCAGACTCCGCTCTATCGGCAATCTCTCGTATTGTATCAGTAAAAGTCAAATGCAGAGAATTGGCAATTATTGACATAACAAATAATCTGTGAGGAAGTCAACTATATCTTCCCCGTTGTGCAAAATATGTATCAATTATCGAAGGTAGGGGGTAGGGGTGTTAAACTTCTGAGGCGGGTCCACCCTCTCGATAATGTGATCTCGCAAGTAAGAGATGTTCTGCCGATTTGATTTCGGTTATGGTTGCAGCATAAGGCGGAGAAATTAAATAGTAAATGGGTGAAATTGCAGGTACGTAGCACTCACAGTATATAGGGAAATTACGAAATTTATGGTATCATTTTCTTAAATTTAAAACTTGTGTTTACATGTATAGTGCATATTATATTGTTCGCTATATCATATTGTATATGGATGGATTTAGCCTGAGCCCAAATCTCCATAAATCGGTTAAAATATAGTACGACATGTTTACGTGTACTCTTTATAAATGATATGATATTGATCAAGAAATTATGGAAATGATCTGTGATGTGCAGTGGAAGCAAGGGGTGTCAATTACTATCATAGATGATGTTTACTCTGAAGTCTCTGCGGTATTTTTTGTGTTCAATATAATTAAGTCTCAGTAGCACACTTTACAGTGCAAATTGCAGTTTGGTGGACTGATGTTAATAAGGTTGTATAATAGAGAATGCAATGTTAAAATCGACACCTACCTATGGCATATGATACCACAGGGTCTGCGTTATTCATTACATCATCAAGAATAGGCCTATATCGTATAGTCGGAATTCGATAATCTAAACACAGGTACGCTTCACTTGCTCTTTCGGCTGTTGACAATTATAATAACGGCAGTAAATGTTTCATTCTGATGCGAAGATGAAAGTTCCTGCTTCCCTTAAAGATTATATCACCAGTTTAACTCCTATAGTTGACTTGGATGATTTCCTCCAGTACGGAACGTATTAACTGTTTGCCTAGGCTATGAACCTGGGCGTTTAACGTGATCTTAGTCAACCTTAACAATGCCGGATCTGGTGTCTTAACTATTTACATTGCAGATTTGATATTTTGGACTTCGTGAAAAACCGTTAAAGCTTCGAAATAAAGAGTCAAGACCGAAGATCTATTTCTGAACCGCAAGAGGAATCATGTTTAAGCTATTTGAAACTTTAATAGGCTTACAACTGTGTTATTTCATTCCGTGGTCGGCAAGCGGAAGTTAGGAATGTGGATATGGCCAGAGTGCGGCGGAGGTTGAAAGCCTATTTTGAATACAGCTGATCAACTAGAAATTATACAGTTTTGAGCCTTTCATTTTGACAAGCAAGTTTACCTCTTGCAGTACCAATAGTACTATTATTCACATGCTGGTGCCACCACAAAGTTTTGAAATAAAGCTTGCTTTAACGTAGCCAAACAATTACTAGCCCAGTACAAACAAATTTAAAGTAAATAGCATGGTTGTATTTATTTTTCCAGGACAGATCAGATCCAAATCAGTGACATGGTCATTTGAGTTATTGCTTACAGTTTTCGTTTCTTAATTTATATATATGTTAATGTTGTAACATTGTGACATTATTTCCTATTCAAGGGAATGGTTTATTTTAGAACTAAAATCGTGTAAATAATTGATATTTCAATCAAAAGCTCACATCAGCATGCTGAAATAAAGCATTTGTGTTATTTAAGGTTTTTAATACATCCCCAGGAGGTTTGTTATTGTACTAATATACTTTGTTTATCTCTTTTAGGATTATTAAACCAACTTCTTGGTTGTCACAGCCTTTATTTCACAAGTAATAGCAGACTTACTCTCAATTCATCAATTAATTTAGTATCAAGTGGATTTACATTGCAGTTTAGAACTTGTGAAGGGGGAATAATCTTACAACAAGGAAACAATTTTATATTAGGACTTAACAGGACTTCCTTGTCACAACATAGTCAAATATATATGTCAATCAATCAAACAGTGTACTCTTTACAAACACAATTTTCATTAGACACAAACTTACTAGTAACAGTGTTTCTGGACACTAATAGTATGCCAATATTTGGAATATCTGGATCCTATTCTACCAATATATCACTTCCATCCTCAATTAGAACTATGAACTTTACAGAGAGACCTGTTTTAGGGTCTTCGTCATTTACTGGTTGTATATTTAGTGGGAGGAATATAGATTTATCAAAGAGTGTCAGGTCTGGTGTTCAAGATGGATGCATTCTAGAAGATAGAAGACCCTGTTCAGGGAAAGGTAATGATTAACAATTTTCTATAGGCCATTGTTATGGGTATTTACATACTTAGTATTGGGGTATTGGGTTATGTAATGATACAATAACATTAGGCCTATTTACTATGCCTCACAAATCTATCAACCTATTGATCAAGTGATCCACTATACATGTATATACTCAGGCAAGGTCATGAAGATTGCACATAAGAAAGTAAGCATGGATTTCATTTGGCTCCTTCTACTACGACACTCAACTTGCATGCAGCTATTTCATAGCTTCAACTAGTCCATTGGTACTTGGGTTACAAACTCAGTGAAAATCTGATATTCATACTGAGACCCCTAAGTACATTGATCAATGATCATGAAACACTGCAACTCATCAACAGACTGAACTGTTTTCCACCTTGTCACCACATCAGGCCAGGAGAGAGTGTCAAGAATGAATCTTAGGTATGAACTAATCAAGCTTTTAATAAGTCAGGCGAAAGTATTCATATATGTGGTACCATGTAAAAGTGTTCAAATTTTGCACAAACTGAGCAAATATTAATGTAGCAAACATGTATGTATAGAGATAAATTTGTAGGCATGTAGAGCTCTGAAAATACACATAAATTTTCTTTAATGTTTCAGTATAATCTTCATTGGTATTCTTCCCTAGTAACAGAGATCTTCTTAATTATGATGACAAAACAATGGAGTCCAAATGGAGATAATAACAGCTGACAGATATAACTTACAATAACATGACATTTGTATACAATATACAATAGGATATTGATAAACAGTTCAACTGTATTGGTGTTCAGATGTTATAAACAAAAGTGGCAAAGAATCTAAGAATATAGAGAGCAGTAGTCTATTGAGTAATAGGTCTCAAAAACATGACATGGGAATTATAGATTTGTTAGCTCTATAGCTCTTCATGTCTGCCATCTTGTGTGTATTTCTCTGGTTGCCACATTAGCTCCCAATTATCTACTAGTGGACATAGGCATCTAACTCAATGCAATTGGAGACTAGTCTGCCAAATGTGTCACATCTGACATGAACAAGGAGGGCTTGGATTCATCTGACTCTTAATACTATCCAAAGGCCATTGAAACTTACGTGGTGCCAAGGGGAAAGTAAATTTTATATTCTGAATGTCTGCTTTAAAAACACTAACTGCCATCTGTCAATTGGAAAGCTTTAGTCGTCCACCACATCAATTGTGCAATGGGTCTCAACATTCTTCCTTATCATCACATAGACAGTTATACATTCTTTGAAAACCATACATATCACATGATTGCCAGCATCTATCTGAGTACTTCTATAAGTAAATGGCTCTGATGTAGTTCATAGGAAAACAAAGAGAAAAAATATTTGACTGACCATTGTGGTGAGCTTTGGAATTGATCTTCCAATTTGTGGACTTACTTATTGCACAGTTTAGTACTATGTTTGACTCAGTGCTTTCAGTGCAAGATGTCCCTGGATCTATCATTATTGATGCTCAGGGCTACTGTAGCTTCTCTTGAGAACTTAATTGCTAATGTCTTTCTAAGTACTCATTTATTAATATATATTTAGATTTAAAAGGGGAGTACATTACAGTAATGTTGACCTAATAATTTAACTCATTTATATACAAGAGTTGTAACAGTGATTGACACATCAACAATTTGTAATGAGACAATAATGAGACCTGCCTATCACAACTAAGAAATGGCCCTCCCTGTGAAGGTCCTTAAAGGAAAAAACCATAATGACAAAATTCTACGAAGAGAATATCCAAAGAAAAGAAATCCTCTAAGGAAAAAGTCCATAATAATTTTTTTCTAAGAAAAGATCCCTTCTGGAAATAAATTCCTACTTAAAAGAGCAAAAATTTACTACCAGGTGTGCAAGGTAGAAACCTGTGATGCTTTCTTCAACAGAGAAGCCTGCTCTACCACCAAATTTGTTGTTTAGTACTGTTTAACATTGTAAAAAAATCATCTGTAAGAATTCTGTACAAAATAAAGCATAACATAATGATTACATTGGCATTAATTTGAAAAACAGTATATATTTTTAATATTTTGGCCTTAATCCTACTACTGTCTCAGTACTGTAATACATAAAACTTGCAATTAGCTTTCTGCCCTTTATCATGTTAATCCCTGTCATAGTCTTAGGTTAATCACTGTTTCAGGTAGTCAGTTATTGGTTTAGGCATTAATTTCATCAGATCATACTGTTTCAGCAAGCAGAATTATCATCACTGCCTGTGTAACACCAATGGCTTCTACAAACAACTGACAATAAGTTTAAGGTTCCGTTGACTGACTTAAGGCATTTTGTGTCATTGGGCATGGTCAGTCATTTGAAAGTTGTGGTGTTGTCATCAAACCATTTTTGAAAATTTTATGCTTTATAATTGCAACTATAGTTATTGTTACTCTTTCGCACTAATAATACCTTAAGGTAAAGTAGACAACAATATAATTTTCCTATTGCATAGCTACCGTATTTCCTATAATAAATGCTGCAGCATTTATTAAAAGCCCTAGCTTTTGGGTATGGTGTTAATAGAGGGCATTATTACAAAATGAAAATGAATAAAAATGTATGCAAAAATTCTTCATGAAAAACTATTAAAGTGAAAAGAGCAGAATTTGTTAATGGAAAACATGTAAAACTCATTTCCTATTTGGTCCATTTTTTGATAAATGGCATTCTTCAATATACAGCATTTATTAGAGGGTGGCCCTACATATCTCCTGGCTAGAAGTGTGATGTTTAATAGAGAATGCCATTTATTGGAGGAAATACAGCATATATATGTGAGAGGTATCTATGAGTATTTATATAGAGAGCATGGAAAAACTTTGCTAGTTTTTGTAACCACAAAGTATCTGCTACAGTGGCAGAACCTATCAAATTATGAGAGTGCTAGTGGGTGTGAGTCAAAGACACATTTTTACCTTGCTCACAGGGGCAGGTTTACACAAAACATGAATTTAGGGGCAACATCTCCATAACAGGTAATTTAATGCTATTGCAGAAAATTGGTTTGCTGGTTGTATGGGTCAGAAACCACTTCAAGAGTGAAATCTGTTACAGGAAAGTCTGCGAAGTTCAAGATAGGTGTGGGAGTCCACCAAGGATCAGCTCTCAGCCCGCTATTGTTTGTTACTGTAATGGAAGAAGCCACAAAGGAGTGCTGAGGAGAAGTTTTATTTGGGCTGCTCTACGCTAATGAGTTGGTGCTGATAGGAGTGACGAAGGAGGTGGAGAAATGACACGGGAAGAAGAGGTTTGAAAGTTAATATAGAGAAGACCAAAGTGGTGGTCACTGGAAAGAAGAACCAGCAAGTTTCGACAAGTGGGAGATATCCCTGTAGCTGTTGTGGTAGAGGAGTGGGTGCAAACTCCATTTTCTGCAGTCCACTTCTGTAACAAGTGGTGCCACAAAAGATGCTCTAAACTGCAAAGGCTGTCTGGAGTGAGGGATTTTCGACTAAATTAAACAAATTTAAAAATTTGCTAAAAATCCTATTCTGTTTTTCTTCTAGTATGTCCAGTGGGATTTACTGGCAGGAACTGTGAGACAAACATAGATGATTGTGCATCTGTTCCTTGCCATTCGTTTTCGACCTGTATTGATCTAATCAATGCCTATAGATGTGTCTGTGGCCCAAGATGGACTGGGAAAACATGTTCAACATTTCTTGGTTCATTATGTACAAGCAATCCATGCCAAAACAGTGGTGTTTGTAAAGAATCTCAGGATAGGAATAATTATACATGTGTTTGCACTGAAGGATTTACTGGAAGGCATTGTGAAATGAAAAAGCTACCATGTTCACCCAATCCTTGTTTAAATGGGGGAGTGTGTTCCAATACCACTGGAGGATCTGGGTACACATGTAACTGTAGTGCAGGTAAGATCATACAAAATATTTATGTTTAGAATGTTATTCATTTAAATTAAGGTAAGGGTGTATGATAGGGTTAAACAGCTAATTACTAAGCTTTGAAGTATAAAGCTGTTCTTCCCTTGTCTTGACAGGATTGTAAGATCTACATAACTGCAAGAAATTCTGTCAACATTGCAGGCATGTTTTACAACACAAAATTTTTATTACATGCCCAGAAAAGTGCTGGGTGG
>JAAAKM020000498.1:11558928-11584306 GCA_010016025.2 Alatinidae sp. Z8VKAUB7J3
CAAGAAATTCTGTCAACATTGCAGGCATGTTTTACAACACAAAATTTTTATTACATGCCCAGAAAAGTGCTGGGTGGTTATTGACAAATGCTGCACTGACACAGCATTTGAGGAAACCCAAGCAAATGGACAATCAATTTTTTAAGACAAAGTTTTGGAGAAGCTGAATTTAAGTATCAGAATACCAATATTATTAATCCTGATACCATTGGGTCCACTAGCCATTGTCACTTTATTTTATAGTCAAACTTAAGCAACCTAGACTTTTGCAGTTTCTCACCAAATGTTTATGGACTTCACAATAAACTTGGACACTTTATCCACTGCTGTGTTTGATTTCATATTTAATATTCTTGCATTTAGTAATCAATGTTTGTATTGGGATGCACGTAAATATATACAAAAATTGCCCAAGGACATAATCACAGGAAGTCGGAAATCTTTGCCTTCAGCTCCAAGCTTGCTACACCATGGTAATGTTGTGGCAGAAGATTTAAAAAGTCTGCTCTGATAGAGTATATACTAAAGTGATGATGTCACTAAATATTTTTTTGAGGGAATCACTGTTATAACTGCATCACAGTGTTAACCCAACCACCAAATGCTTGTATACAAATTATACCGTTCAAATCTCATATAAGCTCTGAGGCCTTATGAGAACTCTGAACTTATGAACTAAAATTATGAACTGGGTTGATTTTACAACGTTTTGATTGGCATGATTTAAAGGTTGAAAGGGCATGTCTCAACAACTGCTCAAGGTATGTCTCTCAAATCTGGGCAGATTATCTATATCAACAAAAGGAAAGCAATGAGTCCAAAATATTATCAAATTTCTGATATTCTTGAAACCATGACATCATATTTAAGTACTCTATTCAGTTCTATTGTTGTGATTCTTTACTGTTTATGACCACCATAGGCAGAAACTTTCTATTTCATTGTTAAGGTAGAAATTTTGGTGATAAAGTCTGATGCACGTTGCTTCCTAGCTTTACGTTGCTAGCATACCAATGCTTCTCTTTATCTTCTGTTTTCAAATTTAGATGAAATTAGTCTCCATTTTGGATTAAGGATTTGGTATTGCATCACGCATAATAAATGTATATATTTATTTTGGTACAGTTGGTGAAATGTTGCAGATCATCACCACACCAACATAACATGCAGTACATGCCAATATATATATATATAATATGTATATATATGAGAATATGTATATGTCTGGCACTGATGAAGGCTCAAAGCCGAAACACAATAAATAATAATTAATTAATTTCCCCTTACCCACTGACTGGAGGAGAATTCGCGAAGGATTGACACTGCAGTATTTTCACGATTAACAGAGACTCTGTTTTGAAACATATATGTGACCATGAATTTTCTGAGTTTTTATCAACCCTCGGCGTACCGGGGCGGGCCTGGTCGGGGCTGCGGCGCGGCCTCGAGCTGGCCTCGGTCTGCCTCGCCGCCGAGCAGGTGGGCGGCGCCTCACGGTGCCTGGAGACGACCGTCGCCCACACCCTCGGTCGAGTCCAGTTCGGCCGCCCGATCGCCAGCTTTCAGGCGGTCAAGCACAAGTGTGCCGACATGATGATGCGGGTCGAATCGGCCCGCTCGGCCGCCTACTACGCAGCCTGCGTCGCCCAGCAGGGGGTCGACGGTCGCGGCGATCCCGACGAGCTCACCGAGGCCGCGGCGCTCGCCCAGTCGTACTGCTCGGACGCCTACTTCGCCTGTGCCGCCGAGTCGCTCCAGCTCCACGGCGGGGTGGGCTTCACCTGGGAGTACGACGTCCACCTTCACCTCAAACGGGCGCGAGCGATGCGGACGTTCCTCGGCACGCCCGCCGTCCACCGCGAACGGATCGCACGCCGCCTGCTGGGAGCGAGCTCGTGAACATCGCATTCACTCCCGAGGACGAGGCCTTCCGCGACGAGGTGGTCACCTGGATGGAGGCCCACCTCACCGGCGAGTTCGAGTGCGTGCGGCACCGCGGCGGCCCGGGTGACGAGCACGTCCTGTTCGCCGAACGACACGCCTGGGAGCGCCGGCTGGCCGCGGGCGGCTGGATCGGCATCGGCTGGCCGACCGAGCACGGCGGTCGAGGGCTGTCGATCGACCGTCAGGTGATCTTCTACGAGGAGTACGCGCGCGCCGGCGGGCCGGGCCGGGTCGGTCACATCGGCGAGGGGCTGGTCGGTCCGACCCTGATCGCGTTCGGCACCGAAGAGCAGCAGCAGCGCCTGCTGCCCGGCATCCTCTCCGGTGAGGAGCTGTGGTGTCAGGGCTACTCGGAGCCGGACGCCGGCTCCGATCTGGCCAACGTGCGCACGCGCGCCCGACGCGACCCGTCGACCGGAGACTGGATCCTGCACGGCCAGAAGGTCTGGACGTCGCTGGCGCGCGAGTCGCACTGGTGCTTCGTGCTGGCGCGCAGCGAGGACGACTCGCGCGGTCACCGCGGCCTGACCTTCCTGCTGGTGCGCATGGACCAGCCGGGCATCGAGGTCCGTCCGATCCGTCAGCTCACCGGCACCAGCGAGTTCAACGAGGTGTTCCTGGACGGCGCCCGAGCCCGCGACGTCGACCGGGTGGGGGCGCCGGGCGACGGCTGGAAGGTGGCGATGGGGCTGCTCGCCTTCGAGCGCGGCGTGTCGACCCTCGGCCAGCAGATGGGGTTCACGAACGAGCTCCGCCGCATCGTCGACGCGGCGCGGGCCAACGGTGCCGCCTCCGACCCGACCCTCCGGCAGCGGATCGCCGAGGCCTGGATCGGGCTGCGGATCATGCGGTACAACACCCTGCGCACGCTGAGCCGACCCGCCGAGGCGGCGCTCGGTCGCGAGGCGATGATCTACAAGCTCTACTGGTCGAGCTGGCACCGGGCGCTCGGCGAGCTCGCCCTCGACGTCCTCGGCCCGGAGGCCGAGATCGTGCCCCAGGCTCCCTACGAGTTGAGCCCGGAGCAGAGCCTGTTCCTGTTCACCCGCTCGGACACCATCTACGGCGGGACCAACCAGATCCAGCGCAACCTGATCGCCGAGCGCGCCCTCGGCATGCCGCGCGAGCGGCGCGGAGACGCCTGATGCCGACGCCGCCCCCCGCCTACGTCCCGGGCCACGACCTGATGCGCGACAAGACCGTGCTGGTGACGGCGTCGGCCGGCGCCGGCATCGGCTTCGCCACCGCCCGCAAGATGCTGGAGGAGGGAGCCGAGGACGTGTGCATCAGCGACGTCCACGAGCGCCGCCTGGCGGAGGCGGTCGACCGCCTGGAGGAGGTCGCCGGCCGGCGGCCCCGCGCCCAGCTCGCCGACGTCACCCGCGAGGACCACGTCGGCCGCCTGATCGACCACGCCGTCTCGACGATGGGGCGGATCGACGTCCTGGTCAACAACGCCGGCCTCGGCGGCAGCGCCGAGCTGGTGTCGATGACCGACGCCGAGTGGTCGTCGGTCATCGACGTCAGCCTGAACGGCACCTTCCGGATGACGCGGGCGGCGCTGCGGCACATGGTCGAGCGCGGCCGGGGCACGATCGTCAACAACGCCTCGGTGCTCGGTTGGCGCGCCCAGAAGGAGCAGGCCCACTACGCCGCCGCCAAGGCCGGCGTGATGGCGCTCACCCGCTGCGCGGCGCTCGAGGCGGCCGAGCACGGCGTGCGGATCAACGCGGTCGCCCCGAGCATCGCGCTGCACGCCTTCCTCCGCAAGACCGCCCCGGCGGAGCTGCTGGAGGAGCTGGCGGCGCGCGAGGCGTACGGGCGTGCCGCCGAGGTCTGGGAGGTGGCGAACGTGATCGTGTTCCTCGCCAGCGACTACGCCAGCTACATGACCGGCGAAGTGGTGTCGGTCAGCAGCCAGCACCCCTGAGCCGGGGTTCCCCGACGGCGGTGGGCAGGACGGGCCCGAATCGACTACGATCGCCTCAGCGAGACAATCACTCGTGTCTTCCGGGGGGGAGAAGCGAAGATCCGTCGCACGGGAGCGGAAGCGCATCGACCCATCACGGAGGAAGGCATGCGTCACCGCGCGATGCCCACATGGCTCTGGAGTGGCTGGATTCTGGTGACGGCGACGGGCAGCGCGCTCGCGGTGAGCTCCGGCCAGTTCGACGACTTCAACGACGGCACCACCCAGGGCTGGCAGATCGGCACCGGCCCGATCACCCACGTCCCCAGCGGCAGCCCCGCCGACGACGGCTACGCCGAGTACAGCTCCTTCGGAGGGGGGGGCCCGGCGAGCCGGATGGTGGTGTTCAACACCTCCCAGTGGTCGGGAGATTTCGTCGCCGCCGGCGTGACCGAGGTGACCACCTTCGTCAACAACCTCGGCTCCTCGATGCTCGACCTGAGGCTCGCCTTCGGCGACTCGATCAGCGGCTTCGCGGGGAGCTGGTTCGCCTCCAGCATGAGCGTTCCGGTGGCGCCGGGGAGCGGCTGGGTGTCGGTGTCCTTCCCGATCGGCTCGGGCGACGTGACCCAGGTCCAGGGAGCGGCCAGCTACTCGGCGGTGCTCGGCTCGGTGGCGAGCATGCGTCTGTTGAGCAGCACGGTCCCCGACCACCGGGGGGACGTGATGTCCGGCACGATCGGGTTCGACAACTTCACCGCCGGCGCCGAGCCGTTGCCCGTGACGCTCTCCCGGTGGCAGGTCGAGCGCGCCGGCTCCGGCGTCGAGCTGCTCTGGCGGACCGAGAGCGAGATCGACAACCTCGGCTTCCACGTCTACCGGATCCAGGACGGTACGCGTGAGCGGCTCAACACCGAGCTGATCCCCGGCCAGGGCACGAGCACGACGCCGCACGAGTACCGCTGGCTCGACGCCCGGCCGCCCTCGGGACGGGCCCGCTACCTCCTGGAGGAGGTCGCGCTCGACGGCACCACCACCTACCATCCCCCGCTCTCGTCGCCCGCCGGACGCTGACGCGGGGCTGCCCAAATGTGAGCGCTGCGGACGGAACCTTCCGCCGCGGCGCCGCAAGGACGGCGCCGGTCGGGGGCTGAGCCGGGCTCCCCTCGGCCGGCCCAAAGCGAGTATCTGCAGCGAGCTCCGATCCGTAGTCTAGATAGCCCGTGCAACCGTCGCGCGGGCTTTCGGACACACGCAAGGAGATCGCATGGCCTCAGCCGCCGTCGCCCCACCTCCCGATACGTCGACCCCGGCGCCGATCTACACCGGTCTGCGCGGCCTCCCACTGGTGCGCGCGATGCTCCGGGACCCACGCCCGGTCGTGCTCGACGCCTGGCGGCGTCACGGCGACGTGGTCCAGCTCCGTCTCGGCGGCCTGCAGGTCCACCTCGCGGTCCACCCGGAGTCGGTTCATCGCGTCCTCCACGATCGGAACAAGTACTACAGCAAGGGGACGCGCGGCTTTCGGGCTCTCAGTACCGTCCTCGGCAACGGGCTGCTGACCAGCGAGGGCGATTTCTGGCGCCGCCAGCGTCGGATCGCACAGCCGGCGTTCCACCGCGACCGGATCGCCGGCTTCGCCGAGCTGATGGTCCGGCGGACCGACCGCATGCTGGAGCGCTGGGAGCAGAGCCACGTCGCCGACCGGAGCTCGTTCGACGTCGCCGAGGAGATGATGCGGCTGACCCTCGGAATCGTCGCCGAGGCGCTTTTCAGCGCCGAGGTGGATGCCTCGGCCGACACGGTCTACCGCGCGCTCGGCGTCATCCTGAGCGGTGCCCGACGTCGGCTGCTCACTCCGGCGCCTCTGACGACGCTGATTCCGACGCCGTCCAATCGTCGCTTCGACGCCGCCGTGCGCCAGCTCGACGAGGTGGTGTACGGCTTCATCGAACGACGTCGACGGACCGGAGAGCAGCGCGACGATCTACTCGGGATGCTGATGGCCGCTCGCGACGAGGACACCGGCGAGACCATGACCGATCGCCAGCTCCGGGACGAGGTGATGACGATCTTCCTCGCCGGTCACGAGACCACCGCGAACGCCTTGAGCTGGACCTTCTACCTGTTGTCGCGCCATCCCGACGTCGGCCGACGCCTGACGGCCGAGCTCGCGCCGGTGTGCGGCCGCCGGTTGCCGACCCTCGCGGACGTGCCGGAGCTGCCGCTCACCGCCCGGGTGATCGACGAGTCGATGCGGCTCTACCCGCCGGCCTGGGTGCTCAGCCGCATGGCCGAAGCTCCGGACGTCCTCGGCGGGCACCCGATTCCTCGCGGGTCGATGGTGATGCTCTCGCCCTACCTCACCCACCGGCATCCCGAGATCTGGGACAACCCCGAGGGGTTCGATCCCGACCGGTTCGAGCCGGAGCGGGTGGCAGAGCTGCCGCGTAGCGCCTACTTCCCCTTCGGCGGCGGTCCGCGACGGTGCATCGGCTCCGGATTCGCGGAGCTGGAGGCCCGTCTCATCCTCGCCACCGTCTGGAGCCGCTACCGACTCGACCTCGTCCCTGGCTGGGTGGCGACGCCGACGCCGATGATCACCCTGCGGCCGGGCGAGGGCGTCCGGGTCACGGCCCGCCCCGCCTGAGTCGGCGGCGCGCGACCGCCCGCTTGGCGAGCCGGGCGGTCGCCTCCGCGTGTCATCGTCGACACGCCACCCTCTGCGGCCGCTTTCTATCCGCCACGTGCCCGAGGTAGCATGTCCGGAGTCTCCATGAGATTCGGGCTACCCGGAGCGGTCCATTCACCTCGAATGTACGTTTGCGCCTGACGGTGCATTCCACCCCCCTCCGCTGTATCCAAGAGGAAACAAGACCTGAGGACCGCCTCGTACCGGCCGGCCCCCGTTCGCATCTACCGAATCGAAATCCCTTGACCGGAGCTATCGAGCGTGTTTAAGATGCCAGCGATCGAGTGGTGGGGCAAGACACATACCACAGGTGACACCACCCTGTGTCTCGCCGATGCCGTCCCGACCGCGCCGAGCGCATCCGGACGACACGAGATGGCCAAACATGCCGCAGAAAGAAACGCCCGACACGCTGAACGTCCGATTGAGCCGCAACCTCGTCGAGGAGCTTCGAAAGGGGCGGAAACACGGCCGCAAGATGAGCGCCACGGTCTCGGAGAGCCTCACCCCGCTGATCGGAGCCAAGTCGACGCAGCGCCGCCGAATCGCGGAGGCGGCGCGACGGCTGACGGAGATGAGCGGCCGCGGCTCCCCGAAGCCGATGGAGCGCGTTCGCCTCAACCTCTATCTCGGTCGCAGCGCCCTGACGCAGCTCCGGCGGGTGGCGCTCGACGAGAGCGTCCCGCTGTGGGCCCTGATCGAGGCGGCGATGCAGCTCGCTTCGAGCTCCGTCGAGTGGACGCGCACGGCGCGACGGCCGGCGAGCCGCGGAACGGCCAAGCGCCCCCGCCTCGCCGCATCGCCGCTGGACGAGTCGCGCGCCCAGGCCGGCGCCTACCTGCGCGGCTGTCGGGAGGCGACCGGTCTGTCCCGGCGCGGTACCAGCGAGCAGGCCGGTCTGCGCGGCACTCCGATATCGGTGTCCCAGCTGGTCCGCGTCGAGGAGGGACGGCAGGTCCCACGGGTGGACCTGGTGGCCACCTTGGCCGAGCTCTACGGCGTGTCCATCGCGAGCCTGACGGAGCCCTACCGCGTCCTGCAGGGGCCCGGGTGGGCGCCGCAGGAGTCCGACCCGGAGGCGCTTCGCAAGTTGGGCATGAAGGCGCACGAGGCCGGTCGCGTACGCGAGGCGTCCGCCTACTTCCAGCAGGGCGTGATGCGCGCGACGAAGCAGCGCGAGACCGACCCGAGCAGTCGGGCCGGGCGAACTCAGCTACGCCTGCGGATTGCGCTCGCCAACACCCTGATCGAGTTGTGCAGCTACCGTCACGCCGAGGAGGTGCTGCGGGTCGCGCTCCGCGAGGAGCGGAGGTTCGGCGACCTGCGGGACATCGCGCAGTACACGCTCGCCGCCATCTACAAACGCCGCGGCGAGCTGACGCTCGCGGAGGCGCTGGCGGCCGACATCGGCGACCGGGAGGGTCTGTCCTCGCGAGTGCGTGCCGGACTGGCGTCCCTGCTGGCGACGGTGCGCTACTCCCGAGCACAGCTCGCCGGCGAGCCCGAGCGGCTCGCTCTCCTGGAGCGCAGCCGTCAGCACTTTCAGCAGGCGCACGACGTCCTGCTGGAGCTTCGCCGTGGACGTCGACTCGCGATGGTGGAGCGCGAGTGCTTACGCGTCCGCTCCGGGCAGGCCCGCTGCCTGATCGAGCTCGGGCGCGAGGCTCACGGACTGGACATGCACCGGAGCTGCGTCGAGGTCGCCGAGTCGTCGGGCGACATCCAGATGGTCGCGCTCGCGCACTTCGATCTCGGTCACTCGCAGTGGATCTCCGGAAGAAAGGCGACGGCCCGCCGCCACTTCGAGCGGGCCCGGGCGGTCGCGCAGGAAACGCAGCAGCGGAGCCTCCTGTTCCATGCAGCCTACTACCTGTGGCGCGACCGACGGAGGCACGGCACCGACGACGATACGTTGGGCGAGGTCCGGCGAGACCTCGTCGAATCACGGAGGGGTCTCGATGAGCTTTCCAAGGAGCTTCGACACTACGACGAGGTCCTGGTTCAAGATCTCACTCGCTAGCCTGCCAGCGCTGGTCGCAGCCCTGGCGGCCTTCGCGACGGTCCCGACGGCTCGGGCCAACTCACTGCACCAGTGCCACGACATCGAGGTCATTCACCTCACGCGCATCATCCTGGTCTGCCGCGACCCGGAGCCGATCGTCATCTTCCCGCGCTACATCGAGCTGGGTGGCTCGCACGTCGAGGACGAGATCGACTTCGGCTGTGGGATCAGCGGCGAGAGCTGCGGCTACAACCCGCAGAGCTTCGTGGTCGAGACCAGCCAGCCGACCTATCCCGGGGACGGGGCGCTGGAGGTCCAGTTCCTGCTGTCGCGGCCGCTCGACGGAAGCGTCGCGCGCGTCCAGTGCCGCCAGCGGCTGAAGCTCCTTTCCGGGCCCGACGAGGTCTTGCTCGACAGCCCCTGGATGGGGTGCGATGCCCAACAGCGCGATGAGCAGATCACCGCGACCCTACGCGCGGAAGGGGCCTGGAGCCTGGATCTCCCCGACACCTACTACGGCGTCGGGGCAGCCGCCGGGCGTTCGTTCCCGTCCGGCAACTACCGTGCCTGTCTTTCGGTGGAGGTCTCCACTTCGGAGACGCCGAAGCCTTCGGGACAGGACGAAGTGTCGTACTACGAAACCTGCGTTCCGTTCGAGGTGACCGAGTAGCGCTCGGAACGTCGGTGGCCGCTCCCGTCCGGGAGCGAGCCACCGACCGACACCGCAAGCTCGTCCTGGAGGTGGCTCGATGAGCCGGAAACGCGTTCCCCCCTGTCTCCCCCTCGGTCGAGTGCTCCGGCTCCATCGCGAGCGTTGCAAGCTGGCCCTGCGCGATGTCGAGGAGAGAACACAGGGTGAGCCGGGGAGCATCTCCTCGGGCTACCTCTGCAAAGTGGAGCTCGATGGTTGCGTCCCTTCTCTCGACACCCTGCTCTCTCTCTCCCGGCTCTACGGCGTCCGCTGGCAGAGCCTGGTGGAGCTGCTGGAGCTGGGCCGCATGGACGAGAGCGTCTCGGCGGAAGCTCGCCCGGAAGCCCTGCTCGCATCGGGTCGACGCTCGGTCCGTGATGGCCACATGCTCCAGGCCGTGCGCCCGCTGACCGTCGGACTCCGCCGTTGGCTCGCGGAGCGTCCCGACGCCATCGCTTCTCGCGAGTACTGGCGACGCTACGTCGAGCTCGCGATCGCGCTCAAGGACATCGGCCGCATTCCGCGGGCGGAGGAGATCCTCCGGGACACACTCGACTCTCGACACGTCGAGCCGGAGGTGCTCCTGATCGCGCACCACAATCTCGCCAATCTGCTGACCATCGAGGGCCGGACCGGCCGGGCGCGCCGGCAGGCGCGCTCGCTGCAGAAGGCGGCGGAGAACGCCTCGAACACTCGCGCCCTGGCCGGCTTTCACTCGATCGTCAGTCAGATCGAGCTACAGGAAGGAAACTACGCCGAGGCGACCGGGGCGGCCGAGGAGTCTCTCGTGGTCTTCGAGCGGCTCCGGTCGATGGACGAGGCGGAGGTCGCCCGCTCCAACCTCGCCCGATGTCTGGTGAAGGAGGGCAAGCCCCAGCAGGCCTACCCGCTCCACCGCAAGGCGCTCGATCGTCTCGACCGGATCCGACATCCGCGAGGACGCCACAGCGTCCTCTACCTCCACGGCGAGACGCTGCTCGACGCGGGGCACTTTCCGGCAGCCCGCCAACGGTTTCGCCGCGCCAACCGGATGGCGGACGAGCACGGGTACCGCGCCCGGCTGTTCTCCGGGCATTTTCAGCTCCTCAAGCTGGCGGAGGAGGAGGGTGACGCTCACGAGCAGAAGCGCCAGCAATCGGCGCTGTGGACGCTGAGGCCGAACTGTGAGGCGATGACCGACGAGGTACGGGAGTTCGACAATCGGACCGAGCGTGAGATGTGGCAGTGGCATTGACGGACGCGGCCAGGGCAGCTCGAAAGTGTGTCACTGGCGAAACGCGATCGGCCGCGAGGACTTGTCCCTCGGACGCTGAACGAGCACTTTAAGAAGTACGAGACCAGCCGGATGCAAGGCGGACCGCCCTGTGCGGCCGCATAGCGCAGCCGGACGGGCTCACACGCCCCTCCAGGCGGATTCGGGCGCCACGTCCTCCCGGACGTGGCGCCCCATTTCTCGTCACGGTCCGGACGGCTCGTTCTCGGCCGGCTCGTCGACGCCGGCGACCCGGCGCCGCTCGTCGTCGAGCTCGGACAGCGGGATCCCCTGCTCGATCCAGGCCGGCGCCGGCTCACCCTTGAGGTAGTGCCCGAACCACTCCAGGATGCGGCGGTGGTAGTCGACCTGGTTGGCCTTCTCCGAGAAGCCGTGCCCCTCGCCCTCGTAGACCAGCAGCACCATCTGCTTGCCCGCACGACGCGCGAAGTTGTAGAACTCGGTCCCCTGGTCCCAGTCGACCACACCGTCGGCGTCCCCGAACGCCATCAGCAGCGGAGTCTCCATCGAATGCACCTCGTGGATCGGGGAGTTGCGGTGGTGGGCCTCCGGGTCCTCCCAGTACGGCACCTCCATCCGCGCCTGGCCGGTCTCCCAGTGATCGAGCTCCGGGATTCCCGGACGCCAGTGGATCTGGCCCATGAAGCTGACGAAATCGGTCAACGGTGCCCCGGCCACGGAGGCGGCGAAGATGTCGGTCCGGGTCGGCAGGAAGGTCGCCTGGTATCCCCCCCACGAGTGGCCGATCAGGCCGACGCGCTCGGCGTCCACGAGCCCCCGCTCGACCACCGCGGCCACCGCCGGCCGGACCGCCTCGAGGGCGCTGACACCCGGCTCGCGCGCCCGGTAGACGATGTCGGGCATCAGCACGAAGTAGCCGTGCTGCGTCCAGGCGACCGTGCTGTAGTAGTTGCGCTCGCTCGGGGCGCTGTAGGCGTGCACCTGCTCGGAGAGCTGCTCGTAGGTGTAGACGATCATCGGGTAACGACGCGAGGGATCGTACTGCGCCGGGTAGAGCAGGAAGGACTGGAGCCGCAGCCCGGCCTCGCTGTCGCTCTCGAACAGCTCGGCGCGGGTCCAGGCGTGGTCGTCCTGGAACGGGTTGGTGCGGCTGACCGCCCGCGGCGCGGCCAGGGTCGCGTCGGTGACGAAGTAGTCGGGCGAATCGTCGCGCCGCTCGGAACGGAATACCCACACGTCGGCGTCCTCGGCCCGGGTCAGACGGGAGACCCGGGCATCGAGCTCGAGCAACGTCTCGGCCAGGTCCGCTCCCGGAGGCACGGCGGCGTACCCCTGGCGCTCGCTCCACTCGCCACGGGTCCTCAGATAGAGAGGCTCGTCGGTCGGCAGGCTTTCCTCGTCGTCGTCGAGGTCGACCACGCGGTGGTAGGTCTCTCGCTCGGCCCCCCGGCTGAGTCGGACGGGGGGCGAGCCGTCCAGAGCTGCTCGCCACACGTCGAAGCGATCGTAGAGCAGGACGGCGACGTCCTCGCCGAGCCAACCACCCACTCCGTACGGTGGCGTCAGATCGGTCGGGACGTCGTACTCCTGGTCGGCGAACTCCGCCTCCACGGTCTCGGTCAGCCGCACGAGGCGGCCGGTCGCGAGCTCGTGGGCCCGATAATCCTCGCCATCGAACCAGAGCACGTAGCGGCCGGCCGCGCTCGGCCAGGCGTACCGCACCCGCTCCAGCAGCAGCTTCCGCTCGCCCGTGGCGAGATCGACCTTCCAGAGATCGTGGTACGGGCGACCGAACATCCGTCCCCAGGGATAGGGAGAGTTCAGCCGCTCGATGGCGTGGTGCCAGCCCGCGAGCACCTCGGCCTCGCCCTCGAGCTCCGCGCTCACCACCACCACCCGGTCGCCGCCGAGCTCCCACACGGCGAGCCGGCTGCGCTCGTCGTCCCGATTCTCCTCCGATTGCTGCCGGGGGAAGATGCGGACGTCGGAGGTGTGCCAGATCTGGAGCCCGGGCAGATCCTCGTCTCCATCCTCGTCGCCGCCGTCCTCTTCCTCTCCGTCGCCGTCCTCTTCCTCTCCGTCGCCGCCTTCCCCATCGCCCGGCTCGTTCTCCTGCGTCGAATCGGCGTCGGAGTCCTCGTCCTCCTCGGGTTCCTCGACCGGACGTAGACCGAACGACACCCGGCGGCCGTCCTCCGACCAGTCGACGGACCGGTGACGGACGATCTCGAGGTCCTCCGGAATCGGCCCCTCGGCGACCCCCAGCTCGAAGGTCTGCGCTCCGTCTCCATCGAGCCCGGTCCAGGCCAGCAGGGCGTGGGCGGAGGCGTCGTCGCTGCTCGCCTCGTCGAGCGACCTCAGCACCGCCAGGTCGGCCGCGTCGTCGCGCCAGCTCAGCCCCCGGTACGCCGAGCCCGAGGCGTCGAGAGCGTGCAGCCGGCCGGTCGCCGCGTCGTACAGCTGAACGCCGTTGCCATCGTCCCGACCGGTGGCGATCGCGAGCGCCAGCAGCGAGCCCTCCTCGCTCCAGGCGTAGCTGGCGACGTTGCCGAAGGTCAGCTCGCCCGGGCCGGACAGGTCGAGCAGGCGCAGGTCCGCTCCCTTCCCCTCGGGTGCGTCCGGTGGGTAGCCGTGCAGCGCCACGAACCTGCCGGTGGCGTCGAGGTCCGCCGCGCCGATCGCCTCGAGCTCGCGCGTCTCGTCGGCGTGGAGGTCGAGCAGTCCAGCTCCGGTCCGGACCGGCTCTCCCGCCTCTTCCAGCTCCTTTCGCTCCTCCTCCGGGACGTCGACGGTCCACAGCAGCCAACGGCCGTCGGCCGAGAACCGGGGAGCGGTCGCCGGCTCGAAGACACGGTCCTCGGCCGCCTCGTCGGCGACGGCGCGCAGCCGGACCTGGAGAGCGCCGTCGACCCTCCGTACCTCGTAGGCGATCCAACGGCCGTCGGGCGATAGCTCCGGCGAGCCGCGCAGCCGCTCCCAACGGCCGTAGTCCTCGGGCTCGACCCGCGGCCGGGCCGCCGCATCGGAGGCCTCGGCCCGGATCGGCAGCCCGGCGAGCAGGGCCAGCCCGAGAGTCGCGAGACGGCTGGAGCGCTTCACGGCACGCTCCTTCCCGGCGTCCACGGAACGTCGGCCGCATCGAGCTTCGCCTCGAGCCCGACCAGACGTTCGTCCAGCAGCTCGCCGAGGGCGGCACGCGCCTCCGCCGATTGCTCCCGGGCGATGGCGAGG
The DNA here is from genome assembly GCA_010016025.2 of Alatinidae sp. Z8VKAUB7J3. Classification (NCBI taxonomy): domain Eukaryota; kingdom Metazoa; phylum Cnidaria; class Cubozoa; order Carybdeida; family Alatinidae; species Alatinidae sp. Z8VKAUB7J3. The sequence continues at coordinate 11,572,632 of JAAAKM020000498.1, forward strand.
CTCGCTCGATGGGTCTCGGTGGGACCGTAGGTCAGCGAACCGGCGCCCATCTCGGCCACCCATAGCCGTTGCTGAATGGAAACCGGGCCCGGGTCGCCCATGCGAGACCGCGCCGGCACGCCGGCCATACGCTCTCGCAGCTCCGACAGCTCGCGCACGATCGCCCGCGCCTCGTCGGCCAGCTCCGTGCCTGCCACGGTGGAGCGCGACAGCACGTCCAGGATCGCCTCACCACGCTCGCGCCCCGCGTCGAGGGCGGCGAGCGCGCCACGCACGTCCTTCTGGATCGCGATCACCTCCCGAGTGTAGGCCCCCACCTCGTCGGGCGGTGCTCCGGCCAGCGTGCCGGTGCGCAGCGGAACGACCTCGAACGCCACCGCCTCGCCGAGCGGCTGGGTGACGCCGTCGGCCGTGCGCGACAGCTGCGCCACGTAGCGGCCGGGCGGTGCGAACGGCCCCCTCGGCTCCCGCCCGTCCCTCGAGCCCGAGCCGCGCGACCAGGGCTCGTAGGATGGATGGCGTAGATCCCAGGCGACTCGCTGGAAGCCGGAGCCGGACGGAGCCTCGATGTGACGCACGACGTCGCCGTCGGCGGTGCTGACGGTGAGGACCACGGACGGAGCTTGCTCCAGACGCTCGTCGCGCAGGGCGTCCCAGCCCGGGTAGGGCGTTCCCTCGCCTCGTTCGACCGCCTCCTTCTCTGCTTCGCGACGACGCTGCTGGCGAGTCTTCGGAGACTCTCGCAGGTAGTAGGTGAACACCGCCCCGAACGGAGGGTTCGGGGCGACGTAGAAGGCGTCGCCCTGGCTCGCCTTCTTCGAGCTTCCGAGCGTGCGGCGCGGCTGGTACCAGGCCGCGGGACGGACCGGGAAGAGCACCGCATCCTGCGCCAACGTGTCGGTATCGAGGTGACGCAACGGGGAATAGTCGTCGAGCACGAAGAAGCCGCGCCCGAACGTCGCTCCGACCAGATCGCTCTCGCGGGTCTGGATGACGAGGTCTCGGAACGGGACGTTGGGCACGCCGCCGGTCAGCTCGATCCAGCGTTCGCCACGATCGACGGTGAAGTAGACGCCGAACTCGGTGCCGAGGAAGAACAGCTCCGGATCGACGTGGTCCTGGACCAGACGCCACAGCAGGTGACGCTCCGGCAGATCGCCGGTCATCGGCGTCCAGGTACGCCCGCGGTCGGGACTGCGGAACAGGTAGGGCTCGAAGTCGCCGTCCTTGTGACGATCGACCACGACGTACACCGTGTCGGCGTCGTGCAGGTCGGCCTTGACGTCGTTGACGAAGAACTTCTCCGGCAGGCCGGGCAGCCGGTCGACCCGGCGCCAGCTCGCGCCGCCGTCCTCGGTGATCTGGATCAACCCATCGTCGGTGCCGACGTAGATCAACTGATCGTCGAGCGGCGACTGGGCGAGCGAGGTGATGGTACCGTACTTGGACATCGCGTACAGGTCCCAGACCGCGTCGTAGCTCCACACGCGCTCCATCAACGGCAGCGTCAGCCGGTCGAGGCCGCGCGTCAGGTCCGCGCTGATCGGCGTCCAGGAATCGCCCCGATCGTCCGAACGCCAGACGCGCTGACTGGCGAAGAACAGTCGCGCCGGGTCGTGCGGGCTGATCAGGATGGGAGCGTCCCAGTTGAAGCGTTCCCAGGGCTCGTCGGCAGCGGGCTGCGGCTGGATGTAGACGTTCTCTCCGGTCTTGCGGTCGTGGCGCACCAGATTGCCCTGCTGCCACTCCGAGTAGACGATGTCCGGGTTGGTCGGGTCGACCGCCGGCTGGTGGCCGTCGCCCCCGAGAGTGATGAACCAGTCGCTATTGCGGATGCCGTGCACGTTGTCGGTTCGCGACGGCCCCCCCTGGGTGTTGTTGTCCTGGGTACCCCCGTAGACGTTGTAGAACGGCAGGTCGTAGTCGACGGCGACCTTGTAGAACTGGGTGACCGGCAGGTTCTGGGTGAAGCGCCAGGTCTCCCCCAGATCCCAGCTCTGGTAGATGCCGCCATCGCAGCCGACCAGCAGGTAGTCGGGATCGGCCGGATCGAACGCCATGGCGTGATTGTCGACGTGCTTGAAGGGCCCGTCGATGCTGCGGAACGTGGTGCCCCCGTCCTCCGAGACGTGCAGCCGCACGTCCATGTGGTAGATACGGTCGAACTGATGGGGGCTGGCGAACAGCTCCTGGTAGTAGTGCGGTCCGGTCCCGCCGGCCGCGTAGTCGCTCCGCTTCTCCCAGCTGGCACCGGCGTCGGCGCTGCGCCAAACGCCGCCCTCGCGGTGAGCCAGCTCGATGGTCGCGTACAGCACGTCCGGGTTCTGGGGAGAGATCGCCAGCCCGATCCGGCCGAGGTCTTCTTCCGGCAGCCCGGAGGTGAGCTCGTGCCAGCTCGCGCCGCCGTCGGTGCTCTTGTGGATACCCGAGTCGGGGCCGCCGTCGATCAGCGCGGCGACGCTGCGCAGGCGCTGGTGGGTCGCAGCGTAGAGCACGTCCGGGTCGCGCGGGTCGAGGACCACGTCGGTGACGCCGGTGTACTCTCCACCGCCGAGCACCCGGGTCCAGCTCGCGCCGCCGTCGGTGGTCTTGTAGAGGCCACGCTCCCCGCCGCCCGACCACAGCGGGCCCTGGGCGGCGACCCAGACCACGTCGGAGTCTCGCGGATCGACCAGGATGCGCCCGATGTGCTCGCTGGTCTCGAGCCCGACCCGCGTCCAGCTCGCGCCGCCGTCGCGACTCCGGTAGACGCCGTCGCCGTAGCCGACGTGGCGACCGCCGACGTTCTCACCGGTACCGACCCAGATCGTGTCGGGGTGGCGCGGGTCGATGGTGACGCAGCCGAGAGAGTACGAGGGCTGGTCATCGAAGATCGGGGTCCAGGTGGTGCCGGCGTTCGTGGTCTTCCACAGACCGCCGCTGCCGACCGCCACGTACCAGGTGCTCGTGTCCTTCGGGTGGACGGCGATGTCGGCGATGCGTCCCGACATCAGCGCCGGGCCGATGCCGCGCAGCTCTAGACCCTGGAAGGTCTCGGCGCGCATCCGTTCGGGCTCGTCCGGCTCCTGGGCCCAGCTGCCGGCGGTCGCTACCACGACGGCGAGCCAGGCTGCCCCACCGCGAGTCGTTCTCATCGGGTCTCCTCCCTCGAGCTCGTCGCCGGCAGGGCTCCGAGCGCAGACGGCCGATCGGGCCGACACTTTAGCTCACGGGAGGAACAACGGACGAGTCTGCGGGCGAGACGCCGCAGCCCCCGAAAAGGGGGAAGGAAGGCGGCCGAACGCCGACGAAAGGGGGGAACGCCGGCGTTCGGCCCCGACGAGGCTTCGGCCCACGATGGCCAGCGCCGCCGAAATCGGGGGGGACGTCGGCGCACCTCGTCGGTGGAGGAAGACTTCCCCAGCGAGCCCGGCCCGGGACTTCTCCAGGGCCGACCGCGAGGGTCGGCTCCGGAGCCCACCCCCGGGGGCGTGCTCGGCTCGGGGAATGTCGCGTTTCCGTGGCACGAGCATCGCACGACGGGGGGCCGAGGGGAAGGGCTCGGCGCCGATCGCGTGTCATGGAGGAAACAGCCCGTCGACCGACCCCGCGCTCGGGCCCCGGTCTCCGGCCGGTGAGCCCCCGGCTCCCACGGACCGGCGGCGAGGCGTCGGGCTCAGTCGACCCGGCCTGCGAACAGCACGTCCCAGGCGTTGTCGTACAGGTAGCGCTCCAGCACGCCCTCGCGCAGGTCGAGCCCCTTGGCCTGTGAGACGCAGCTGTCCATCGCCAAGACGGGGTGATCGGTCGCGAACAGGATCTTCCTCTTCCCGCGGGTGTTCATGTAGTGCAGGAGCTCCTGAGGAAGGTACTTGGGTGCGAACGCCGACGTCATCAGGTAGAGATTGCGGTACTTCAGCATCAGCCGGATCGCCGTGCTCCACCACGGATCGGCACCGTGGGCCATCACCAGCTTCAGCTCCGGGAAGAACAGACAGACCTCATCGAGGAAGATCGGATCCTGACAGCGCCCGGGCGCCGGCGGACCGGGGATGCCGGTGTTGACCGAGATCGGCAGGTCGAGCTCGACGCACTTGGCGTAGACCGGGTAGTAGGCCCGGTTGTCGGGGGGCAGGTCGTACATGAACGGGACCACCCGGGCGAGCACCACCGGCTGGTTGCGGACCAGACTCTCCAGCTCCCGCACCGCGGCCATGCCGCGGCGCGGATCGAGATGGACCGACAGCGCGAACCGTTCCGGATGGCGCTCGGCGAACTCGATCACCTTCGGGTTCGGGGCGTGGCTCTGCATCGTCAACACGGCTCGCTCGACGCCCGCGCCGTTCATGATCTCGAGCAGCTCGTCCGGGGTGAAGTCCCGGAACATCTCCTCCGGCCGCTTGAAGTAGTCCTGGGCGACGCGGATCAGGTAATCGGGCTTCTCCATCGAGCCCATGTCGACGTTCACGAAGGTGTCGATCGCGCGCATCGAGCTCTCCTGGCGGTCGGGCGGCCGACGGTCACCCTGCCGCCGCACCGCCCGGACGGGCGAAGTGGGACGGGGTCACACCGCGCGCGCAGCCGCGGCGTCCTGGGGGTAGAACTGCTTGCACCACTGGCGGAAGATGCCGATCGGGCCGTCACCGGCGCACAGAGCCGGGCGCTCCAGGTAGACCTTGTTCTCCCAGATCGGGATGTCCTGCTCGAGCTGGCGCGTGATCTCGGCGACGAACGCCTTGCCGATCCCCTCGGTCGTGCTGGCGCCGCCCAGCTTCTTGACCGTGAACGAGAAACGGATGTCGCAATGGTCCTCGTCGATCGGGGTGGCCGACGACACGAGCAGGGTCTCGACCAGTCCGGTGAAGCGGGTCAGCGTGAACCCGAAGCCGTAGAGATGGGACTGGATCTGTCCCTCGACGATGCCCCCCGGCGTCTTCATCTGCGTGTCGGAGACCATCCGCAGCAACGGTCCGTCGGTCTCGGCACGCGTGGTGGGCATGTTGTAGGTGCCGTGCAGGTAGCGGAAGTGGGCCGCATCGACCGAGTTCTCGGCCATCTCCTGGTTGCAGGTGCGGATGGTCCAGCGCCGCCGAACGTAGGGCGTCCACTCGTCGTTCTGATACTCGGAGATGTGGGGGATCTCGACGTTCGGAGCGTTCCCTTCCAGGTCGTGGTACACCAGGATCAGGCCGTTCGCCTCGACCACCGGCCAGGTCCCGACGTCGCACCGCTTCGGCATCTTGTCGCTGTAGGGGATGTCGACGCAGCGCCCGTCGCCGTCGAACCTCCAGGCGTGGAACGGGCACTGGATAGTGTCGTCGACCACCTCGCCGCCGTGCCCGAGATGGGCCCCCAGATGCGGGCAGAAGGCGTCGAGCACGCGCGCGCGGCCGTCGGCCCCGCGGAACAGCACCAGGTCCTTGCCGAAGTAGCGCAGCGGCTGTACCGCTCCGGGCTCCAGCTCGTCGCCGTAGGCGACCTGGAACCACCCCTTCGGGATCGGAAACGGAAAACGCGAGCTCATCCCAACTCTCCCTGCTCGCGCGCGCCGCTCAACAGCAACCGCGCCGCGAAGCGCATCTCGTCGTAGATCTTGCGCTCGCCGTGCAGCCCTCCGGCCCAGCCGACGAGCGAGGCGAACCACACCTTCTGCAGCACCGCCGCCAGGCGCATCTCCATCGCCGACGGCTTGCCGTCGCGGACGTCGACGCCGCGCAGTGCGTCGACCACCATCGAGGTGATCAGGCCGTGGAACTGGGCCACCTTCTCGGTGAGCTCCGGGACTCCGGAGCTCACCGTGCGCAGCAGCGCCCGCGACAGGTGCGGCTTGCGGAGCAGGCCCCGGGTGGCGACGCGGAAGAACGCCACCACCCTCTCCTCGGGCGTGCTCCCACGGACGGGGGTCCGGCCGAGGCGCTCCTGGAGGTGCGCCGCTTCGAGCTGCAGCGCTGCGACCAGGATGTCCTCCTTGCTGGAGAAGCGACGGTAGACCGTGCCGAGCGCGACGTTGGCCTTGGCGGCGAGCTCGCGCAGGCGCACGGCCTCGTAGCCGTCGCGCTCCGCCAGCTCCATCGCAGTCTCGACGATCCGTTGCGTTCTCGCGTCCACGGCTAAATTAGAACACGTTTCACTTTTGATGTCCAGTCGGCTAGAATGGCGTCCGGTCGGCGCCGTCGGAGCCCGTTCGACGCTCGTGGTCGACGCGCCGGAGCGCGTCCGGTTCCGAGGCTCGGCGAGGGAGGATCCGCGATGAAGGTGACGGTCGACCGCGATCTGTGCGAGGCGAACGCGGTGTGCGAGAAGCACTGCCCCGAGGTCTTCTCGATCGACGACGACGAGGAGCTGGTGATCGACTCCGCCGCGATCCGTCCGGAGCTGCTCGACGCGCTCGCCGACGCGGTACGGCTGTGTCCGCGCGGCGCCCTGGAGATCGTACGCGACGCCGAGGACGGCGAGTGACGCCGCGAGGATGAGATGGACCTGAGCGACTCCGCGGCCGAGGCAGCCTTCCGGGCCGACGTACGCGGCTTCCTGGAGCAGCACGCACCGACCGACCGTCAGGACTACCAGGACGAGCACGCCGACCCGGCCTCGATGCTGGCGGCCGCCCGCCGCTGGCAGGCCACCCTGCACGAGCACGGCTGGGCCTCGCTGACCTGGCCGCGCGCCTACGGCGGTCGCGGGCTCGGGCCGGTGCAGCAGATCATCTGGAATCAGGAGTGCGGCCGCGCCGGCATCCCCGAGTCGATGTTCGTCGTCGGCATCGGCATGGTCGGCCCGACCCTCATCGCACACGGCAGTGAGGCCCAGAAGACCCGCTACCTCGAGTCGATGCTGCGAGGCGAGGAGGTCTGGTGTCAGCTGTTCAGCGAGCCGGGCGCCGGCTCCGATCTGGCCGCGGTGGCGACGCACGCCCGCCGCGACGGCGACGGCTGGGTCGTCGATGGTCAGAAGACCTGGTCGTCCGGCGCCGAGCTCGCCGACTGGGGCATCCTGCTCGCCCGCACCGACGCGTCGGTCCCGAAGCACCGCGGCCTGACCTGCTTCCTGCTCGACATGCGCGCCGACGGCATCGACGCGCGCCCGGTGCGCCAGATGAACGGCACCCGCCATTTCTGCGAGGTGTTCCTCGATGGCGTTCGGCTCGCCGACGCGCAACGTCTGGGCGAGGTCGGGCTCGGCTGGAAGGTCGCCGGTACCATGCTGATGGCGGAGCGCCTCGCGATCGGCGGCATCGAGCGGATGTTCTCGCTCGATGCCCTGCTCGAGCAGGCGCGCAGCAGCGGGGAGCTGGCGCCGGACCTACGCGACGAGATCGCGCGACTGTACACCTGGAGCAAGTCGCTGGAGCTGCTCAACGCGCGCCTGATCACGCGGCTGTCCAAGGGTCAACCCCCCGGCCCCGAGGCCTCGGTGCTGAAGCTCGCGATCGCACGCCTGCTCACCCGCGCGGCCGACATCGGCGTGCAGCTCCAGGGACCGTCCGGTGCCGAACGGAGCGGACGCTGGCAGAACCTCATGCTCTACGCACCGGCGCTCCACATCGCCGGCGGCACGGACGAGATCCAGAAGAACATCATCGCCGAGCGCGTGCTGGGACTGCCGCGCGAGCCCGCCCCCGATCGCGATCTTCCGTACCGGGAGCTGCCGCGTAGCTAGCTCAGACGCCGAGCGCGCCGGCGATACGGCGACGGTGCTCGGCCGGTCGCCCGAGCAGCAGGGCCGACCCCTGAGCCCGCTTGAAGTACAGGTGGGCGTCGTGCTCCCAGGTGAAGCCCATGCCGCCGTGGACGTGCAGGTGGTCGGAGGCGGCCCGAACGAAGGTCTCGCCGCAGAGCGAGCCGGCCGTGCTGGCCGCGAGCTCGAGCTCGTCGCCCTGCCGGTCGGCGGTCCAGGCCGCGTAGTGCGCCGCGGCTCGGGCGCTCTCGATCTCCAGGAGCAGGTCGGCACAGCGATGCTTGATCGCCTGGAACGACCCGATCGGTCGCGCGAACTGGATCCGGGAACGAGCGTAGTCGACGGCTCGCTCCAGGCAGGCATCGGAGCCTCCCACGCACTCGGCGGCGAGGGCGACGGTGGCGTGCAGATGGGTCCGTCGAAGGCCGGGGCCGGCCGCGCTCGGAGCCCCCACCCGCTCTGCCGGGGCCGCGTCGAGCCGGACGCGCGCGAGACGACGCGTCGGGTCGAGGGCAGCGATCGATGTTCGTTCGACACCGGCTGCCGCGGGGTCGACCACGAACAGGGAGAGCCCCACGACGCCGTCGCCCTCCTCCTGCGCCGCCACCACCAGCCGGTCGGCGCTCGCACCGTCGATGACCGGAGCCGCCTCGCCGGTCAGCCGGACCTCCCCGCCGCCCTCGCGAGCGACGATCGCGCCGCCCTCGACGTCGGCCAGGCCGACCATCACCTGCGTGCGATCCAGCTGCCCTACGGCCTCGCCATGGGCGAAGGCATCGCCCTCGACAGCCAGCTCGGCCCCGACGGACCGCAGGATCCGTTATCATATGTACCTCGGGCAACATGTTGCAGGACAAAGTTTTTGATCGAACTTTTGCACAGACAAAGTGTCACGAGATAAAACAGAAATTATTTAAGTTTAAAATTGAACATAAGAAAATGACTTAAACTACGTTTGTTTCTAGCACTCTAGTAATATTTCTTGAATATTGACTTATTTCACGATTGTAGAAGCTTTGGAACGTCATCGTCCCTCAGTGTATTGTTAATTTGCTCGTGGCGCGGCTTCTTCTTCGGTGGCTCCTCTGTAATGTTTTCTGTCGAAACAGGAGCATGTTGTTTTGCACCAACCGTAGTTTTCTTGCTACCCGAGCACGTGAAGGGTGCTTTACAGCCAGCATATGTGAAAAACTCATACCATGATTGTAAGACTTTCATTGTACGCGGCAAACGTTTAAGGGCGCAGTCATTCTGACTTCATAAACTGGTTGTTAAGTTCATCAGTAGCCAGCAATTTTCGTCAAACAGCTCATAAAAGCATGTCGTTAATGTGGAGTTAACTACATGCCTCTGAAACACATTGATGGCTTTCAATTGTAAATCAGTTATAATTCGACCTGGAGTCAATTGGCCAATATTCTGTTATTGTCAGAGCTCTTGAACGACGTCCACAAAGAAGCGCGTAAATGGATGGTTAGTTCCTGCTATTGATATACGTATGCACTGTTTAAAGCTGGTCGTCTCCATTTCGCGCGATGCCAAATCTACCAATTTGAATCTTTAAGACCTCGTATGTCGTTATTTTTTCTCGAAGGAACAATTAGCCATTAACGGTGTATCGGGATGCTAGAATATTGCATACATGTTGAGAGGAAGAAAAGAGAGAGCGTTTGTGTACATTATGTATTTGAAAATAACTCCGCGATATCTCCTTGAATTCCCGGCGTGAGCCGACATTTACCAAGAGTTTTTCAAAAGGCACGAGATGAAAAATATGTTACTACCGGGACTCAAACCCGCAATCCACACTTCTGCAGTATCATCCACCGATTGACATCGACTGGTTAAATTACCAACAAGATTCATTTTGCATAGTACGTTTACCAAACAAGGAAGCCAGTTCTTTTTGACAAAAGCCTATGAGTTTTGCAAGAATATGATTGATAAAAAGTGACACTCACGTAGGTGTAATTGTCCGCGATACGTTTCAATCTTCTCCTTTATGCTTCTTTTTTAACTAGGCGCTTGAATTAATTTCGTTGAAAAAGACATCTCTGATGCGAAAACGCCAAAAGACTTCGTCATTATAAGCTGAATGTAAGAGCGCTACTAGACTTAGGCCATGGTATAAAGACTTGACGAAAGATTAACTGAAAAGGACCTTTTGGCTTAATACATCTTGCTTTTGCTACATTTGTTTCCACGCCGCAGTTTGTCTGCGACATTGTGCCGGCAATCCTATGTGTCGCGAGATTTTGTTCTAGAATCTTATCTTATATATTTACTGCCTTTTCTAGCATTCTTTAGCGCATTTCTAGGTATTAAATTTTCAATCTCAAAAGATAACTCGTTATACATACAATGTAAACGTTTACACAAGGTCGTGTACCAGATATGATGATCGGAAATTATGCATTGCTTCAGCTTTATACCATCGATGAAATTTATAAGTTTGTTTTTACGTAACATTAGATATCGTAGTGGGTTTATGTGAGATAAGAGATTAGAATTACTTCTTGTAGATAACCGTGCATTTGCAGATTGCATTTACAGTGATCTGTACCGGTTTTGTCTCACAACGCTAGTAAATGAGAGTTTGCCCGGGTAAGATTGTTGTTTAACCTAGTTTAAAACAAAACTTCTATGAGAAAGAAATAGTCATTTACTACGTGGTTATTCACGACAGTACATCGGAAGGTCTTTCAGGGGATACAGCAATAAGTTGGCAGGTGTTAAGAAGACTAGAATCTTATAAATCGGTAGGAAGTAGTGGCAAAGTATTCTCGTTGGAAATACTTGCGATATAGCTCGAGAGAAGGTTACGATATTTCGTTAGAAAGTAGTTCCCGAGTATGTCGAGATAAGCAACTGAGAACTGCGAGGTCTTTGAAGTGTGTTTTGGAGGTCGTCATGTAAACATGAAAAATCTTCTATTTTGGTTTTGTTTTAGTTTTTCTTATTTTCGAAACGCGGAGAAATTATCTTTGAAGAAGAGAATTGTCTAGATGTCTCGAACCCCAATCCGGGAGCTCAGATTGAGTTACTGAAGTGTCATGCCTTTGGAGGAAACCAGAAGTGGATACATGATCCAATATTGGTAGGTTTATGTCGTATGAGTGGCCTCAGTAGTTTACATAAAATCTTTTGTTGCAGAATTGTTCTTAGAACATTGAGTACTTCATAGTTATTGGGAGATCATCTTATTATTATTTTGAACTTATAATCTACCGCGCATGTTCTTAGTAATCCTTATAGTAGGCAATTTATTTACCGTCCTAACCTAATTCTGAAATATTTCAACCTCTTTTTACTTATCCTAACTTTTATCTCCTATTAAACTGATACTCTTTCTTCTTCGTTTTCACTGTAACCTTGTTTGTACTCCAGTGTCAAATGTTTGCTTGAGCTCCTCCATAGCTTTAACCGTAGCCTCCCAAGTATTTGCGATGACACGTCAGTTAATTCAGACAGCGGGCCATTCTTGTGAAAGGCGTTTTGATGTGCATTGTTAGTGAATTTGCCCTTACGACTTTTTGCTCGTAGAACAGGTGTCGGAAGATGATATAACTGGTTGAGAGGTTAGGGGCACTTGATCTAGTATACATACAAGATATGTATTCATGGAGAGATAAATCATTGCCCCGAGATTAGGACGATTCTGTGTGTTCGTGTTAAAAACGCGTGAAACCTTTTTTAAATGACCTGACAAGCTTTGTTTGATGGTGGAAATTTTTACACAAGCATTTCCAGGTGTTTTTTCATAACTTGAAAGTGATTTGATACGCTCTTGTTGCCGTATTTGACATTGGCGCTACCAGTCGTATTTTTAACTTGCTCTATGTGAATGGTCAAAGCCATAACTCGCGTCTAATACCTACCCTCAGTAGGCCCTTCGTGGGGGGGGGGGGGGGGGGGGGGATGCGGGGGGGTTAAGTCAGCCTTCGACTGGGGCGGTTGGGGCTGGGAAATGGCAGTCTGTTTGTTTAATAGCGAGCGAATGGCGCGGAACGCGGAGTTTT
>JAAAKM020000498.1:11590046-11605596 GCA_010016025.2 Alatinidae sp. Z8VKAUB7J3
GAAAAAGGCCCACGAAGTCTTGACATGGGCCTCATGCCCTCACACCGAGGGTCCTTGACTGAGTGACCTATCAAATTCCCGCCCAGGACAATTCCCGCCCAGGATAATTGCTCCCCGGACAATTCCCACCTATTCCCAGAAAATGCAATTTTCAGGCGACTTGTTTCCACAGAAAAAATGTTCAGAATCCTTCCAGTCTTAAAATTTACGTGTTTTCTCTTTCCGAAAATTGGTCATGTTTCCGGGTTATCGACCTCACGTTTTACTTTATCTATCATCTGATTTGCTGGAATGATAATTTATCTCATTCAATTAACAACTTATGCCAACTTATGACAACAACTCAACAGTAAGAGGTGTAGGAATGCTACTAAGTCTAAAAGCATAGAATTGTTTTTATTGCTTTCTCGCTGTATTTTATGACCTACGATTCGGATGAGTTGCCATTTGAGAAAAAATCTTCTAACTTACAGCACGAAACGTCTATTTTGTAGTTTATTTTGATTCAGTTCCACGAAATAACTTTTCTGATATTACTCTCTAAAATCTAACAAAGAGCCACACCCTTCTTTCATATCACGAGATTTATCTTGATACTCTATCTGCGTATCGCATGTACAATCTTGATAACAATGATGATCTGGAACAGAGTTTTTGTTGTTGTTGATGTTATTTATGGCAATGGAATATGGGTAAGTCTTCAGGCTACCTTGAACATACGATGCTACTAAGTCTAAAGCATACAAAGCTTTGAGCGCCGTGGAATTAGTCAGTCCAAGAATAATGATTGCAACATTCAGTGGAAACCCGGCAGTCACCATTATTTCTTGCTACAGTCCTACTAATGTCTCAGATGAGGAAGATAAAGATCTATTCTACATAGACCTTTACGAGGTCCATACCCAAACACAACATCATCTTGGTTGGTGGAGATATGAATGCTAGAATTGGCAAAAAGGAAGCGAAGGGCTGAGCTTATAATCAGGTTACAAATGGAAACGGACAGCGACTACTAGACTATATGCAGCAATGTCGACTACAATCTCCTAGCACTAAGTACAGGAAACGCAAAGGAAACTTTGGACACATGTTCTACCGTGTGGCATTAAAACACAAATCGACTACATCCTGATAAATGAAAAACGGAAGAACAGTGCTCTGAATTGTGAAGCCTACAACACATTTTACACCGTAGGATTTGACCACAGAATCGTAACAGCAAGGTTGAGATAAAGCCTGGGACAAAGTAAGACATCTATAACCAAAAAAAGTTAGATGTGATCGGGACAAACTTTCTGACAATAACATCAAAGAACTCTACACAGTAGAAGTCAACAACCAGTTTCATGCACTACCGGATCTAGAAGAAGAGACGAACAGTTCTGATAAGATCTACAACAACATTATCCAGGCCAAAGAAGATGCTGCAAAGAAACGCGTGCCAGTTAAAACTACAGCTAAACAGCATGTTGCATGGGAGAATAAGGTTATCACTGAAAAAAAGAAAGCTATGATTGATGTCTTACACCAGGCAAACCAAAGGAGAACCAGGGGAAGTGCAAGAAAGCTGAAAGATGCGAAGAAACAACTGAAGGAAGCCTACACCAAGGAGCGGGAAAGATATGCTCTAGGAAAAGCAGATGCAATCAGAGCAGCCGCTGAGCATCATAAGTCTAAGGTAGTGAGGGAGACTGTAAACGAATTCACGGGAAGAAAAGGAACAAGCAAGGGTGAGAATTAAAGCGAAGAGTCCAGAGGATCGAATCAAGAAGTGGAAAGATCACTTTCTGGAACTATCTAGGGCAACCACCTGAGATTACACATAAACTAACAAGAACTGTGATCCAACACATACTACCCATCAACACTGAAGCTTCCACCATAGAAGAACTGAAAAAATGCATCAATTGCTTCCGAAACAATACGGCATCTGGCCTAGACAACATCCCCATTGAAGTCTGGAAGACGGGTGCTCTCAATGCGCAGCTTCTTAAAATCTGCAACCAAACTCTGAATGGCGTAGAGCAGAAATTTGGGTAAAGAGTGGAATAGTGACATTGCCAAAACAAGGTGATCCTGGAGACACAGGAAACTATCGCGGAATCTCCTTGACAATCGCAGCTGCGAAGATCTACAACAGATTGCTTCTGAATAGCATAAGATCACACCTTGATCCATTCCTGCGCATAAACCAGAATAGTTTTCGTTCTGGAAGGTCAACCTTATCACAAATTCTGACTCTTAGAAGATTAATAGAGGGTGTAAAAGCAAAACAACTGCAAGCAGTCATCACTTTTGTTGATTTTACGAAGGCGTTTGACTCCATTCACAGAGGAAAGCTGGTGGAAACTCTGTCTGCCTACGGAGTGCCAAAGAAGATAGCAGATGCAATAAAGATCCTCTACAAAGATACTGTTGCACAAGTGATTACACCTGATGAAAAAACAGACTTCTTTGAGGTAATTGCTGGTGTCCTGCAAGGAGACACTCTTGCTCTCTACCTCTTTATCGTTGCGCTAGACTATGCACTCCTTGAGCCTACAATAGATCCATCACTGGGTTTCATGGTAGAGAAACGACAAAGCTCCAGACAACCTTCAGTTTTTATCACTGATGTAGGCTTTGCGGTGAATTTGGCCTCATCTCGAACTCCATAGAGCAAGCCCAGTTACCCTTACTGAGGTTGGAAATAACAGCAGAGGCCACTGGGCTACATATTAATCACAAGAAAAGGGAGCATATCCTGTATAACCAAGCCGACGTTGAGATAAGAACTCTTAGAGGGGAGTTAGTGCAGCAAGTTGATGATTTTAAATATCTTGGTTCATGGATTGCAACTGGCAAAAGAGATATGGAAGTTAGAATTGGGTTAGCTTGGAAGGCACTGTACAGTTTAGACAAGATTTGAAAATCTAACCTGAAAAGAGACCTGAAAATCCAGTTCTTTAGATCTATAGTCGAGAGTGTCTTGTTGTACGGGGCAGAAAGCTGGACGCTTACAAGTACCATGAATAGTAGGTTAGATGGTACTTACACCCGAATGCTCAGAGCAGTCCTTGGATTTACTTGGAGAGATAGGAAAACAAATAAAGACCTATATGGAGAACTGCCAAACACAACATCAGTTCTTAAAGCTAGAAGGATGAAATTAATTTGACACGTGTAGAGGAGGAGATATTGGTGTGTCAAATACTCCTTCGGGAACTGAAGCAAGAAGCAAGAAAAACGGGAAGATCAGCAACAACCTATGTGGACCAGCTAAGAAGAGACACCAGTTTGCCCCCAGATGAGCTGAATAAGATCATGAACGATCGTGGAAATGGAGGGAGCTGGTCAATGGTGTCCGAGCGAGCTCGAAATAACTAATAACTAAATGACAACAACAGTTACTAAAGTGCTCAAGGTAATGATTTTGATGCCTCAAAGAGATGCTACGTATGCATGCCATACTTTCATATCTGTTCGTTCTTAACTAATGAAATCAGCTTTCATTCTGCCAAAAATTGCAATTTATAAAACTTAAACCAAGGTTTAATGAAATGTTCCATATAGGGCTGAGGGGGTAAGGTTTTTTATGACGTGAAAATGGGATCTTTTTAAGTATAAATTCCTTTTCCCTTCCATCAAATTTTCTACGTTTTTCTTTTTCTAGAAAACTTTGTGCTTCCAAAGGTCTTAGTACTTCGGCAAAACAGCCATCTTACCATCAGCCATCTATTTGGTTAAATTTTCGTTCATAGTTGTATGAGTCATATGGTAGGGTTTCGAATAAGTACATTGTGCCAACATGACAACATAAAGTCAAATTCCCTTCAAGCCAATTTCTCTCTTCTGAGTCTAATTACATACTTGAATAGGGGTTTAAACAAAATCGAATACCGTATCATAGTTAAGGGTAGTGATTTGACAGACAGTAATCCATTGGACAACTTTGTTGCTTAACTTCCTATGACAGTCTTCAAGGGAGTCCATGTGTAATGCACAATTCCACTTGGAAAAGATGACTTTTACTATTCGTCTACTTTGTTGGCATCGGTTTGTCCTCTGATAATGGTTGATACATATAAATCCAGACGTCTGTTTTCGAACTTACTTTACAATTTGTAGGAAATGAGTGCATTTTGCAGTTTCCTTTATGCTTAATAGAAACCAACCCGTTTTTCTATTAGCATGTACTGTACCAGTACCTCCAAGGTCCTTATGTGCCAAATAGACTAGCAAACCAACTGGAGTAAATAAATTTTAAAAGGTTTAGGAAATATGGTTGCTTATAAGATAAAGTGCGGTCAGGTTCATCACAACATTTTTGGAGCTTCTTCAAGGAAGATATGTCTACATTAGTGGTTTTAATTAGTTCATAAGTGTATCAGAGATATTATCATTCCTCCTTGCGAGTATCTTTGATACTCCAAAAACATGTACCCACTCAGACCCATTTCCCATTTAAGGGACACTACTTTTAAGTCAGTTAATTTTGGCAAGACAGGTATTTACCTTTGAATTTTCAAACCAATACATTCTTTACGTGGTAAGGTATATGTTGCTTCCGTTTTGGCTGGCAAAAGACCGAAAACACGTTGCACCACTTCCTTATTACTAAGAGAATGGATGGTATATTTGAAAGAAAATTTCAGGGCATCGTTTGAAAGTACCATCGCCAAACCATCGTGTCGAACTTCCTTGATCAGTCGCAAATATGAGAGATTGATTGTTACTACCATGTCCACCATCGTGTCGCGAAAAACTTCTCGCCCGTAGCAGTGACTTGACATAGTAGTAGTAGATGAGGTGCATCTTCTTTTCGTAAAGGATTTGGTTGTACCTGAATATCTTGCCTTTGACGCCGTACATGTCTCCTCAGATTTTGGATGTGAGGCAAGTGTACCGCAGCAGCTCACGTGATCGTGTTAAGTTCAACAGCCAATATTTGTTGACTTGTATGGTGGGTTGTAGTAGCTTTCCTTTTTATGCTGGACCTGACTTTTGTGAATTCATATGCCGTACCAGACGGAGCGTTTGTTCATTCACTTCTTCAATTGACGAAATTTAAATGGAAAGATTCAGCAATTAAAAAAGGCATAATCACTTTCTCTAAATAACCGCTTTCGCTTGAGCCGGAGTCTTAGAACCAGTTGTTCTCGTGGCGTATATTATGACCCTCTAGCTAATGCGTTGTAAAGATAAATTAGGCATACAATCAATCCCCCACTGAAAACTTATCCCAGCGGCACTTTTGAACCAGCCGCGAAGGCAAAGCGGGTATTGCCCCAAAATTGAAAAATCTTCTCTCAGTGCTTGAAATACTGAGCTCATATGTTGGCTAAGTGGCTGCTTTAAATGTTACGCTATTTTACCAGAAATAAATGAAATCATGTGAAAAGTATTATTCAATCAAGCCAATAACTACGAAATTTATCCCGATCTGTCATCCTCTTTCATTCCCTCACTGAAAAAAATACATGTGGACCTTTGCTTTGCAATTCACTTTTCTTCTTTCTATGCACCACTCCCACGATGTTATCTCATCTGCCGAATTCTTTTCTTCGTATACTGATACCCATTCCTAAAAAGCTTCTGGGCGCCTCTCTCAGTAAAACTAAATTCCATTTTGAATTATCTTTGTTGCCTGCTCCCAACAAATCCGAGTTACCCACAACGAGGAGGCGATAAAAATTACACTGCGTAGGTTGTCTCACGTGCAATTAATCAAAAGTTGCGTGGGGACTGGATGTAAAGTTCACGTGTCTTTCGGCGTCCGTGCAGAGGTTGGTTGCCACTCCCAAATGGAGTTAGTGTTCATCTGCTTCAAGTAGAAGTTCTGAGTGAACATGAGTCTGGCGCGATTTGTTTACATTGACCCTCGTTTGTAGCACGACTTAAGGAAGAGAAATGTGAACAGGCAGACGAAACATTCAAGGATTACTTCTTCCCATCATTTGTTCCCAGAGAGAGGGACCAATGATTTCAGATGAAAGGCTGACTCTTGACCACCACCACCAAGAAAGTTTTCCTCTCAAGATTTAAACCGTGATAAATATACCAAAATATTGAAACACACAATACTAGTTTGACACACGAAAGTTTTAGGTTAGAATTTTGAGTAGGAGAAATTGCCAACATCAGCTAAGTAGGTCTTGCCGGGAAAAGATAACTTAAATAACGCAGAGGGTGTTATGGTATTTCAGCATGTTCTTATTTTCTCATTTTCATTCTTATTACCAATCACAGCAGAGGGAAATACCTCATCAAAACAGAAGTTAAACATAAATAAATTGTTCACACCAAAGATAATATTTGCAGAAAATATGAAAAATGGGCAATGTTGCAAAGAGTTCCAACAGGAATAGACCGTTTTCATTAGTCGGAGCACACGAATTAATTCCGAATGAAAATAGTCGAGTGCAACAAATGTAAATGCTGGGGAAAAGTGGAGAAACTAGGGGAAATGTCCTAGGTGGGAATTATCCGGGGGGGCAATTATCCTAGGTGGGAATTGTCCAGGGGCGAATTATCCTTGGCGGGAATTGTCCAGGGGAGAATTGTCCTAGAGCCCTATCGCTTTTCCTCTTTTTTTCGGGTTTGTCTGACACGCAAACTTTCGTAAAGCCGCCAGGCAACAAAATCTGGGTGCACGTTTTAGAAAATAGTCATGGAATGTGTCCCACAACTTTGCCATCTTTCAGAACTTTCACGGCACGTCCGTCTTGTTGATTACCTGGCTCTTTTTCACAAGTAAACACCTCTTGAATACGTGGGGTCTATATGGACTTAACGTCTAGTAATAAAGCAGTTAAACTCAAATACAGAGGGGTAACACATATTGCTCTCGCCATTGCAGATTCCTCCACATTCCTCAGGAAACATTTACCAAAAATTTTACACTATTAAAACTTTCGAATTTGACCATAGCATCTGAACGTGAATATAAATTTCGAGCGCAATCATAGAGTTCGAATGCAACCATAGCAAGACGATACTTTTAAATTTGTTTTATTTCACAAGGAATAGTTTTAAAATTGTAGACAGGGCCGTAAGGAAAAGCTATACTCTGTGCGATAAAAGAAGAGCAGTAGAAAAAGCCAACGAGGTCGGAATTCGAGAACCATCTAGACAGATAGGTATTCAGAGGAAAAATTTGCAGAGATGGAGAAAACAAACGGAAGCATTCAAGTCAGCTGCTCTTAGTCAAGGAATTAACATGTTTAAACAGTCAAAAGGTAAATATCCATTACTTGAATCCGCTTTATTGGACTACGTCAAAGAAGAGAGAGGAAAATGAAACTGTCACTGGTAAGCAGATAAGTAGAAAGGCGTTAGTTATATTTTCTAGCATGTTTCCAGGCAATAATGAATGCTTTTCTGCTTCTTTCGCATGGCTTTGTCGAAGGATTAGACGGAATAACCGTTTCTTCGAGTTACAATTGCCTGAAAGTTCCTAATGATGCCCCTGGACGTCGTGATACATTTTGAGCTGCGATGAAATTCTTGACTTTTATATGATAATGAATATGGATGAGATCTCTTGCTATTTCGCTATGCCATCTTCCACCACCTTTGTTTTAAAAGTGGTGAAAACTGTGAAAAATTAGACTGACTGGCAATAAAAAATAGCGACTTACCGCTGTGTTGACCGCAGGAGTGCACAAAATTGCCGATCATTGCGAATGAATACCCTTGCCACAAATAGTCATCTTTACAACCCTAAACAAGACTCAAAAAGGTAGTTTGCCTAAAGGAATGGTGATTGAAGATACGAAGGGAGGCACAATGAAGAGAAGTATTATGCGAAATCTGTACGGTTCAGAACTGTGGATAACCGACCAGGATAAATTTTACAGCAGTCCAAATCTCATCTGATCATGGGTTCGGACATATCTCATTTGGGAGATGTGCTCGAGATTTTAACAACTAAGAATGTAAAATCATTGATGGCGGTATGACTCCATAGCTCCAATTTATTGATACGCATGTCAATAAGCCATTCAAGGATATTCTAAAAGAGAGATGGGCAGAGTGGATCACAAGTGGCACGGAAGAGTTTCATTACGTGCTATGAAGTCCCTGACAATAGGCTGTAGTAGAAAATAGTAAAGTGCAAAGTTTAGCCTTACCCAACTATGTTAATTAATCATACTACAATCAAACGTCAATGAGCACTGCCTGGGTGAGTGAGACTGGTAACGTCAATGGCAAGCGTTTGATTGAACCTTTCCCTAGTTTCGGTCAATTTGGTTGAGTTAATGGTATGACCACACCACGTTTGCACTCACATGTACTGTAATGTTTCCATACTTAGTCATTTCCCATATGAACACATGTTTAACCGATTAACAGAAACAAAATACACCATCACATTGACAATTATAAAGACAATAGAACGTTCAAAACAACACTTGTCTTTGAAATATAGTCAAGGTACGATTTTCCAAATGTAAGCAATTTTACATTCAAACGCAATTTACATGACGCGGCCTTCCTTACAGTATCCTTCGAATGATACTAATCTTCCACCATTAACGGGAAAGTGCAGAACTGCTCCCATTTCATTACAATAAATAGGTTAATATCACCCGTATCGAGAAGAATTACTTCCGTTAATTATTGTCTTCCGACAATTTATGCCCGAGTTTTGGTATCAAGGAATTTTCTACGATGCTAAGATATCTTAGATCAGTTGATATAGCCTATGACTTGGATAGTGTTGCACCATTTCAAATTGGTATTAAGAAGAGTTTCAATTGTAATGGCCCAAGAGATGGCTACATCAGTACGTATTACTAAAGATGGGTGAGAACAGGTTTTCGTGAAGTTTAGCATTGTATCTGATGAAAAATTAATATTAACGATATAAACATGCACCCACATGAGATTTAATGAGATTTATTCAACCGTCAGGAGTTCCTTGCATTTCAAATAAAAATTGAACAAAAATTAACAAACTTCGAGTTATACCGGAAAGTAAAATCACTATTTTAACTCTGTTGATAGTGTAACAAGCTTGCTTGTTCACGTTACCCTCTTGGCATCGGAATATGAGGCGGGTGCACGGTGTCTCCCTAAAGGTTAAGAAAATCAAATTTCGAAGAAAGCTTTCTCGCAGATTTTCCACCAAAACTATTCCGAAATATTTAGCCATTTTCTAACATAATATCTATCTTGAAAATGCCAAAGTCAAATCTGCTCGAATATTCAGCTATAGTGCCAGGCTTGACACTCTATTATACCATGGGCCATGTTGACTTTAAGTACATCTGCAATCAATTATTGGATTGAATAATCATCAACAGAGTAGCTGAGACGTTGTCTTGCCTGGCCGATGAGATTATGAAGCGTAGTCCTATCATCTGCATTCGGTTCACAAATTCGTAGTCGGTCATATCGAAATGCCTTGATTTCAGTAACATTTCCTCTGGTTCATTATGTACATCTTCATAACAGTAGTAAGATGAAGTAAAAGGGAACGAAACGAAAAGTTTGTGATAACATGACAGGAATGAGGGGTCGTAAATGGATTTGTTTTCCTCTGCTTTACCGGTTCTACGGGTAAAAAAGTTATCTCCACCCAATAAAATGGTTCACCGAGCCCATGCCTTGTGAAAACGCAGGTTCATAAAGATGTCGGGACAGGCCTGTGTTCTTCCAAAACTACCAAACTCTACCACAAAATAAAACTAATATCAAAATATAACAAAATACACCTATTGTCTAGGAATTAATGACTTTTCTTATCACTACTTACATGTAGTAACATACTTCGCAAATAAGGATGCTATTGCTAATATGATCCATCGAAAGATAAGTTCTGCACATCGAATTTGTAATGCATCGCCTTAATTGCTGCAATATATCTCAAGCCTATAGACTGATTACTTTGTACCTACACACATAGAAAAAACACTTGCGTATTTTTTATATTCTCTTGGCTTTTGGACACAAGAATTTATATTGGCTTTACACATTGACTGCCTTTGATATAAATTCCCTACAGCATGGTCTCAATACTCTTCTACTAATAGTCAATAATTAAATACAAACGTTACTTACATGATATGATAATAAAAACATATGAAAGTAAAAATAGTTTTTAAATGTCCCTTACATCCAAATAAACAAACAATGTAGGAAAGAAATTTCTTGACTTATATTCAATATCATGGCACAATCCCTTTTTACTTTTGTATATCTAGCATGACAAACACGATAAAACTAAGGCAACTACAATACAGTTCTATTCAAGATCCATTCGCCATCACTATTCTAATCCTTTCCCCTTTACCGAAACTTGGTCTGACAAGTGCCTTGCTAAAGCTAAAACATTAACCGACATTGAATACATGACGTCATGCGAGATACTTGATAAAGGACGTCGACCTGGTGACCATCATTGGTGCACTTTATAATACCACAATCAATTCAATATTAGAGAGTTTCATACTTTTTCATATAAATTCTTCGAAACTCTCGATATTCATCTAATGGTCTGCATAATCATGCTCTGCAAAACTACTAATGTATTGTAGCGCATTGTCAATTCCTATTTCATTGCCAACAGCTGACTAAGTCACGTCGAAATGCTGTAACAAATTACCATTTAGGTCAGGTTCTCAACCATGGTCACAGACCCTTTTCAGGACCTTGTAAAATCTAAGACCAGATTCGCAGATGTAGCCGCGAAACAAACGTTTCATGTCAATGAATTATCTCTCATCATCGAGTTGTTGTCTCGTGAAGTATTTAAATATAATAATCTACTACTAAAACACATAATCCTAATAAATGGTCACGGCTCAGCCTTTTTTCCAATCGAAAACACCATGCAACCAAACCATGTAAATAAGTGAAAGGAAATATGAAATCTAGCACCTGACAGTGGAAAGCTCATTTTTTTTTAGCTATTGTTGTTGCCTATCTTGTTAAGCTTCAAACTATGAAAGTCGGGAAAGTTCTTGCATACACACCATTTCCTTTTTGTTGGAAGATATAGGTCTTTCTATAGGTGATATAAATGAATACAATCAATCTTTTCTTTAGTGAAATCTTCGAGCTGCTTAGTGATCTTCCTTTTGTTAGTCGAGGTTGTAATATCAGTTGCAGAAAATTTAAAGAACGTTAATATTCGTATGGTGTTTTTATTCGTACACTTTTACTGGTATTGAAAAGCTTTGACGAGAACATTTCGTAAAATTTATTCTTGTAAATAATGGTTGCTGCTCTAAAACATGAGGGGTTTTGGAATCTAAGGAGAAATTCCGAAACTGAAACTGACCCTAAATGAAATTGATTAAGGAAAGATGCTCCCAGCAGATCGACGAGGCGTTACATAAGCGAAAATTATAAAGCAATTGTACAATATTTTTCTTTTAGTGTTAATACAGTGTTCAGAACGATCAACTTCCCTGTCGATTGGGTGTAAACAATTTTCAACCACTGAACAGTTTGCTCTTTACATTCCACTATAGAGCGGATAGTTGCTGTTCACGTTTATCACTGACTATTTGCCATCAGCTTTCGTACAAGCCTCTATCTCTTAAAAAACAACATAATAGAGATAAAAAATCATGGCTTATGGTGAAATTTAAAGTACATCGATAGTGATAAATTTGAAAAGGAATTGAGAGCTAATGTTTTGTCACCACAATGTTTACGACTAAACCCAGTAAGCAAACAAGTTGAACAACTTGATGATAGGCAACACGCAATAAACTCTTAATGAGTATGAACTTTCCATATTAGATATGCTATTCTACATATTAGCTTTCTGGTTGCTTTAAAACACTTATGACCAGAAGTAAGAAAGATGAATTGTATACTCAGGATATCCACAGGATGAGGGGAACATTGCACGAAATAGCGAAAACATTGTGTACTTAAAAGCTTTTTTCGTCTGACACTCCTCAGAGTACTAACGTCAGATTAAATAAAACGAACTATCGAAAAGACGTCTCGTTAAAGAGTACCCAAGTTTTACCCTTTCACTTCTCTGATACCTCTGTGTGGGATATCCTACAGTTTACCGTTTCTAGTAAGCTGATCATAAGTACAGATGCAACTCAAAACACTGTTTGGAGTCCAAGACATCCCCTCTAGTAGGGACTACTTTCTATTTTTTCCTTTGGGCCTATTCTATACCACAATAACCCACACCACAGTTTGGCTTTAAGTGTTTACTGCACATAACAGTAGGGCCTACAAGCAATCTCCGAATCAGAGAGCTCTAATGAGCAATGGGGCCAATTTTGAAACTGCCTTAAACAAGCAATGAAACCACCAAACAGGCTAATAATCAATTAAAGTGCAGATGATAAATAAATAAATATAAAGTAAGTAAAATTATTAGAATTGAAAATTTCTCTCTGCACTGCCGCAAGTAAAGAAGTTCGCAGTGAATTTGAGGAACAGTTCGTGAGGGCAAAGCATATACAAGGATGCACGAATTTGGACGGCCGAACTGCTGGAAAAGGCATCGTGACGCCCGGAATCGCAACTACAATGTCAAGCAACACAATAACAAAAAATATTGTCAGTTTTGCACATTGAAAAATTATATTTAGCGCCCCAGATCAAACGTAAACCTGCTAGCCAGAGGGTGCGATATATAACTGCACAATAACGACGAAGGTAATCAAGACAGCGTTGGTGCCAAGACTGCCAAACATCAACCTTTGCACTTTGTAACAAAGGCACCGACGACAACAATTGCAAATACTCAAAACAACGGTGATCACTAGTGATGTCTTGGGAAGTTAAAGGTGCATGTTCCTACTCATATGAAATGCCACACGTTGCGGGCCTGGGATGTCCACAAAATATCGTACTGTTTTTGTGGAATAGATCTCACAAAGTTTTGGAAACGTTTGAAAAGCATTGAACATAGAAAACACTTCTGAAGTTGCCTCCATTATAATTTTCAGTAGCGATGTATGTTTCCTTAAATCTGTCATTGTTGTTATTTTTTCCTTATTTTGTCTTCCCCTGTTCCATGGAATTAGCACACCAGAACATAAAAGTTCTATCATAAAATTGGCGGCACAAATAAATTTTTTAATCATATAATATTCCCTCAAGCTCCAGCCACTTCGTTTCCACATGCTTCCGGAAAGTGCACTAATGAATCTACGGGTAGCACTACATTTGGGAAATGTGCAAGTCCATTCACTGTGTATCTGACTTGACGAGAAACACAAGCATCGCCTGTGCTTTTTTGGCTGTCTTTACAAATCGACGAGGAAGTTAGATTATAACCTTGATTAGTGTTGTTGATTGTCGTTCTTTGATGTTCATTATCATAACCTAAAATTCGTTTTACTTCTTGATAACAACTATTTGGTTTAAAATAAAAGCATACAGTTGAAATGGCAGCATTTCTATTCATTTAATGTCAAACGGAGGGTTATAACGGTAAAACATTAGTGAAATATATAGTGCAATTTTACTTTGTGTGATTTCAACTAATTTTCTTCACCATCCAACTGTAAAGTTATGTGAATAAACTGTTACAAAACAGTTTGGTGAGTCAAATTATCTACATTATAGGAAGTTGAAGTAACACAGGACACCCTGGGAGGATTATAAGGATGTAGAATTCTTGCCTTTGTGAGTCAAGAGTTGATCAATGCAGCTTTTCAGTGGCCTTTCAATGACGAAAGGGTTCCCCGGTTTGGCTTTAATACGAAACTCATAAAATTAACTACTAACTAGAATACGAAATTTGAAGGCTTACGTTTTTTAAGTTAATAGTGATATAAGATTTTCATGGTAAAAAGGGCTATGTAAAGGCTGCTATCGATTTCTAAGTTAGTGCCAAGCAAGGCTAGTCGGTGTACTTAAACACCAGTGAAGTATCTGCAATTACATGTTTCAACAAATTACTACCTACTTCACATGCCCAGTTAAATCGATTCAATAGTACGCTTTGGTTTCCACCTAGTTTTATATTTGTGTAACATTACTTATACACCTTACATTACCTTCAGCAAGATATGATAGCAGCACAAAATAAAACTCATGTTTTCGAGAAGCAAGAACCTCTAATCTTGCAGAAGTAAACTTAATGGGGACGTGCACGAAAATGATAACGACAAAACGATTTGAAAGGAATGACTCCTACTTCCCTCCTCCAGTATCCGTTTCTCACTTGAAACAACACAAACTTGCTAATAAGTTAAGAACAATATTGACCTCATCTCTTTCAAATATAAATAAAGATGGCCCATAGAAAGCTTTTCCTTCGTAAACACTTTGTTTCGAATCGCCATGACTGCTTAAAACTATTCCGGTGTAGTGTTGGGTACTGTAATGGGATGGCGACGAAATGAACGCACATACTAAAACAGCACTTCATATTTCCTTAACGTAAGGGTTTACACTTAGATAAAAAACAGTAAGAGGGCAACTTAATGATAACTGTACTCCCCTAGTTTATCTATTTTTGTCTCCTCACTGAATTTGAAAGCTTGGTATTTCCTGGTTAGGACCACAACGCGTAGATTGTATTTCGCTCACTGACATTCTCAACTTGTAGATCGACTCAGAAAAGTTTGCCTCCTCTAATTTGACGAGAAAGATCAATATTAACACCCAACTTACTTAAAGACAAAAGGAAGTCTCACTTAAAAGCGTCAAAGGGTTAGAGGTACCAATCCTAGCTTGCAGATCCTGAGAAAGTGGGATAATCTCTGAGCTACTTACCTTGTTTATGATTTCGGCTCACACTCGTTGTCAACTCAGCAGGGATAGTGAGAGAAGCCATAACTGAGCTGTCCTCAGCACGTGCGACATCTTTTTCAGAGCTATTACTATTACTTTCCATGCTCCGTATCAGAATATCGACACTTGTAGGTTACTCATTCAAGGGGTTATTTTCAGCTTGAGAAAACTCAATATTGATATTTGATCGTGTGAGGAAAGCTACTTCGCACCACTTCTAAATATCCAACAACTTTTGCGCGATCCCATTACCAAGAGATTTCGCCAATTGTCTGGGGGCGATCCGAGGAATGTTTATTTTTGCACACCTTGATTGAACACATATGGCGATCCGTATAACAAGATCATGACTGAGCGTCCAGGGGTAGCAGACACCGTCATTTTTCTTACCCTCTTCGGTTGCTTGGCAGAGGACAAAACGCAGACTCTGAAAACCAATGTAGAACGTGATTCGGCGGTGCTTCTCTGGTGACAATTCTCTCCTGACACGTTCCCTAATCTGGCCTATTGATTTATTGGTTTGACCTGCTAAGGGCTTTATGTTTACCCTTGATTCCTATATTTGTGGGAGATTGTATTAGGCGATATGTTTACACTAAGTTTAGAGGACTTCGGGAGTAAAACCTGACCTAAATCGTCTAATACGCAGTTGGGCACACTATTCCAGTGCGTCAGCTACAAGTGCTTTAGTCTGAGTAGCTAATTGAAGTATAAAACTAGTAGTTCATCAGGTGATATCAAACGCATCGGAAAATAGCATAAATTTGATGTGATGAGAATCCAATATTCCTCACTGGACGAACTCAAAAAAATCATCAAAGCTAAACTATTTATTCCCTTTGGG